>CM026888.1:39045266-39104407 GCA_015227895.2 Colaptes auratus
GATATGTTCAAGAGTCTCAATGTCCTTCTGAAATTGAGAAGCCCAGAACTGGACACAGGACTCAAGGTATGGCCTAAACACTGCTGAGCACAGGGCAGAATGACTTCCCTGCTCCTGCTGGCCACACTCTTCCTGCTGCAGGCCAGGATGCCCTTGGCCTTCTTGGCCCCCTGGGCACACTGCTGGCTCATGTTCAGCCTACTATCAACCAGTACCCCCAGGTCCCTTTCTGCCTGGCTGCTCTCCAGCCACCCTGAGCCCAGCCAGCTGGTCTGGCAAAATTAATGGGGGGGGGGGGGGCGAGGAAGGGGGGGGAAAGGAATTTCAACCCACCACAGTGGGGGCACTCACCTCTGGACAGGCATTCCACCCCCTTATCAGCAGGGCAGAGATGGGCTTGGGGATGGAGTAGCCGATGGGGGGGCGGATGTGGTGGTACGCCATGTCCGCCGCCGCCGCCGCTGCAAGCCAACAGACAGCCGTCAGTGCCCCCGAGGGCCCAGGAAAGCAGCCCCTTCTCCCCTGGACACACCTCAGCAGGGCCAGACACCCTGAGCCTGGAGCCTGAAGATTCTCCCTCCATCCTGTGTGCAGCTAAGGCAGCTCTGAATGAAAACACGTCGCTGCTAACGCTGAGCATAGGGGAAGGCAACCCAGCCTTAAACCCGGAGAAAAAAGGCCTTCTGGGGGAAAACCACGAGCTAGCCTTCAAACCACTGAATAATAAATTCAGTGTCTTCCCTATTAAGACCAAGTGACAGGTTTAGAATCATAGAATCAACCAGGTTGGAAAAGACCTCAGAGATCATCAAGTCCTAACACCTAACACCTCATGACTGACTAACTCGTGGCTTCAAGTGCCACATCCAATCCTTTCTTGAGCACTCCAGCTGCAGATAAATTGGCATGGGGTCACAGCTCTTAAAATATCCCATGGCCAGCTCTCTTACAGCTAAGGGAAAACCCTGATCTTATCTGCTTTTCATAGCAAAAATCCAGTGAGTGACCTTTTTGTTAGAATAGAGTAGAGTAGAGTAGAGTAGAGTAGAGTAGAGTAGAGTAGAGTAGAATAGTCTAGACTGGAATGGAATGGAATAGAATAGAATTAACCAGGTTGGAAGGGAACTTTGAGATCATCCAGTCCAACCTATCACCCAACACCATCTAATCAACTCAAACATGGCATCAAGTACCCCATCCAGTCTCTTCCTAAGCTCCTCCAGTGATGGTGACTCCACCACCCCCCTGGGCAGCACATTCCAATGGCCAATCTCTCTTGCTGGGAAGAACTTCTTCCTCACCTCCAGCCTAAACCTCCCCTGGCACAGCTTCAGACTGTGTCCTCTTGGTCTGGTGCTGGGTGCCTGGGAGAAGAGACCAACCCCTATCTGGCTACAACCTTCCTTCAGGTAGTTGGAGAGAGCAAGAAGGTCTCCCCTGAGCCTCCTCTTCTGCAGGCTAAGCAAGCCCAGCTCCCTCAACCTCTCCTCCCAGGGCTGTGCTCCAGACCCCTCCCCATCTGTCTTGCCCTTCTCTGGACACCTTCCAGCCTCTCAACATCTTTCCTAAACTGAGGAGCCCAGAACTGGACACAGGACTCAAGGTGTGGCCTAAGCAGTGCTGAGCACAGGGCAGAATGACCTCCCTGCTCCTGTTAGTGCAGGCCACTACTGAGCAGGACAGGGCTGCCACAACATTGCCCTGATTGGGATTTCTACCTGTAGTGGATCCAAGCACATGGTTAATTCCTCCCATTCCCTTCAAGCAAAACGTTGCCAAGCCAAAATAAATGCATCTGGATTTCATATCAAAAGCTAAATAAAACCCTTTTGTTTGTCTGACACTTCAAATTGATGTGATCAGGGCATGGGGGCTATGCAGGGAGCTGCAAGATTGCAGCCAGGAGATTGGAACAAGAATGGGCTCATTTTTTTCCCTCCCATATCCACCTCTCATCACAGCATTCGTTGTGAGAACAGATTAATTTCAGCCATTGTCTGCCCTCATTGCAGCTTTTGTCTGCATAACAATGGTTCAGAAGCTCAAGATCAGATAAATCCTGGGATATTGGAGCTCTGTGTGTCTACAGGAGGGGCAAACTGATTTTTCTTCCTTAACTTCCTCAAGAAGAGGAGATGCACCAAGGAATGGTTTTATAAGCTTAATAAATAGGATGGAATGGAATGGAATGGAATGGAATGGAATGGAATGGAATGGAATGGAGGTGTCCAGGGAGGTGGTTGAGGCCCCGTCCCTTGAGGTGTTTAAGCCCAGGCTGGATGAGGCTCTGTCCAGCCTGATCTAGGGTAGAGTGTCCCTGCCCATGGCAGGGGGGTTGGAACTAGATGATCCTTGTGGTCCCTTCCAACCCTAACTGAAACTATGAAACTATGAAACTATGGAATGGAATGGAATGGATGGATGGAATGGAATGGAATAGAATAGAATAGAATAGAATAGAATGGAATAGATTGGAATGGAATGGAATAAAATGGAATGGAATGGAATGGAATGGAATGGAATGGAATGGAATGGAATGGAATGGAATGGAATGGAATAGAATAGAATAGAATGGAATGGAATGGAATGGAATAGAATAGAATGGAATAAAATGGAATAGAATAGAATGGAATGGATTGGAATGGAATAGAATGGAATGGAATGGAATGGAATGGAATGGAATGGAATAGAATGGAATGGAATGGAATGGAATGGAATGGAATGGAATAGAATAGAATAGAATGGAATAGAATAGAATAGAATAGAATAGAATAGAATAGAATAGAATGGAATAGAATGGAATAAAATGGAATAGAATAGAATGGAATGGATTGTAATGGAATAGAATGGAATAGAATAGAATAGAATAGAATAGAATAGAATAGAACGGAATGGAATGGAATGGAATGGAATAGAATAGAATTAGAATAGAATAGAATAGAATGGAATGGAATAAAATGGAATGGAATGGAATGGAATGGAATGGAATGGAATGGAATGGAATGGAATGGAATGGAATAATCAACCTGGTTAATGCCCTATCCTATCCTATCCTATCCTATCCTATCCTATCCTATCCTATCCTCTTTTCTCTGGTTCATAGAATTCAAGCTGAGGCCATTTCTTCTTGTGCTAAAGAGCCTGTGGCCTCATGGCTGCTTGTACTGGCTAAGGTAGCTGTGTCTGGATGTACAGCAAGACAACCTCCTGTTAAAATGCAGCCTGGCAGAAGCTGCCAGCTGTGTGAGGAGAGCAGCCCACGGCGAGGCCTTGCACGACTGTGGAGAGGGTGGGGCACCTTGGGATACAGAAACAAGTCCCCAGTTTAACATTCAGGCAGCATCTTACCTGGCTTCAGGTGAGCAAAGGGAATCTCCCCAGTTAGCAGCTCCCAGAGGCACAGAGCATAGCTGAAGACGTCAGCCTTCACGGTGTACCTGGTGCTCTGGGTGAACACCTCCGGCGCCATCCAGCGGAGGTTCTGCAAAGCGGGGGACACCAGCAGGACGTCAGCACTGTCCACTTGGAATCACAGAACTGTCAGGGTTGGAAGGCACCTCAAGGCTCAGCCAGTTCCAACCCCCCTGCAACGGCCAGGGACACCTCACACCACAGCAGGTTGCTCACAGCCACCTCCAGCCTGGCTGCAAACACCTCCAGGCAGGAGGCTGCCACCACCTCCCTGGGCAGCCTGTGCCAGGCTCTCACCACCCTCCTGGGCAACAACTTCTTCCTCACAGCCAATCTCAATCTCCCCATTTCTAGTTTTGTTCCATTCCCCCCAGTCCTATCCCTCCCTGACACCCTCAAAAGTCCCTCCCCAGCTTGCTTGGAGCCCCCTTCAGATACTGGAAGGCCACAATTAGGTCTCCTGGGAGCCTTCTCTTCCCCAGACTGAACAACCCCAACTCCCTCAGTCTGTCCTCAGAGCAGAGCAGCTCCAGCCCTCTGCTCCTCCTCGTGGCCCTTCTCTGGACACCTCCCAGCACCTCCAGATCCTTCCTGGCACAGAGGCTCCAGAACTGGCCCCAGAGCTGCAGCTGTGGTCTCAGCAGAGTGGAGCAGAGGGGCAGAATCCCCTCCCTGGCCCTGCTGGCCACACTTCTCTTGCTGCAGCCCAGGCTTTCTGGGCTGCAAGTGCACACTGCTGGCTCCTGTTGAGCTTCTCATCCACCAAAGCTTCTCATCCACTTCCTGGTGTATGCAGCTTTTCCTGCATTTGTGTGCTTGCTTTCCTCTGTTATTTCCTTACTGCCACTGCTCCATACAGCCACTGCTCCATTTGCCAGGAAGATGTTCATCCCAGGTCCCACCATCTAGACCTTACACCTCACAGGACCTGGGTGGTGGCTGGCTCAGCCCCACATACCCAGACTGATCAAAGCTCTGATCACCAGAGCAGTGTGTGTGGAGAGGGGTTAAAATAATGACACTTTAGGGGGGATTTGGGGGGCACAGAGCTCCAAGGACAATGCTGGCAAGCATTGTTTTCCTGTGGCAGATAGTATACCTTCACAACATCTCTGCTGTTAATGAGGCTTAAAGGAAACAAGCCAACTCCCCAGGAATTGTTAGGAGAGAGAAAATCCTGCACCACTTCATTGTTCCAACAAAACCTTTGCAATGCCATTCCCTCCTAACCCGAGCTTGCCCAGATGTGTTGTGGTAACGATGTGAAACAAAGCAAGGAACAAACCCCAGGCTGTTTTGTCATGTTGTCCTCATCCAGGGACTGCAAAAACCTGGATTCTGAAACACAGAGAACAGAAAGCAGCTGTCTGTCCAAGCAACACAGAGCTCCCAAGATCATCCAGCTTAACCCCCCCGCCGGGCCGGGATCACCTACAGCAGGTCACACTGGAAAGCAGCCAGGCAGGTGCTGAATGTCTCCACAGCAGGAGACTCCACAACCCCTCAGGGCAGCCTGCTCCAGTGTTCTGCCTCCCTCTCACTGAAAAAGTTTTCCCTTGTATTCACATGGAACCTCCTATGCTCCAGCTTGCACCCCCTGCCCCTTGTCCTGTCCTTGGACATCTCTGAGCAGAGCCTGGCTCAATCCTCATGGCACTCACAAGTCATAGAATCATAGAATTGACAATAGGGTTGGAAGGGACCTCAAAGATCAGCCAGTCCCAACCCCCCTGCACACCTCACAGTGCAGCAGGTTGCTCACAGCCACAGCCAGCCTGGCTGCAAACACCTCCAGGCAGAAGGCTTCCATCACCTCCCTGGGCAACCTGTGCCAGGCTCTCACCTCCCTCATGGGGAACAACTTCTTCCTCACAGCCAAGCTCAATCTCCCCATTGCTAGTTTTGCTCCATCCCCCCCCCCAGTCCTATCCCTCCCTGACACCCTCAGAAGTCCCTCCCCAGCTTTCTTGTAGGTTCCCTTAAGAGATGTGCCCAGACAATGAGGCTTCTGAATCCTGTCTGCTTCCTTCCCAGATTAACCAAAGGGTTCTCCACAGCATCAGCTAACTTAGGGGAGAAAAAGCCCCAAACCCCAGGGAAATCCCTGAAAGCTTTTGTGTCCTCCCATAACAACAAAATGAAGAGCAACCTCCTCAGCAGTTTCTTATTTGGTAGCAGAGATTTAAGGCTCATTTGTAGATGTTCCACAGAAAACCTCCTTACCTCCAAAATCAGCAACAACTGCATGGCCATCCTCATACAGGAGAATATTGTGACTGGGGGGAGGGAAAAAACATTGCCATAGGTTTAGTAGTGTCTTAAATCAGGGAATCAATAAGGTTGGAAAAGACCTCAAAGGTCATCAAGTCCAACCTGTCACCCAAGAACTCCTGGCTACTAAACCATAGCACCAAGTGCCACATCCAATCCCCTCCTGAACACCTCCAGGGATGGGACTCCACCACCTCCCTGGGCAGCACATTCCAAAGGCTAACAGCTCTCTCTGTGAAGAACTTTCTCCTCACCTTGCTGGTGAAAAGTTTTGGGGGTTTTGGTTCCTAGCTAAACTCCTGAGGAGCTCAAATCACCTGCTTAAGTAGAGCACTGTCTGCAGATAAACCCCTTTGAGCTACACCTCGTGTTTATTTACTGGTTGATAGGAGGCTGAACATGAGCCAGCAGGTGGCCAAGAAGGCCAAGGGCATCCTGGCCTGCAGCAGGAAGAGTGTGGCCAGCAGGAGCAGGGAAGTCATTCTGCCCTGTGCTCAGCACTGCTGAGGCCACCCCTTGAGTCCTGTGTCCAGTTCTGGGCTCCTCAGGTCAGGAAAGCTGTTGAGCTGCTGGAAGGTGTCCAGAGAAGGGCAAGAAAGCTGGGGAGGGGTCTGGAGCACAGCCCTGGGAGGAGAGGCTGAGGGAGCTGGGCTTGCTTAGCCTGCAGAAGAGGAGGCTCAGGGGAGACCTTCTTGCTCTCTCCAACTCCCTGCAGGGAGGCTGTAGCCAGGTGGGGGTTGGTCTCTCCTCCCAGGCAAGCAGCAGCAGAACAAGAGGACACAGTCTCAAGCTGTGCCAGGGGAGGTTTAGGCTGGAGGTTAGGAAGAAGTTCTTGCCAGAAAGAGAGGTTGGCCATTGGGATGTGCTGCCCAGGGAGGTGGTGGAGTCACCATCACTGGAAGTGCTCAAAAAAGAGCCTGGCAGAGGCACTTGTTGCCATGGTTGAGTTGATTAGATGGAGTTGGGTGATAGGTTGGACTTGATGATCTCTCAGGTCTTTTCCAACCTGGTTCAATTCAATTCAATTCAATTCAATTCAATTCAATTCAATTCAATTCAATTCAATTCAATTCAATTCAATTCAATTCAATTCAACTCAACTCAACTCAATTCAACTCTACTCTACTCTACTCCACTCCACCCCACCCCACCCCACCCCACCCCATCCCATGCCACTGTTAGAAAGTCCACATTGCTTCCAAGAAGGGAAAGCCAACAGCTTCATCAATGGGCATGTCAGCTCCTAATCAATTCTAGAGCAAACCAATTTCTGCAGTTAGCTACAGCTCATGTGTCACAGCTTCATTCAGTGTGTGCCCTGCAGTGAGGAGGAGGAGGAGAAAGAGATGATGTTTGGATAGAAACACAGCCATGGGCTTTGAATAAAGGCACATGGACTGATTTCTTTCCTTCTCTTAAATGCCTGATACTGATATAAATCCATGGTGGTGCTTCCTGATGTAGGAAGGGTAGAAACACAGATCTGCAAAGTCAGTGCAGAATGGACTAGGCACCACCAGCAGCAGAGAGAAATCCCTTAAGGGGGGGGGTAAAAAAATGCTGACACAATGGTAATTCCTGGGGTGCTGGTCAACAGCTGGCTGAAGATGTGTAGAAGAAGTAGAACAGCTGGCTGAAGAAGTGTATGGTCAGGGGGCTGAGAAGGTCACCAACCCCCTGGCTTGGATCAGCAATAGAGTGATCAGCAGGGCCAGGGCAGGGATTATCCCTCTGGACTGGGCATTGGTGAGGACACACCTTGAGTATTGGGTTCAGCTTCGGGCTCCTCACTCCAAGAAGGACATTGAGGGGCTGGTGCAGGTCCAGAGAGGAGTGATGAAGCTGGTGAAAGGTCTGGGGAACAGATATGGTGAGGGGGAGCTGAGGGAACTGGGGGTGTTCAGTCTGGAGGAGAGGAGGCTGAAGAAAGACCTTCTGGCTCTCGACAACTCCCTGAGAGGAGGCTGGTGCCAGGTGGGGCTTGGTCTCTTCTCCCAAAGAACAAGTGACAGGACAATAGGAAATGGCCTCAAGTTACACCAGGGGAGGTTTAGGTTGGATATGAGGAACAATTTCTTCCCCTTCAGGGCTGTCAATGCCTGGCCCAGGCTGCTCAGTGCAGGGGTGGAGTCCCCATGCCTGGAGGAGTTTCAGAGCCATGGAGATGTGGTGCTGAGGGCCATGGTTTAGGGGTGACCTGGCAGTGCTGAGTTAAGGATTGGGCTTCATGATCTTGGAGGTCTCTTCACAGAATCATAGAATCAACCAGGTTGGAAAAGACCTCAGAGATCATCAAGTCCAACCTTTTACCCAACACCTCCTGACAACTAAACCATGGCTCCAAGTGCCACATCCAGTCCCTTTTTGAACACCTCCAGGGATGGCTGTTTCCAAGCAAAACAACTCTATGATTCCAAATCAACATCTCTGGAGACTGGTGACTGAACCAAGAGTCAGGGCTGATGACTGCTGTCCTGTGAGGGGCAGAGCCTGTGCTGCCCATGGCCAGGGTGGTGGTTTGCCCAGGAAGGATCTTGCTGATGGGAACGCTGGAGATACCATGTGAGGGCTGTGAGGCTGAGCTGTCCTTGCTTCTGCTCATCCCAAGCTGCCCCTGCACCATGGGCAATGCCCCAGGCTGACATGCAGGGCTGAAGCCTGAGGCTCACATTCACCCCTTCCTACTGCACTGCAGTGAGAGACCCCAGGGAAATGAGATCTCCATTGGAGGCATTTATGCTAGGGTTTTATTTCCACATAAATCTTTGCCCCAGACAGTTTCTGGAGCTAGAAAGAGAGGAATAAACACAGGGAAATTCTTGTTTGGTCAGCAGATGTCTGGGGCAATCTCTGCCAGGGCATCCAGAGATGAGAGCAATCATTTATCAGAGATAATTACTTGTACTGACACTTATTAAAGTGCTGTGATTCCTGGGGAATCTTGGAAACCATGGCAACTGCAGGCTGCAGGGGATGGAGAGGCTCAGGGAACCAGAACTTTACCCTGGGCTGTCAGCAGAGACATTTGAAGGCTCAAAGTTGCATCTACTGGACTTGTCCTAAACTACTGGAACCAAGGAGGTGAATGATGAGATTTGTGTGGTGGTTCAAACCCACTGAGTGAAGGTAATGTGGAGAAGATTCAGCCTCATTTACATACCATTTGTTCAAAGGCAGCGAGGGCTGTGGCAGGAAATCTCACCCCGTGCCTGTGTCCTTCCCACTCACCACAGGACTGAAAAGAATAAGCTTCCAGGTGGGAAGAGGACAACTACCAACAAGGTTTGTCCACAGGACTGCAAACATTTCTTACCCAGTTTATGAAAGGATTGTCTTAGGAGCAGCTAGGCAGGAGAGCTGCAAACCCAAGCCACAGCCCAACCACATACAACCAAACCCAACCCAATCCCAACCAACCAACCCAACCAAACTAATTCAAACCCAAGCCAACAAAACCCAACCCAACCCAAACAAATCAACCAACCTAACCCAAACTAATTCAAACCCAAGCCAACAAAACCCAACCCAAACAAATCAACCAAACCAACCCAACCAAATGGAGAGCTGCACTCCAAAACCACAACCCCACCAAATCTAACCAAACCCAGTCAAATCTAACCAAACCCATTCCAAACAAATCAACCAAACCAACCTAACCAAATGGAGAGCTGCACTCCAAAACCACAACCCCACCAAATCTAACCAAACCCAATCAAATCTAACCAAACCCATTCCAAACAAATCAACCAACCAACCCAACCAAATGGAGAGCTGCACTCCAAAACCACAACCCGACCAAATCTAACCAAACCCAATCAAATCTAACCAAACCCATTCCAAACAAATCAACCCAACCAACCCAGCCAAATGGAGAGCTGCACTCCAAAACCACAACCCCACCAAATCTATCCAAACCAAACCAAATCTGAGCAAATCAGCTGACCAAAACCAGCCAAATCAACCAGACCTAACCAAACCCAACCAAACCAGCCAAATGGAGAGCTGCACACCAAAACTACAACCCAACCAAATATAACCCAACCCAACCAAACCCAATCTGAACAAATCAGCCAAACCCAACCCAAACAAATGAACCAAACCCAACCAAACCAACCAAACCTAATCAAGCCAACCAAACCAACCAGCCCAACCAAATGGAGAGCTGCACACCAAAACCACAGCCCAATCAAATATAACCAAACCAAACCCAACCAAACCAAACCCAATCTGAACAAATCAGCCAAACCCAACCCAAACAAAGGAACCAAACCCAACCAAACCAACCAAACCTAATCAAGTCAACCAAACCCAACCAAATGGAGATCTGCACACCAAAACTACAACCCAACCCAATATAACCAAACCAAACCAAACCAAACCAAACCAATCTGAACAAACCAGCCAAACCAAACCCAAACAAATCAACCAAACCCAACCCAGCCAACCAAATATAACCAAACCAGCCCAACCAAATGGAGAACTGCACACCAAACCCACAACCCAATCAAATGCCTGATTCTATGATTCATTGCCCCTCACACTATCAATACCAGACTTCTTGCTGCTTTTCTGCTGCCTACTCAGGTTTACCCCTAAGATAAAATAGAATCATAGAATCAACAAGGTTGGAAAAGACCTCAGAGATTATTAAGTCCAACCTCTGACCTAATACCTAACTCCTCCTGACAACTAAACCATGGCTCCAAGTGCCACATCCAAGCCTTTCGTGAAAACCTCCAGGGAGGTGCTGGGCAGCACATTCCAGTGGCCAATCCCAGAGTAGAAACCAACTGTGGAACAAAAAATTGCTTCCACTGCCCTAAAACCCTTCTAGTTCCAGCAGCAACATGGGAGAGGCTTGGAATAGAATTAAAGGTTGAAAAAGACCTCAGAGGTCAGCAAGTCCAACCTATCACCCAACACGTCCTGACTAACTAAACCATGGCTCCAAGTGCCACATCCAATCTCTTTTTGAGCACCTCCAGGGATGGGGACTCCACCACCTCCCTGGGCAGCACATCCCAATGGCCAATTACTCCTCCTGGGAAGAACTTAGAACTGAGATCATCAAGTCCAACCTATCACCCAACACCACCTCATCAACTCAAACATGGCATCAAGCACCCCATCCAGTCTCTTCATAAACACCTCCAGGGATGGGGACTCCACCACCTCCCTGGGCAGCACATCCCAGTGGCCAATTACTCCTCCTGGGAAGAACTTTCCCCTCACCTCCAGCCTCAACCTCCCCTGGCACAGCTTCAGACTGTGTCCTCTTGTTCAGCTGCTGCTTGCCTGGGAGGAGAGACCAACCCCCAGCTGGCTACAACCTCCCTTCAGGGAGTTGGAGAGAGCAAGAAGGTCTCCCCTGAGCCTCCTCTTCTGCAGGCTAAGCAAGCCCAGCTCCCTCAGCCTCTCCTCCCAGGGCTGTGCTCCAGACCCCTCCCCAGCTTTCTTGCCCTTCTCTGGACACCTTCCAGCCTCTCAACATCTTTCCTAACCTGAGGGGCCCAGAACTGGACACAGGACTCAAGGTGTGGCCTAATGAAGATGGAAAGCAGGCATTTCCCAATGTGCTATACAAAGGAGAGACTCCCTCCCACCCCCTGTAGGTAACTAAATAGGTAACTAAATAACCTGAATATTCCATTCTGAGTCAGTCCTCCAAGCTGGCCTGCACTATGAGTGATGACAAACCCTAGGAGCCTATCAAACAGCTGCATGTAGAAAGGGAGATGCTGACAAGTCCAGAGAGAATTTCCATGAACTTCCTGCCTCCCTGAAAAGCAAACCCAGCCATGACTTCTCTGGCAGCTTCCAGAAGAGGAGGCTGAGGGGTGACTTCATTCATGTTTGTAAAGATGTGAAGGGGGCTCCAAGCAAGCTGGGGAGGGACTTTTGAGGGTGTCAGGGAGTGATAGGACTGGGGGGAATGGAACAAAACTAGAAATGGGGAGATTGAGATTGGCTGTGAGGAAGAAGTTGTTCCCCAGGAGGGTGGTGAGAGCCTGGCACAGGCTGCCCAGGGAGGTGGTGGAAGCCTCCTGCCTGGAGGTGTTTGCAGCCAGGCTGGATGTGGCTGTGAGCAACCTGCTGTGGTGTGAGGTGTGCAGGGGGGTTGGGACTGGCTGATCCTTGAGGTTCCTTCCAACCCTACTGTGATTCTATGACTTGTGAGTGCCATGAGGACTGAGCCTGGCTCTGCTCAGAGATGTCCAAGGACAGGACAAGGGGCAGGGGGTGCAAGCTGGAGCATAGGAGGTTCCATGTGAACACAGGGAAAATCTTTTTCAGTGAGAGGGAGACAGAACACTGGAGCAGGCTGCCCAGAGGGGTTGTGGAGTCTCCTGCTGTGGAGACATTCAGAACCTGCCTGGCTGCTTTCCAGTGTGACCTACTGTAGGTGATCCCGGCCCGGCGGGGGGGTTAGGCTGGATGATCTTGTGAGCTCCCTCCCAAGGCCCAAGGCTCCGGGATTCCGTGGCGGAGCAGGGAAGCTTCGGCCGCGCAGCCCGGGGGCTATGCACAGAGAGGTCACTAGATGGGGATGCAGCGCGCGAGTTGGGAGCGCATCCTCTCGGAGCCTTCCTACCACCCTGGCACTCTCCGCACAGGGATGAATGACCTTCGGCGCGGCTCCTGGTGGCTGACCTGCACATGTTCGTGCTGGAGAGAGAATTCGAATTATGCTCACTTGGCCGCAAGCACCGAGCGGAGCGAACTGTTAGGAAGCACTGCGAACGCTGGAGGAGATAATTCCTCCTCGTTGCCAAGTCTCTTATCTTACAAAAGGGCTACAAACCGAGACAGCTTTGTGTGCTGTGCCCGTCCATGTGCTGTGGAGCCAAGCCCTGTGAGGGCTACAATTGGGGCTTTATTAGCTACACTTTCTTGTGGAATCTTATTTTGTGTGTGCCCAGTCCCTAATGGACCAAAAAAAGGAATGAAAAGAATGGCAAAAAGGGACAGATCCCTCCCCCCCCAGTCATAGAATCATAGAATTGTTTTGGTTGGAAAAGACCTCCAAGGTCATTGAGTCAAACTTTCAGTCTAAAACCACCATGGCCACTAAACCATGTCCTAAAGTGCCACGTCCACATGTTTGAGGACAGCCTGAGGGAGTTGGGGCTGTTCAGCCTGGAGAAGAGAAGGCTCCCAGGAGACCTAATTGTGGCCTTGCAGGATCTGCAGGGGGCTCCAAGGAAGCTGGGGAGGGACTTCTGAGGGTGTCAGGGAGTGACAGGACTGGGGGGGATGGAGCAAAACTAGAAATGGGTAGATTGAGATTGGATGTGAGGAAGAAGTTGTTGCCCAGGAGGGTGGTGAGAGCCTGGCACAGGTTGCCTGGGGAGGGGGTGGAAGCCTCCTGCCTGGAGGTGTTTGCAGCCAGGCTGGATGTGGCTGTGAGCAACCTGCTGCAGTGTGAGGTGTCCCTGGCCATGGCAGGGGGGTTGGAAGTGGTTGATCCTTCCCTTCCAAGCCTAACAATTCCATGATTCTATGATTCTTGAACACCTCCATGGATGGTGTCTCCACTACCCTTTAATCCCACATCAGCTCAGTCCCTCTGGTATTTGTGGTTACCTCTCCCAAAGACAGACATCTCCCCTGGTGGTACAGGAGACACTACTGGTTCCATGAGCACTGTGAGACTGCAGATATGGCTCAGTGCCTCTCCAAAACCTTGATCTTGACCCTCTATCTTTCTCCTGACACCAGCTCCTGTTCCATGGATTTGGCCTGGACTGTGGAACTTAAAATCAAAGCTGCTGGCAGTGGCCTTTACCTCCTGCAGTACTTCTTTGCGGGGGGAGAGAGAAGAAAAGGTTTGAAGCTCTGTCAATCAAAATGACCAAAATTGAGTCTAGGCCAAGATGTTTTCTATGTTCTGTCAGGGGCTCAGTCTAATCTCCTGGCAGGTTTTGCCATATAAAATGAGATGCTCTGCCAGGGATGAGGCTTGAGGCCAGCTTTGTGTCCCGTTACTAGATTTCACTCTGACATTTCATTTTGAAGTCTGTCCAGCTTTGGGGAAGGTTTTGGACTGGATGATCTTGGAGGCCCTTCCCAATTTAGCTATTCTGTGATGCTATTAACCAGAGCTTTCCAGCAGCCTCTTTCCTCCAGCCTCTCAGCTCTCCAGCAGCTCTTTATGCAATAGAGTACAGGGGGATGTAAGGAATTGGTTCATCCCCCAAGCACCGAGCAAACACCTCTCTGCATATTTATACACATATGGGCTTTTGCTTCTCTGGAGCCATAAATGCCTTTCAAAGGCTCTCATTTCCTGCTCCTCTTCTTCACACTGAGTGTACAAACCCATGTGCCATTCTACTATGCTGCTGACATCCCCAACAGCACACAGCTGGGAGAACTGAAGTGCTCCTGCTCCATACGCTGAGGAGTTTTCACCACCGTGCTCAGCACCTGGGAGGGAAAGACTCTTCATGCCCACAAACCCCAGCAGGTCTGCAGGAGCTTGGCTACCCAACAACAAAGAGCCAGCACCTCTCTTGGTTCTGCAGGCTGAAAGTACCAGGGCAGTAATCTCACAGCTTGCATTGGGTTGGGAGGGACCCTCAAAGAGCATCTTGTCCAAGCCTCCTGCAGTCAGCAGGGACACCTCCAGCTAGATCAGGCTGCCCAGGGCCACATGGAGTCTTATCTTGAATGCCTCCAGAGGAGGGGCCTCAACCACATCACTGGGCAACCTGTTCCAGTATTTCACCACTCTCACTGCCTCCTGATGTCCAATCTATATCTATCCTGCTCCAGTTTCAAGACAGAGGATGTGACTGAGCTGGGACACCCTGGGCTGAGCTGGGCGATGGTTTCTCAGCTGTGTTTAGGACTCAAGGCAGAGGATGTGGCTGAGATGGGGCTGCCCTGGCAGGTGGCTTAGGAAGGTCCATGGAGGCAGCTATGCCCTCCTCTGAAACTCAGCACCCCAGTGCTCCCTGTGTGTGGCAGGGAGATATGGGGTGTCTGAGGGAGAGGACGTGGTATGGTCTGGCCAGGCTGGTGGCTAGAGAGGCTCCAGGAATGCAGGCTGCGAGGGATGCAGGCAGGGTTTAAATTACCCAACAACTGCTTGAGAACTGATTTCCCCAGGTGATGGAGGCTGAAGCAGGCTGCTGCTGGTGGTGGTGGGAGGTGTGCCTCCTGAATTTGTGGTCTTAAACCACCTGGTGCAAAGGCAGGGGGGGCAGCTCCCCATCGGCGACCGCTGGAAGAGGGAAAGGGATGGTGGGTGAAGAGGGAGCTGGTTGCAGCCTAGGGCGTGCAGGAGAGCTAACATTCATTTCTGGTCTCTCTACAAGGGCTCAGTGAAATCCATTGCCTGTGACAGATCAGTAGCAAGGGATCAGAATTCATTATCCTGCCAGGGGGACGTCTGGAGATGTGAGCTTTTCTTCCAAACTTTGAAGATGCTCACTGGATCTCGCTTTCCTGGGAGAGGCTTTGTAGTGAGCACACAGAATGGGAAAAGGGAAGGCAAGCTTGTGAGGAGCAGAAATCAGGAATTAACAAAACTGCAGCTTTGATTATTTCCCTTTGTTTGTTTCCCTGTTTGATCAAGATGAAGCACAGCCAGCTGCAGGAGAAGCAAGGAAGCGAGCGTCTGTGTTCCAGGCGCAGCCACACGCGGCCCCAGGGTGGAAGGAGCAGCTCAGAAGTGTCACTCAGCAGCACGGAGGGATGCAGTGCCAAGCATCAGGAACTGGGATTCTTCAGAAGGTACTGGAGAAGACTGTGGCCAGCAGATCAAGGGCGGTTCTCCTCTCCCTCTACTCTGCCCTGGAGAGGTCACAGCTGGAGTTCTGAGTCCAGATCCGGGCTGCCCAGTTCAAGAGAGGCAGGGAACTGCTGCAGAGAGTCCAGGGGAGGCTACAAGATGCTGAGGAGCCTGGAGCAGCTCTGTGAGGAGGAAAGGCTGAGAGCCCTGGGGCTGGTGAGCCTGCAGAGGAGCATCCCCAGAGGGGATCTGAGCCACGCTCAGCAAGGGCTAAAGGACCTGTGGGGGCCAAGAGGATGGGGCCAGGCTCTTCTCAGTGGTGCCCAGGGACAGGACAAGGGGCAATGGGCACAAACTGGAGCCCAGAAGGTTCTACCTGGAGAGAATGAGAAATGTTTTTGTTGTGAGGAGCTGGAGGCCTGGAGCAGGCTGCCCAGAGAGGTTGTGGAGTCTCTTTTTCTGGAGAGATTCCAACCCCCCCTGGCCATTGTGATCCTGGGCAAGCTGCTGTGGGTGTCCCTGCTTAAGCAGTGGGGTTGTACTGGATGGATGATCTCCAGAGGTTCCTCCCAGCTGCCACCATGGACCTAGGACCTGTGTCACTCCAATCAGCAGGGAAGGATCCATGTGCCCAGAAGGAGGTAAAACCGAAGGTGTGGGTTAGGGGAGTGAGAGCCAGGCAGCAGAATCACTGCTGCCAGCACCTTAATCACTGCTGCCAGCACCTTTTCTCCCAAGGCAGGATCAGGCCTGCACAGGGCCATGGTCTCTTGCACTCTGCAGGCTGTGCCCATGCTGCTCTTTTACCCTAACAGAGCCACAGCTCAGCAATGAGCTGCACTTTCCCAGGCAGCTCAGGAGTAGGCTGAAGTGTGGAGAGCATCACTTCTTGGAGGAGAAAATGAGAAGCCCTTCATTTTTTTTTACACACTAATTCAGGAGGGTGTTTTTTTTTCAAACCACTGTGTTACTATCACAGAATGCAAATGAGTTTTGCTGCAGGGAGAAGACATCTGCTGTAGATGCAAGCAGAAGAGATGACAAGAGCTGGAACATCTCCCTCTGTCTGCACTTAGCTGGACCTGGCTGCAGCAGCCTGATGCTGTTCCACTGCTGTCACACTTATGGGAGATGAGGAGGTTGGAATGGAATGGAATGGAATGGAATGGAATGGAATGGAATGGAATGGAATGGAATGGAAATGGAATGGAAATGGAATGGAATTAACCAGGTTGGAAAAGACTTTGAGATCATAGAGTCCAACCTCTCACCCAACACCATCTAAGCAACTCAACCATGGCACCAAGTGCCTCAGCCAGGCTCTTCCTAAACACTTCCAGGGATGGGGACTCCACACATTCCAATGGCCAACCTCTCTTGCTGGGAAGAATTTCCTCCTCACCTCCAGCTTACACCTCCCCTGGCACAGCTTGAGACTGTGTCCCCTTGTTCTGGTGCTGGCTGCAGAAAGACACCAGCTGCATGCAACAAATCAAGAGCAAGGCTTCTGCAAGCCAGCAGCACAAACACAGGATTTCAAACAAACTGGGGGTGTGGAGAAAGAGTCACAGAACCCTCTAGCTGGGCCAAAAGCCTGCAGTGAGGGCCTTCATGCACCAGGCACTCTGCCTTCGCAGCACACAGCGTCTGAAGGGCTGGTAAGGGGAAAGATCCAAGTGCAGCGAGGTGGACACAGCAGCCCTCCCATGGTGTTTATCAGAGTGTTGGCTGATCCCTGAGCACCCAGGAGAGCGAGAAAGGATATGAACAAAAAGAAATGAGAAAGTTGGCAGTGGCTTACATGATGAATGGAAAATGAAAGCAATATTGATGGCCTCAACACAGAGGCAGAAGATCTACAGATATGAGCAAGAACAGTCAAGTGAGGAACACAAATTTTAGCAGATAATAGATTTGGGGGGGAGGAAAGAAAAAAATAGGGAAGCTCTCCCAACCAGGACTCCCACACATCACTGTCCTCCAGATTTCCAGCTTCAGCTGAGCCCAAACCCTGGGATGATAAATGAAATCACAGAAGGGTGGTGGGTTCATCCAGCATAGCCATGACACCCTTAGTTTATGTTTAGCCTGATGTTTTTAGCTCCCATCTATATACTATCCATCAAAACAGGTAAGTGATTTGAGTGGGACATGTGGAGTTGGTTTGAGAAACTCCCCCCCCCCCAATGTCAGATAAAAATGTTGTTCAAACACAACCAGAGGGATTCTTCAAGGCTGTACCCTGTGGGGACAGGGATCATACAAACCCATAGGCTTTTCTGTGGCCTTGGTTCAAATTGGACCTCTGTCAGTTGGGGCAAAAGTGACCACAATCTCACAATGTGCATAAAGTGTGTGGAGCTTCAGATAGAATAGAAGAGAGTGGAATAGAAGAGAGTAGAGTAGAGTAGAGTAGAGTAGAGTAGAGTAGACTGGAATGGAATGGAATGGAATGGAATGGAATGGAATGGAATGGAATAGGAGTGGAATGGAGTGGAATAGAACAGAGTAGAATAGAACAGAGTAGAATAGAACAGAATAGAATAGAATAGAATAGAATAGAATAGAATAGAATAGAATAGAATAGAATAGAATAAACCAGGTGGGAAAAGACCTCAGAGATCATCCAGTCCAACCTCTCACCCAACACCATCTGAGCAACCCAACCATGGCACCAAGTGCCTCATCCAGGCTCTTCCTAAACACCTCCAGGGATGGGGACTCCACCACCTCCCTGGGCAGCACATCCCAAGGGCCAATCTCTCTTTCTATGAAGAACTTCTTCCTCATCTCCAGCCTAAACCTCCCCTGGCACAGCTTGAGACTGTGTCCTCTTGTTCTGGTGCTGCTTGCCTGGGAGGAGAGACCAACCCCCACCTGGCTACAACCTCCCTGCAGGGAGTTGGAGAGAGCAATGAGGTCTGCCCTGAGCCACCTCTTCTGCAGGCTAAGCAGAAGCTCCAGGATCTCGTGTGCCTCAAATAAAGCCAGCTGGATGATACACATGGTCATGACCTGGGCTGACAGGTTTTGAGGAGAAGCTGAGAGCTCAGGCAGACCCTGCTGTGCATGGTGTGTGCAAGTGCTGCTGACAAAGCAGCACTGAGAGGACCATCCTGGTGCTGAGGAAGGGCTTTGTCAGCCTGGTACCACCAGCAAACACCACACTTCATCATTTGTCTTTCCTAAGGTAAAAAATATAACCCACAGAAATCAGGCCTGGAAGGGTGCCACTCAAAACCTCTGCTACTGCCTCCAGAGCACTGGGAAATTTGCAAGCCACAGATGAGAAAGGAACTCTCAAGCCCCTGTTTTGAGAAATACAGCAAGGGAAATCTGCTCTGATCTGGCAGAAGGTGAATAATGAGTTCAGCAGATCAGAAACTAATTGTCTTCTACTGAGGCCACACACAGTTTGAATCACAGAGACCAAGCATGATTCTCTTCATGAAGCCATGGGAGGAAGGAGAGGGGAAAAGGCTCTGAAGTGTGTGATCATCCAGGCTTTAACAGCAGCAGGCAGTTCTGCAGGTCTGCAGCCACGGGGGCAGGAGCCAGGCAGAGCGCATTCAGTGTCTGCCCCTTCCTGGAGAAGAGGGCCATGAAAGGATCCTTCTGCCTTTCCCATGCTGTGGGTTTAATGAAAGGTAACTGCTATTTTGGGACTTCATAAGGGATTCTGTAACAAAGAGGAGTTGCAGACACCATCCCCATTACCACCAGGCTTCCAGCTCCCCTTTCATCTTCCTAGCTAAGCCAGCGCTCAAACTTTTACAGCTAGTTAGAGCCATCAAATAAAGGTTAGTTGCTCAAAGGCTTGGTCCCACCATGTTCAGCTCTTATGGCTTAAATTAAATTGATACTAAAATGGTCTCTCTTTTATTAAAGTGCTATAATCATTGTGGCTACAATCCCTGGCCGTGCTCTCAGCAGCAATAAGCTGATACGTGCCGCTAGAGAGCTGAGAGCTGTCAGAACTTCTCTTTCCACAACTAGAAAGCAAAATAAAGCTCCCAATTATCCCCAGAATGGAAGGATAACCCCTTTTCCAGGGTAGAGGCATGAAAGATTCATTGTGGCCTGTGTTCTGCAGAGCCACATTGCAGATGTGTTTCATGCATTTGTGTGCATCGCGTCGGGCTGCGGGACTCACAAAGAGGGTTAGGAGCTGCGTGAGAAACTGAAGGTAGAAAATGTGAGGCTCCTGTGAAGCCCTTGGTAAAACTTAACACAGAATCTCACTCTTGGTCCTTCTCTTATGTTGTCACAAAGATTTTCATCTGGTAATTGTGGCTGTGGGCTGGCTGGGGCTCATGCTGGAAGCGTGGCTTCTGCCGGCACGCTGGAAAGTTTCAGGGATGAAGCTGCTGTCAGCACCGTGCATCAGGCCACTGATGTCCTCACAGCAAATCGTCTCTGACCCTCACAAATGCCACCTGGTTAAAGCCCTCTGAGGCAGTGATGTGCTTTGCAGATCTCTAGTGAGTTCCTCTTTAGGGCTTTCTTTTGTGGAAGCATCATTTAAAATCCTCCAGGGCAGAATCTGTCAGCCAGCAGGGCCAAGGTGTGGAGCTGAGCCACCAGGCTAAGCAAGCCCAGCTCCCTCAGCCTCTCCTCCCAGGGCTGTGCTCCAGACCCCTCCCCAGCTTTCTTGCCCTTCTCTGGACACCTTCCAGCACCTCAACATCTTTTCTGAACTGAGGAGGCCAGAACTGGGCACAGGACTCAAGCTGTGGCCTAACCAGTGCCGAGTACAGGGCAGAATGACCTCTCTGCTCCTGCTGGCCACACTCTTCCTGATGCCACTGGCCCTCTTGGCTACCTGGGCACACTGCTGGCTCATGTTCAGCCTACTATCAACCACTACCCCCAGGTCTCCTTCTGCCTGGCTGCTCTCCAGCCACCCTGACCCCAGCCTGTAGCTCTGCCTGGCGTTGCTGTGGCAAATGTGCAGAACCTGGCACTTGGATGTGTTCAATCTCATGCCCTTGGCCTCTGCCCATCTGTCCAGCCTGTCAAGGTTCCTCTGCAGAGCTCTCCTACCTTCTGACAGATCAACTCCTGTCCCCAGCTTGGTGCCACCTGCAAATTTACTGAGGGTGGACTCCATCCCCTCACCCAGATCGTCAATAAAGCTATTGAACAGGACGGGGCCCAGCACTGATCCCTAGGGGACATCACTAGTGCCTGGCTGCCAGCTGGATGTGGAGATATATATATATATGACTCATCAAGAAACAGACAGATGAACTCAGAGTTGTGGGTAAATATTTACAGCAAAAAAGCAAAGGAAAGAAGGCAAAACAAAGCAAGGGAGATGAAGCAGTGACGGAAGGGGAGGAGATGTTGTTTGAGAGCGCAGTGCTGTGTGTCACTAAACTCTCCAAAGTCCCAAACAGAGAGGTTAAACAAGAACCCTGCCTGGTGTGTCCCCATCCCTGCAGGGCAGCACCAACAGCCTTTTGGTGGGTGGAAATTAGCCCCCCCCCAACACAAAATTGCCAGCCCAGCCCAGCTGAAAGCAAATGGCACTGAGTTTACAAGCACAAAATACAACCTACAAATATGGAACCCCAACCCTGCCACAATCCTTCACCTCCCTGCTCTGCTTTCAATGCAGCTAATTTTGGTTAGCCCAGAGCAGAGGTTAGTGCAGAACAACTCACCTGAGCAACTTTGGACATGGATATGATGCACAAGTTAGGATAGGATAGGAGAGGATAGGATAGGATAGAATAGGATAGGATAGAATAGAATAGAATAGAATAGAATAGAATAGAATAGAATAGAATAGAATAGAATAGAATAGAATAGAATAGGAGTAGAGTAGAGTAGAGTAGAGTAGAGTAGACCAGACCAGACCAGGTTGGAAAAGAACTTTGAGATCATCCAGTCCAACCTATCACCCAACACCATCTAATCAACTCAACCATGGCACCAAGCGCCTCAGCCAGGCTCTTCCTAGACACCTCCAGGGATGGGGACTCCACCACCTCCCTGGGCAGCACATCCCGGTGGCCAATCTCTCTTGCTGGGAAGAATTTCTTCCTAACATCCAGCCTAAACCTCCCCTGGCACAGCTTGAGACTGTGTCCTCTTGTTCTGGTGCTGCTTGTCTGGGAGAAAGACCAACTCCCACCTGGCTACAACCTCCCTTCAGGGAGTTGGAGAGGAGATGCTTCCTGCTTCTAACAAAGTTGGGCCAGATGGAATGGAATGGAATGGAATGGAATGGAATGGAATGGAATGGAATGGAATGGAATAGAATAGAATAGAATAGAATAGAATAGAATAGAACAGAACAGAACAGAACAGAACAGAACAACAGAACAGAACAGATCAGGTTGGAAGAGACCTTCAAGATCAAGATAGAAGGACACTCTGGACATTGATGTGACACCCAAATTCCACTGATAGAGAAGATGCTTCTAAGAAAGGTGAGCCAGATGGGAGGCCACTCTAGACATGGATGTGACACCCAAGTTCCATTGATAGAGAAGATGCTTCCTGCTCCTAACAAAGGTGGGCCAGATGGGAGGCCACTCTGGGTGTTAGCAGCTGCACCCTTTGGTGGCAGTTGAGCTTGTAGGACAGAGAAACCAGCCTACCTGTTCAGGTCACGATGGATGATCGGCTGGGTGAGGTTGTGGAGGTACTCCATGCCTTTGGCAACATCCACTGCAATGATCAGCTTAAACTGCAGGTCAAGGGTTCTGTGTTTTGGGAAAGAGGAAAGAAAAATGACTCCAATGCAGCAAAAAGAGAAAAATCACCTGTAAACCAATCATACCTGTAATTCACAGAACCTTTGGCCTTGTTTTCAACACCAAATCACAGAAGGGCTTAGCTCGGAAGGGACCTCAGAGATCATCTGCTCCAAGCTCCCCGCCCTAGGCAGCGATGCCTCACAACTGGACTCGGGTGCTCACGGCCACGTCCAACCTGGCCTTGAACACCCCCACAGAGGAGGCATCCACAACCTCCCTGGGCAACCAGCTCCAGTGTTTCACCACCCTTGTACTGAAGAACTGCTTCCCGAGGTCCAGTCTGAACCTACCCTCCCTCAGGTTAAAACCATTCCCCCTCCTCCTGGTGCTAAACACCCTTGTGAGAAGCCCCTCTCCAGCCTTCCTGTAGGATCCCTTCAGGTGCTGATGCCACAAAGTCTGTGTAGATGGGTATAGTGTCAAAGAATGGCAGGAATGTTGTGGCTATTTATTGATTTCCCTTCTCCAGCCCAAACTCCTGAATCAAAGCTTAGATTTATTTTTTGTCTGCTGTGTTCCTTTCTCTCTTGTTTTTCACTGAAAGGAGCTGCAGTTAAGCAGCAGAGCTTCACTGATCTTAGAATCACAGAGTCAGAGAGTCAACCAGGTTGCAAGTGACCTCCAAGATCATCCAGTCCAACCTGTCTTCACTGATCTAAGAACCATAGAATCAAGCAGGTTGGAAGAGACCTCCAAGATCATCCAGTCCAACCTGTCTTCACTGATCTAAGAACCATAGAATCAAGCAGGTTGGAAGAGACCTCCAAGATCATCCAATCCAACCTGTCTTCACTGATCTAAGAACCATAGAATCAAGCAGGTTGGAAGAGACCTCCAAGATCATCCAGTCCAACCTATCACTCAGCCCTATCCAATCAACCAGACCATGGCACTGAGCATCTCATCCAGGCTCTTCTTGAAGATCACCAAGGACAGTGACTCCACCACCTCCCTGGGCAGCACATTCCAATGGACCAATCTCTCTCTCTGTGAAGAACTTCTTCCTAGCATCCGCCTGAACCTCCCCTGGCACAGCTTGAGACTGTGTCCTCTTGTTCTGGTGCTGCTTGCCTGGGAGAAGAGACCAACCCCCACCTGGCCACAGCCTCCCTTCAGGGAGTTGTAGAGAGCAATGAGGTCTCCCCTGAGCCTCCTCCAGGCTAGACACAGTCTCGTTCTGTTGCTGTCTTCCAAAACTCTGTCCCACAAACCCAGGGAGGAGATGGGTGAATACCTCTTCTGCTCGTGGAGCAGGGAGAAGAGGGAGCCTCCAGAAATGTACTGGGTGACAATGGCAAACTGGCTGGGGTCATCCAAGCAAGCTCCCACGAACTGGATGACGCAGGGGTGGTTCAGGCGGCAGAGGATGGAAACTTCACGGCAGAACATGTCCACGTCAGACTTGGAGCAGTAGGTGTTGGCTCGGTAGCTTCCCACCCACAGGAGAGAAGAGGCAAAAATGTCATCAAATACTGGGGGGATAACACTTCTCTTAAAACCAGAGACAGGTCTGGCTTGGAAGGGACCTTAAGGATCATCTAGATCCAACACGCCGGCCGTGGGCACAGACACCTCCTACTAGACCAGGCTGCTCAAGGCCCTGTCCAGCCTGGCTTTCAAACACTGTGAGGCTTGGAGCCTCCACAGCATCTCTGGGCAACCTGTCCCAGAGTCTCACCACCCTCACTGTAAAGAATTTCTTCCTAATGTTTCATCCAAATTGATCTCCTTCCACTTTGAAGCCATCACTCCTGTTCTGAAAGTAGTGTGAGAAACATTCCAGACCAGGTTCTTTGGGGCTCCAAGCAACCTGCTCTAGCTGCAGATGTCCCTGATCACTGCAGGGGGTTGGATTGGATCAGAAATAGTGTGGCCAGCAGGAGCAGGGAAATCATTCTGCCCTCTGCTCAGCACTGCTGAGGCCACACCTTGAGTCCTGTGTCCAGTTCTGGGTTCCTCAATTTAAGAAGGACATTGAGACACTTGAATGTGCCCAAAGAAGGGCAAGAAAGCTGGGGAGGGGTCTGGAGCACAGCCCTGGGAGGAGAGGCTGAAGGAGCTGGGCTTGCTCAGCCTGCAGAAGAGGAGGCTCAGGGGAGACCATCTTGCTCTCTCCAACTCCCTGAAGGGAGGCTGTAGCCAGGTGGGGGTTGGTCCCTTCTCCCAGGCAAGCAGCACCAGAACAAGAGGACACAGTCTCAAGCTGTGCCAGGGGAAGCTTAGGCTCTTGGTGAGGAGAAAGTTCTTCCCAGCAAGAGAGATTGGCCCTTGGGATGTGCTGCACAGGGAGGGGGTGGAGTCCTCATCCCTGGAGGTGTTCAAGAGGAGCCTGGATGTGGCACTTGGTGCCATGGTTTAGTTGTCAGGAGGTGTTAGGTATTAGGTGATAGGTTGGACTTGCTGCTCTCTGAGGTCTTTTCTCACCTGGCTGATTCTATGATTCTATGATCTTGCCTCCCGCTGGAGGTTGGACGAGGCCTTGAGTAACTTGGTGTAGTGGAAGGTGTCCCTGCCCTTGGCAGGGGGGTTGGAAGTAGGTGATCTTTAAGGTCCCTTCCAGCCCAAACCATTCTGTGCATCTCTGAATCTTGAAGGTCTGCTCCAACCCAAAGCAGCCTGTGTCAGCTGATGTCCCTAAGCAAGGAGGATGAAGGGTCAGGGCAACTCACCGTTTGATCGCAACGATCTGGTTCCTGTATCGCCCCTTGTACACTTTTCCAAAGGACCCTGAAATGGTTTAGAACAAGCAGAAGATGTTTATTGTGCATCACAGAATCAACCAGGTTGGAAAAGACCTCAAAGATCAGCAAGTCCAACCTATCACCTAATACCTAACACCTCCTGAAGACCTCCAGGCATGGGGACTCCACCACCTCCCTGGGCAGCACATCCCAAGGGCCAATCTCCCTTGCTGGGAAGAATTTCTTCCTCACCTCCAGCCTAAACCTCCCCTGGCACAGCTTGAGACTGTGTCCTCTTGTTCTGGTGCTGGTTGCCTGGGAGAAGAGACCAACTCCCACCTGGCTACAACCTCCCTGCAGGGAGTTGGAGAGAGCAAGAAGGTCTCCCCTGAGCCTCCTCTTCTGCAGGCTAAGCAAGCCCAGCTCCCTCAGCCTCTCCTCACAGGGCTGTGCTCCAGACCCCTCCCCAGCTTTCTTGCCCTTCTCTGGACACCTTCCAGCAGCTCAATGTCCTTCTTAAATTGAGGAGCCCAGAACTGGACACAGGACTCAAGGTGTGGCCTCAGCAGTGCTGAGTACATGGCAGCATGACTTCCCTGCTCCTGCTGGCCACACTGTTCCTGATGCAGGCCAGGATGCCCTTGGCCCTCTTGGCCTCCTGGGCACACTGCTGGCTCATGTTGAGTTGCTGTCAACCAGCACCCCCAGGTCCCTCTCTGCCTGGCTGCTCTCAGCCACTCTGACCTCAGCCTGGAGCACTGCCTGGGGTTGCTGTGGGCAAAGTGCAGCCCCCAGCACCTGAAGCTGTTCAATGCCATCCTATCAGTGAATCCTGAGGGCTGTGCTTGTGTTTGGGGTACCTGAGCCGATGATCTCGTGGAACTCCAGCTGGGAGAGCTGCAGGTGGAAGTGGGAGGGCAGGGCGGCGCGGAGGAGGAGCACGTCAGCCTTCTCTGCAACACACACGGGGGTGGGGAGGACACAGGCAGCACCTCACTGCACTCAGCTGCTGCACTCTGAAACCTCACCTTCCTCCTCTCACTGCTCTCTGGGAACCCCATTCCTGCTGCTTTTAGTAACCACAGGAACCCCACAGATTCACAGAGTGCAGCAGGTTGGAGGGAGCCTCGAAGGGCATCTTGCCCAAGCCTCCTGCAGTCAGCAGGGACGCCTCAGCTACAGCAGGCTGCCCATGGCTGCCTCAGGTCTGATCCTGAACGATGATGGCAGCTCAGCCACATCTCTGGGCAGCCTGTTCCAGCATTTCACCACTTCCTCCTGGTGTCCAACCTAAACCTCCCTGCCCCAGTTTCAAACCATTGCCCCTTTTCCTATCCCCACAGGCCCTTCTCGACAGTCCCTCCCAGCCTGCCTGTAGGTCCCCTTCACATAATGAACACAGCTCTTAGGTCTTTTTGGAGCCTTCTCTTCTCCAGCCTGAACAGCACCAACTCTCCCAGCCTGTCCTCATAGGGGAGCCCCCTGACCATCTTATGGCCTCCTCTGGACCTGCTCCAGTGGGTCCATACTCTTCCTGTGTTGGAGGTCCCAGAGCTGGACACAGGCACTCCAGGTGAGGTCTCAGCAGAGTGGCAGAATCACCTCTCTCAGTCTCCTGGCCACTCTTCTTTCATACAATCACAGAATCAATGAGGTTGGAAAAGACCTCAGAGGTCATCAAGTCCAACCTGTCACCCAGCACCTCATGACTACCAAACCATGGCACCAAGTGCCATGTCCAGTCCCCTCTTGACCACCTCCATGGGTGGTGACTCCCCCTGGGCAGCACATCCCAATGGCTAACAACTCTCTCTGGGAGGAACTTTCTCCTCACTGCCAGCCTAAACCTCCCCCTGGCAGGAGGAGGGAGATGCAACTGCTTCTTGTGCCTGTGACTACATTGCTGAGCAAGGAATGCCAGGGATGTTGGATCTCCCCTAGCCTGTTCAGGCTGGCAAACACCTTGGCCAAAGGGACCATGAAAGCTGCATTTCCCCCCTTGCCATCAGCAGTACCTTTAGTCATGCTCTTGATCTTTCCCAGAGGGGATGGCACAGACACGTAGGAGCCATCTGAAAGACAAGGACAGATCAATGGTCACACAGCCACAGAATCATTGGAAAAGACCTTTAAAATCATCATGTTCAACCATCAGTGCAACACCACCATGGCCATTACACCAGGCCCCCAAGTGCCATGGCCACAGGTTTCTTGAGCTCCAGGGATGGTGACTCCACCCCTCCCCTGGGCAGCCTGTGCCAGTGCCTGACCACTCTTTTCAGGACAGACATTGTTCCTCATGTCCAATATAAACCTCCCCTGGCACCATTTCAGGCCATTTCCTCTTCCCTATCTCCTGGTACTAGGAGAAGAGACCAACCCCCATTTGGCTCCAACCTCCTGTCAGGGAGCTGTAGACAACCAGAAGGTCTCCCCTCAAGCCTCCTTTTCTCCAGGCTCAACAATCACAGTTCCCTCAGCTGCTCCTCACTGAACCTGTTCTCCAGAGCCTTCACCAACTTCATTGCCCTTCTCTGGACCTGCTCCAGCCCCTCAGTGGCTGCCTTGGGCTAAGGGCCCCCCAAATGAACCCAGGATTCAAGGTGTGGCCTTGCCAGTGCCCAGCACATGGGCACAATCACTTCCCTGCTCCTGCTGGCCACAGCATTGCTGATGCAGGCCAGGATGCTGGTGGCCTTCTTGGCCACCTGAGCACATGCTGGCTCATGTTCAGGCCATGTCAACCAGCACCCCCAGGTCCTTCTCTGCTGAGCAGCTCTCCAGCCACCTTGCTCCAACTTCCTTGCAAGGGAGTTGTACCAGTCTGTATCAGCTGGGGGTACTGACTGACAGCCAGCTGAACAGGAGCCAGCAGTGTGCCCAGGTGGCCAAGAAGGCCAAGGGCATCCTGGCCTGCAGCAGGAAGAGTGTGGCCAGCAGGAGCAGGGAAGTCATTCTGCCCTGTGCTCAGCACTGCTGAGGCCACACCTTGAGTCCTGTGTCCAGTTCTGGGCTCCTCAATTTAAGAAGGACATTGAGCTGCTGGAAGGTGTCCAGAGAAGGGCAAGAAAGCTGGGGAGGGGTCTGGAGCACAGCCCTGGGAGGAGAGGCTGAGGGAGCTGGGCTTGCTTAGCCTGCAGAAGAGGAGGCTCAGGGGAGACCTTCTTGCTCTCTCCAACTCCCTGAAGGGAGGTTGTAGCCAGGTGGGGGTTGGTCTCTTCTCCCAGGCAAGCAGCACCAGAACAAGAGGACACAGTCTGAAGCTGTGCCAGGGGAGGTTTAGCCTGGAGGTGAGGAGAAAGCTCTTCCCAGAGAGAGTTATTAGCCCTGGAATGTGCTGCCCAGGGAGGTGGTGGAGTCCCCATCCCTGGAGGTGTTCAAGAGGGGATTGGATGTGGCCCTTGGTGCCATGGTCTAGTAGTCAGGAGGTCTTCGGTGAGAGGTTGGACTTGATGATCTCTGAGGTCTTTTCCAACCTTGTTGATTCTATGGCCCTATGACTTTGTGCAGGAGCTCAGATCAGACTCCCAAGCCCTGCCATCCAGGCTGGAACACATCCTGCTGCCTTCTTCACCCACCACATTTTCTGGAAGACCTCAGCTTGCTCCAGGTACCAGAGAGGTCATCTCTTGTTCTTCTGCTTGGCTGGGAGCTGAGCTCTCTAAACAAGCAGCTTTAAAGCATCTGTCTGGCTGTGTTAATTGCTTGCCCAAACACATTTCCCACACCTTGCAGAAGCTCAGTCCAGCTAAAGATCTGCACACACTGGGGAGGTGCTGCACCTAAATCTAGGACTGGTCACACTGTGTAGGAAGTGGAAAGAGAAGCTTCTGACTGCAGGGGTCCTCCTGGTTCCACAGCAAGAGCAATCCCTGGCCTGGAGGAGCTCCAGTGCAGATGTTCACCTCCTCTGTAGGCAGCATTCCCAACACACTGCACAACATTCTGCTCAGCTAACCCCTGGGATCAATATCCTTCTGGGCTTTTGTCAACACAAGCAAGGGGGTTTGCAGCAAAAAGGGTCACTAATTGCTCCCCAGGGGGAATCAGATGCCCAAAACACAAGGGAGTCTGAGCACTGCAATGCACCAAGTGCCAGCACAGCAACCCCAGAGAGGCTGCCTGAGGGAGGCAGTAAGGATGTAGGAAGAGCAATGGTGGCCAAGGACTGAGCTCCATCTCACAGCTTTCAGCTTTCCTGCCTAGAGCGTGACATGAAGTGACAACTCTGGAGTGGAGTGGAGTGGAATGGAATGGGATGGAATGGGATGGAATGGAATGGGATGGGATGGAATGGAATGAATGGATGGAATGGAATGGAATGGGATGGGATGGAATGGAATGGAAAATGGAATGGAATGGGATGGAATGGATGGAATGGAATGGAATGGAATGGAATGGGATGGAATGAATGGGATGGAATGGAATGGGATGGAATGGAATGGGATGGGATGGGATGGGATGGGATGGAATGGATGGGATGGAATGGGATGGGATGGAATGGGATGGGATGGAATGGGATGGAATGGAATGGAATGGAATGGAATGGGATGGACCAGACCAGCTTGAAAAAGACCTCAGAGATCATCAAGTTCAACCTACCACCCAACACCATCTAAGCAACTCAACCATGGCACCAAGTGCCTCAGCCAGGCTCTTCCTAAACCCCTCCAGGGATGGGGACTCCACCACCTCCCTGGGCAGCACATCCCAGTGGCCAATCTCTCTTGCTGGGAAGAATTTCTTCCTCACCTCCAGCCTAAACCTCTCCTGGCACAGCCTGAGACTGTGCCCTCTTGTTCTGCGGCTGGGTGCCTGGGAGAAGAGACCAACCCCCACCTGGCTACAACCTTCCTTCAGGGAGTTGGAGAGAGCAAGAAGGTCTCCCCTGAGCCTCCTCTTCTGCAGGCTAAGCAAGCCCAGCTCCCTCAGCCTCTCCTCCCAGGGCTGTGCTCCAGCCCCCTCCCCAGCTTTCTTGCCCTTCTCTGGACACCTTCCAGCAGCTCAACATCTTCCCTAACCTGAGGGGCCCAAACCTGGACCCAGGACTCAAGGTGATTTTTTAAGACAAAGGAAGATTTTTGCCATGACCTGGGAAATTGTGATTCTCATGACACTAGTCTTGTGACAAACAGACCCCATCCAGAGCTCCCTGGCTTTGGCAGAACATTCCCAGAGATTCCTGCAGTCCCTGGGGCAGGCCTGTTGGGTCCCCCTGGAGGTGACTGCTCAAAGCATACCTCCTCCAGGCTGTGAGTATTCGTTGCAGGGGGAGTCATCCTGGGGCCTCTTGTAGTGCTTCAGGAGGGTCACAATGGCATCATGGCCTGAGAAAGGAAGAGGAGATGTCAGGGCTTGCAGGGGAGCTCAACAGGTGTTTTTAAAATGCATTGATTCACAGAATAGATCTGTCTGGAGAGACCCCAAAGATCATCCAGACCAGCCCCCCACCCAGCACCGAACCATGTCCCTAAGCACCAAGTCTGCTCACTGCTTAAAGGCCTCCAGGGACAGTGACTCCTCCACTGCCCTGGGCAGAGCTTTCCAAGCTTTGAGAACCCTCTCTGTGAGGAACCATTTCCTAAAATCCAGCCTGAACCTCTCCTGCAGCAGCTTGTAACCATTTCCCCTGGTTCTGTCACTTGCCATCAAGGAGAAGGGTAGGATAGGGTAGGGTAGGATAGGATAGGATAGGGTAGGGTAGGGTGGGGTAGGGTGGGGTAGGGTAGGGTAGGGTGGGGGGGTGGGGTGGGGTGGGGTGGGGTGGGGTGGGGTAGGGTGGGGTAGGGTGGGGTGGGAGGGGGAGGGAGGGGGAGGGTGGGGGCAGGAGGGGGAGGACAGAAAAGAGGAGAATAGAGTATAGCAGAGCAGAGTAGAGTAGACCTCAGAGATCACCAAGTCCAACCTCTCACCCAACACCATCTGAGCAACTCAACCATGGCACCAAGTGCCTCAGCCAGGCTCTTCCTAAACACCTCCAGGGATGGGGACTCCACCACCTCCCTGGGCAGCACATCCCAAGGGCCAATCTCTCTCCCTGGGAAGAATTTCTTCCTCACCTCCAGCCTAAACCTCCCCTGGCACAGCTTGAGACTGTGTCCTCTTGTTCTGGTGCTGCTTGCCTGGGAGAAGAGACCAACCCCCACCTGGCTCCAACCTCCCTGCAGGGAGTTGGAGAGAGCAAGAAGGTCTCCCCTGAGCCTCCTCTTCTGCAGACTGAACTACCCCAGCTCCTTCAGATCCTCCTCACAGGCCATGTGCTCCAAGCCCTTCATGAGCCTCATTGCTCTTCTCTGGACACCTTCCAGCACCTCAATGTCCTTCTCATAGTGAGGGGCCCAGAACTGAGCACAATACTCGAGGTGTGGCCTCACCAGAGGTGAGTACAGGGAGATGATTCATACAATATCAGGGGGTTCATGGGGGTTTCTGTGTGTACTCAAGACCTCATCTTGAATGCTGTGTTCAGTTCTGGGCTCCCCAGCTCAGGAGGGACAGGGATCTGCTGGAGAGGGTCCAGGGGAGGCTACCAGGATGATTAGGGGACTGCAGCACTGCCTGGGGAGGAGAGGCTGAGGGGCCTGGGGCTCTTCAGGCTGGAGAAGAGAAGACTGAGAGGGGATTTAATCAATGTCTATCAATGGCTGGGGGTCAGGAGGGAGGGGACAGGCTCTGCTCACTTGCTCCCTGGGACAGGACAAGGAGCACTGGATGGAAGCTGCAGCACAGGAGGTTCCACCTCAACACAAGGAGGAACTTCTTTCCTGGGAGGCTCACAGAGCCCTGGAGCAGGCTGCCCAGAGAGGTTGTGCAGTCTCCTTCTCTGGGGGCCTTTCAAGGCCCATCTGGATGTGTTCCTGTGTGAGCTGAGCTGGATTGTATGGTCCTGCTGTGGCAGGGGGGTTGGACTGGATGATCTCTTTGGGATGATCACTTAGTGCCACGGTTGAGTTGATTAGGTGGTGTTGGGTGAGAGGTTGGACTTGATGATCTCTAAGGTCCTTTCCAACCTGGTTCGTTCTATTCTATCCTATCTATGTCCTGGGCTTCCCCCATGAATTTTGCAGCAGAAACCAGACAATGGAAATACCTTTCTCATAAGCCCACATCAGACAGGTCTGCTCATCCTTTTCTCCACTGGACCTGCTGGGATCACAAGCTACCAGGTTCATGTCGGCTCCGTTATCCAGCAGAAACTGCACCAGTCGAATGTGGCCATGGTAGCAGGCACAGTGCAGGCCTAGAAGAGAGAGCAGGGAGGTCAGCAAGGCTGCCACAACACTCAGCACCTTGAGTCCCTCAATAAGGAACACATAGTCCAAAACACAGCCTGGGAGAGAGGTGACAATAAACTCCTAACACCTCCAGAGCCCAGCTACAGCTGCTGCACCCCCAGCCTCTGCTCCACCACCTTCAGGTCACATTTCACATCTCTGTATGCAAGGAAAAGCAAATGTGGAGCTTTCAGTGGTGGCACATGGAGGTGTGCAGCCCTCCAGACAGTGTCCTCTGTGCCCAGCCTCACCAGAGCAATCATAGAGTCGTGGAACATACTGGGTGGGAAGGGACCTTTAAAGGTCTCCTAATCCAAAGCACCGCAGCAGTGACATCTCCAACCTAGTCAGGTTGCTCAGAGCCCCAGCAAGCCTGATCTTGAATGTCTCCAGGGTTGGGCCTTCCACCACCTCTCTGAGCAAGCTGTTCCAGTGTTCCACCACCTTCCTTGGGCCTAATTCTTGCTGCTCTTCAGAGCTGATGTACATCCAGTTTTATTCCTCAAACACACACTAACAAGCCTGACCTCCTCACTCAGCTCTTATCACTTCCACACCTGCCTGCAAACATAGCTCCAAAAAGATGAGACCTGTCTGAAGGTCCAGAGCAGGGCCACGAGGAGGAGCAGAGGGCTGGAGCACCTCTCCTGTGAGCACAGACTGAAGGAGTTGGGGCTGTCCAGCCTGGAGAAGAGAAGGCTCCCAGCTGACCTCATTGTGGCCTTCCAGGATCTGAAGGGGGCTACAAGAAGGCTGGGGAGGGACTTCTCAGGCTATCAGGGAGTGATAGGACTAGGGGGAATGGAATGAAGCTGGAGGTGAGGAGGAAGTTCTTCCCCATGAGAGTGGTGAAGCCCTGGGATGGGTTGTGCAGGGAGGTGGTTGAGGCCCCATCCCTGGAGGTGTTTAAGCCCAGGCTGGATGAGGCTCTGGCCAGCCTGCTCTAGTGTGGGGTGTCCCTGCTCATGGCAGGGGGGTTGGAACTGGCTGATCCTTGAGGTCCCTTCCAACCCTGACTGATACTATGATACTAAGGCCTCTGAAGGATGCTGCTCACCATGCTTCCCTGGGAATCCCCCTGGCAATCCCCTTTTTGCAGGGCTCCCACAGTTTTTAGTGCTGGGATATGCACTCAGTCACAATGAGGAGGAGGATGTTACCTGTGTGTCCATCTCTTCCTTGGTGGTTGATGCTTACAACATTCTGGTCAAAGAAGATATTTGACAAGCTCTATGTTCTTCCCATAGGTGCAAGCACTGCAAAAAATCAAGGGGAAAGTGAATGCTATAGTCCAGAAAAGGAAAAAATACTTTGGGTAGTCAAAAAAATGTGATGAAGACCTCATCTTGAGTCCTGAGTTCAGCTCTGGGCTCCCCAGCTCAGGAGGGACAGGGATCTGCTGGAGAGGGTCCAGGGGAGGCTACCAGGATGATTAGGGGACTGCAACACTGCCTGGGGAGGAGAGGCTGAGGCACCTGGGGCTCTTCAGGCTGGAGAAGAGAAGACTGAGAGGGGATTTAATCAATGTCTATCAATAGCTGAGGGCTGGGGTCAGGAGGGAGGGGACAGGCTCTGCTCACTTGCTCCCTGGGACAGGACAAGGAGCACTGGATGGAAGCTGCAGCACAGGAGGTTCCACCCAACACAAGGAGGAACTTCTTTCCTGTGAGGGTGACAGAGCCCTGGAGCAGGCTGCCCAGAGAGGCTGTGGATCCTCCTTTGTGGCCTTCCCAGCCCCATCTGGATGTGCTCCTGTGTGAGCTGAGCTGGATTGTATGCTCCTGCTGTGGCAGGGGGCTTGGACTGGATGATCTCTTTGGGATGATCACTTGGTGCCTTGGTTTAGTTGACTAGATGGTGTTGGGTGATAGGTTGGACTTGATGATCTCTGAGGTCTCTTCCAACCTGGTTAATTCTATTCTATTCTATTCTATTCTATTCTATTCTATTCTATTCTATTCTATTCTATTCTATTCTATTCTATTCTCTTATTCTAATTCTACTCTATTCCGTTCCATTCCATTCTACTCTACTCTGTTCTTTTCTGTTCTGTCCTGTCCTATCCTATTCCACTCCTATCCTATCCTATCCTATCCTATCCTATCCTATTCTATTCTATCCTATCCTATTCTATCCTATTCCAACCCATCCCCTTTTTAAAAGGAGTCCCATATAAAAGACTTAGGGTGATGGGGACAAGTTATTGCTGGGGAGATTCCCATTGCACTCCAGAAGAAAATGCTTCCCCATGAGAACAGTTGGACACTGGAATCATCTCCCAGGGGAAGTGGTGCATTGCCCTGTGCTGGGCAGTTTCAATACTCAGCTTGACAGCAAGTTGGGCCATCTCATTTCAACTGCACTACCACCTAGAAAGGTTGGTCCAGGTGATCCTTGGGGTCCCTTCCAACCTGGCATGCTGGGATTCCGGGATTCGACCTCTTCACATCTTCCCCTATCTCCCAAACAGCATCCTGAGCGCTCACGGTGAGCTCACTGCCTGCTTTGTTCCTCACCTGGCTGTTGGGAGCCACGTGTCAGAGGAGTGCCCTGGACCCAGGCTTCCAAAGCTCTCACCTGTGGAAAGCTGTTTCACTGAATATGTTTTCTTTGGTGAGACTTTCTGTGCCCGACAGCTGGATGATTTCCTTCACGACCTCGAGCTTCCCGTTGTAGCACGCCCTGGGGACGAAGCCAACAGGGAGGCCTTTAGCAGCACCAGCCTCCCCAGCACACCCAGCCCCTGTAAGGCAGCGCTGCCCTGCTCACTCACAGGTGTAGAGGGGTGTCTCCATAGATGTTCACCACGTGGGGCTGGACCTCGAAGCCGCTCTGCAGCAAGAACTTCACAATTTCATGGTGGCCAAACCGAGAGCAGAAGTGCAGCGGAACGTGGTCCTCGTTGTCCTGAGCATTCACTGCCATTGGAGCCAGGAAAACACCCAAGAACAATGTGATACACAGCTGCTCTGGGTGGTCTGCACAAGGGCAACCCCTGGGGGTATTCAAGCAGTGTGTGGACCTGGTGCTTTGGGCGGTGGTGTAGCATTTGCCCTTCTGTGCTGGGTCAAAGGCTGCCTGGATGATCACAGAGTCATAGAATCATAGAATCAACCAGGTAGGAAAAGACCTCAGAGATCATCAAGTCCAACCTATGATCTATCACCCAACACCTCCTGACAACTAAGCCGTGGCTCCAAGTGCCACATCCAAGCCTGTCTTGAACACCTCCAGGGATGGGGACTCCACCACCTCTCTGGGCAGCACATCCCAATGGCTAACTACTCTTTCCTTGGATATCCTAGAAACATAGAATCAATAAGGTTGGCAAAGACCTCAGAGCTCATCAAGTCCAACCTCTCACCCAACACCTCATGACTGACTAAACCACAGCTCCAAGTGCCACATCCAATCCCTTTTTGAACACCTCCAGGGATGGGGACTCCACCACCTCCCTGGGCAGCACATCCCAAGGGCCAATCTCTCTTGCTGGGAAGGACTTTCTCCTCCAGCTTAAACCTCCCCTGGCACAGCTTGAGACTGTGTCCTCTTGTTCTGGTGCTGCTTGCCTGGGAGAAGAGACCAATCCCCACCTGGCTACAACCTCCCTTCAGGGAGTTGGAGAGAGCAAGGAGGTCTCCCCTGAGCCTCCTCTTCTGCAGGCTAAGCAGCCCCAGGTTGACTCATGGGCAGGAATTGTTTGAGACTGCTATTTACCCTGGACTGTATCCATGCCCCTTTGCCTGTTTAGGGGCCAGGAAGAAGCATTCCAGCACCTGGGAAGTTTCTCAGCCATGCCTGGAGTGGGTCTGGTTACACCTCCCATGGTTCCTCCTTAACCTCGCTAGCAGGAAGCAAAAGGGAGGTTGGACAAAGCTCTAGGGCCAAGCTGTCCACTGAAACACAGAAATACTGTTTGCACACCCCAAACAAGGGGCTTTATGCATTTGTAAAAGAGACCAAGTACTTCCGTGGCTCTTGGTGAATTTCTGTGTTTAAAGACAGCACAAGCCTAACTGGCTGATGCCACAGCTGCTGGAAGTGTCAGATCCAGCTCCTCCACAGGACACTTTGTTCTCAGCTCTGTCTAGCACCAGATCTTTGAGACAATTTACAGGCAATTAACAGGCAACTGAGGAGTAATTAGTCCTTACAGGTACCCAAACTACACAGATTTCCCTGCACCACTCTGACATGCATCTCACAGGAACGATTCCCTCCTGAGGCTGATCCTCCTTGGGGCAAAGGCTAAACCAACACAGTCTGAGGATCTGTCTTGTCTGTGGGTATAAAGGGGAAGGAAAAGAAACCTCTGCTTTAAACCTTTTCTCAGGTAAAGCCAAATGCTCACAGGAAGGGCCAGCCCTTCAAACTGAGATGAACTTACAGCTTCAGTTATGTCTAGTGGCAGTTCCAAAGATGGACACTGTTCCAGGATGAAAAAAAGAGAAGGATTTCTGCAATTTATGGCCTGCAAATTCATTCACTGCTCCCACTTACCTTCTCAGTTCAGTGGGACCCTGAAATAAGGCTCATATTGAAAGGGGAGAGGAGAAGGGGAGAGGAGAAGGGGAGAGGAGAAGGGGAGAGGGAGGGGGAAGGGGAAGAGGAAAGGGGAGAGGAGAAGGGGAGAGGAGAAGGGGAGAGGAGAAGGGGAGAGGAGAAGGGGAGAGGAGAAGGGGAGAGGAGAAGGGGAGAGGAGAAGGAGAGAGGAGAAGGGGAGAGGAGAAGATGGGGAGGAGAAGGGGAAAAGAAAAGAAGGAAAAGGGGAGATCTAGAGGAGATTATAGAAGGAAGACAGAAGGGGAGAGCAGAAGGGGAGAGCAGAAGGGGAGAGGAGAAGGGGAGAGGAGAAGGGGAGAGGAGAAAGGGAGAGGAGAAGGGAGAGGAGAAGGGGAGGGAGAAGGGGAGAGAGAAGGGGAGGAGAAGTGAAGAAGGTGGGAAAAAGACCTTCTTCGAGATCATCCATCCAACCTCTCACCCCCAGCACCCACTAATCAACTCAACCATGGCACCAAGGGCCTCAGCCAGGCTTCTTCCTACACCTCCAGGGATGGGGACTCCACCACCTCCCTGGGCAGCACATCCCAATGGCCAATCTCTCTTTCTAGCAAGAACTTCTTCCTACTATCCAGCCTGAGCCTCCCCTGAGGCTCCAGCACTGGACCCAGAGCTCCAGCTGTGGTCTCAGCAGAGTGGAGCAGAGGGGCAGAATCCCCTCCCTGGCCCTGCTGGCTCTGCTTCTCTTGCTGCAGCCCAGGCTGGGATTGGCTCTCTGGGCTGCAAGTGCTCACTGCTGGCTCCTGTCGAGCTTCTCATCCACCAGCACCCCTAAAACAAGGGCTGAAATGGGGGCTTTTTGCTATCTAAGTGGAACACAGGGGATAAACTGTCCTAAAATGAAGGAGCAGTTCAGAATCAAGCCCAAAAAATGCATGAGAAGTAATCTAGAAGAGAGATACAGCAAGAAGGGCATCCCATTGAGGCAGGAATGACTAAGGAAGAGGCCAGAGGAGTTCTTCAGACTGAAGATTTAGAGTCTTTTTCTGTTAGAAGGAGGACAGAGAGTGCAGCTGGCATGGCAGCCAGGGACTGAAAACTGAGGTTGCCTTACAAGGGGAAATGGGCAAACGCCAAGTTCTTGTCTGGAACAGAGTGGAGCACTGCAGAAATGAGTCTGAGCACTGAGACTGTCTGGGGGTAGCAAGTTCGAGGAGAAACCATTACAGCCAGTAAAAGGAGGGGAAGGACACTGCAAGTCTGTTTCAGAAGAGGGAAGCAGCCCAAGTGGCAGGGAGGGGAAGGTACTGAACATTGGGAGCGCTGCGCCCGGACGTGCCTGGGGTTCTAACACCCTGCACTGCTTTCCGAGCTGGAATTGGCTGGGTTGTGATACTGTGGTTGGGCAGTGCTGACAGCCACTTTTAAAGATGCCTCCCCCCCAGAATAGGACCTACAACTCTGGGCAGCACAGCTGCCCTGAAAGCAAACAAATCTTATCAAGAGACCCCAGGAATGATAAAGACAAACAATTAGTTTTCGATCAGGTGGTGCCTGAAAGTAACCTCCAGGTCCAGCAGTTAGAAGAAGAAGAATAAACAGCATTCAGCTCACATGAAGCAAAGGAATGTTTGTTTCCAGGCCACCAACCAGTTCTGTTTGAGCTGCCCCAGCAGGCTCTAAACCAGCTTTGCACATAGGACTTTTTTCCCTTCATTTTGAAAGGAGCAGGTTTTGAAGTCATAGAATCCCTGGAGGTGTTCAAGAGGGGATTGGATGTGGCACTTGGTGCCATGGTTTAGTCATGAGGTCTGTGGTGACAGGTTGGACTCGATGATCTTTGAGGTCTCTTCCAACCTTGGTGATTCTGTGATTCTGTGATCATAGAATTGTCAGGGCTGGAAGGGACCTCAGGGATCAGCCACTTCCAACCCCCCTGCCATGGCCAGGGACACCTCACACCACAGCAGGTTGCTCACAGCCACAGCCAGCCTGGCTGCAAACACCTCCAGGCAGGAGGCTTCCACCACCTCCCTGGGCAGCCTCTGCCAGGCTCTCACCACCCTCATGGGCAACAACTTCTTCCAATCTCAATCTCCCCATTTCTAGTTTTGCTCCATTCCCCCCCAGTCCTATCCCTCCCTGACACCCTCAGAAGTCCCTCCCCAGTTTTCTTGCAGCCCCCTGCAGATCCTGGAAGGCCACAATGAGGTCTCCTGGGAGCCTTCTCCACTCCAGACTGAACAGCCCCAACTCCCTCAGTCTGTCCTCACAGCAGAGCAGCTCCAGCCCTCTGCTCCTCCTCGGGCCCTTCTCTCTGGACCCTTCCAGCACCCCTACGAGATCCTTCCTGGCATAGAGGCTCCAGAACTGGACCCAGAGCTCCAGCTGTGGTCTCAGCAGAGTGGAGCAGAGGGGCAGAATCCCCTCCCTGGCCCTGCTGGCCACACTTCTCTTGCTGCAGCCCAGGCTCTGCTTGGCTCTCTGGGCTGCAAGTGCTCCCTGCTGGCTCCTGTTGAGCTTCTCTTCTCCAGACTGAACAGCCCTGAACTCCCTTCCCAACTTTAAGGAGAAAAAGCCTTCTCCTCAATTTTATTACAATTATCCTAGGGGAAAAAAAAAATAATCTGGCAGCTTGCAGGAATGAATCAAAAACTCTGAAGTGATACTTTGCACCCCAGTTATTGCTGCATTCTATCACTTGGATATTCTAAACCAGGAAACTGAATTCCCTGACACAATAAATAATGCAAGCTGATAATCATCTTGACTCAGTAATGCAAAGGAAATCCTGAGGAGCTTGGAGGGTGTGGGGAAAAAGAAAAAGAAAGAAAGAGAGGAGAAAGTAAAAGCTGTTGGAGCAGAAATGAGAAATTCAGTCTGTGAAGACCTCAGGTAGCTAAGGCAAATGAAGTGACAGCTAGAACAGAACAGAACCGAACAGAACAGAATAGAATAGAATAGCATAAAATAGAATAGAATAGAATAGAATAGAATAGAATAGAATAGACCAGACCAGACCAGACCAGACCAGACCAGGCTGGAAGAGACCTTTGAACAGGAAGACTGTGGATTCCTCCTCCTTAGAGATGTTCAACACCAGGTTGGATAGAGCCTTGAGCATCCTGGTCTAATGGCAAGTGTCCCTGCCCAGAGCAGGGGGTTGGAACTAGATGACCTTCAGGGGTTGCTTTCAGAATACAGAATTAACCAGGTTGGAAAAGACCTCAGAGATCACCAAGTCCAACCTCTCAGCCAACACCATCTGATGAACAAAACCATGGCACCAAAGGCCTCAGCCAGGCTCCTCTTAAACACCTCCAAGGATGGGGACTCCACCACCTCCCTGGGCAGCACATCCCAAGGGCCAATCTCTCTTCCTGGCAAGAACTTTCTCCTCACCTTCAGCCTAAACTTCTCCTGGTGCAGCTTGAGACTGTGTCCTCTTGTTCTGCTGCTGCTTGCCTGGCAGAAGAGACCAACCCCCACCTGGCTACAACCTCCCTGCAGGGGGTTGGAGAGAGCAAGAAGGTCTCCCCTGAGCCTCCTCTTCTGCAGGCTAAGCAACCCCAGCTCCCTCAGCCTCTCCTCCCAGGACTGTGCTCCAGACCCCTCCCCAGCCTGGTTGCCCTTCTCTGGACACCTTCCAGCAGCTCAATGTCCTTCTGAGGAGATTGATGGAGCCTTGGGCAGCACTGCTGAGATGTTTTTCTTACAGATCTCGTGGTTGGCTTGGAGAGCTCTGCCTGCTGTCAGGCTGCCACCATCGCAGCGCTTCAGCAGCGTCCTGACCTTTTCAGGCTGATTTGGTGGCCACAGTTTCCCTGCAGTTGCCATGGCCCCAGAGCCCAGCCACGAGCGAGCCAGGTGATGTTCAAAGCAGCAGCTCAGGTTGATGACACCAATTACTGCTCAGCACAGAACACTGCCAACATCTCTTCAGCTTATTTCCCCAATTACTTCCATTCCTGGACATTTAAGAGTCATTTGTCTGCTGCTGCATCTATACCAAGGTTGAAAGCATGCTGATTTGAGCAGAAGACTTCCTGCTTCCAGTCTCCTTTTTCTTCTTTACCAGTGCTGAAGAATCTGATTTTAAAGAAAAGAATCTGAAATGGTGTCCCAGATTCTTTTCCTTATGGAATACACTGGCTGTGAACCTCCCCCTGCCTTGATGTGGTGAGTGAACATCTCCTCTTTCCCCCCCTTTTTGTTGTAATTACCTCAGTTCTGTGCACACCACAACTGACACATCAAGAGCTCACTGCTGGAAAAAGCACTCACAGCTCTGAGATGTGCTCTTGGCCTCCACACTTGTTCCTGCCTGAGCAGGATGTGTGCTGGAGGTGAGATTCACAGAGAACATGGTAAATCTGTGCTGGTAAACCTAGCAAAGGGGATTCATAGAATGGTCTGAGTCCATCCTCAGTAAATTTGCAGATGAGACCAAGCTGGGGGCAGGTCTGGGTCTGCTAGAGGGTAGAAGGGCTCTGCAGAGGGACCCTGACAGGCTGGACAGATGGGCAGAGCCCAAGGGCAGGAGACTGAAACACATCCCGTGCCAGGTTCTACACATTGCCCACAGCAACCCCGGCAGTGGTACTACAGGCTGGGGTCAGAGTGGCTGAGAGCAGCCAGGCAGAGAGAGACCTGGGGGTACTGGTTGACAGTAGGCTGAATATGAGCCAGCAGTGTGCCCAGGCAGCCAAGAAGGCCAAGGGCATCCTGGCCTGCATCAGGAGAGTGTGGCCAGCAGGAGCAGGGAAGTCATTGTGCCCTGTGCTCAGCACTGCTGAGGCCACCCCTTGAGTCCTGTGTCCAGTTCTGGGCTCCTCAGTTTAGGAAAGCTGTTGAGCTGCTGGAAGGTGTCCAGAGAAGGGCAAGAAAGCTGGGGAGGGGTCTGGAGCACAGCCCTGGGAGGAGAGGCTGAGGGAGCTGGGGTTGCTTAGCCTGCAGAAGAGGAGGCTCAGGCCAGACCTCATTGCTCTCTCCCCTCCCTGCAGGGAGGTTTGTAGCCAGCTGGGGGTTGGTCTCTCTCCCAGGCAAGCAGCACCAGAACGAGGACACAGTCTCAAGCTGTGCCAGGAGAAGTTTAGGCTGAAGGTGAGGAGAAAGTTCTTCCAGCAAGAGAGATTGCCCTTGGGATGTGCTGCCCAGGGAGGTGGTGGAGTCCCCATTCCTGGAGGTCTTCAGGAACAGCCTGGATGAGGCCCTTAGTGCCATGGTCTGGTTGATTGCCTAGGGCTGGGTGATAGGTTGGACTTGATGACCTCAAAGGCCTCTTCCAACCTGGTTAATTCTGTATTCTGAAAGCAACCCCTGAAGGTCATCTAGTTCCAACCCCCTGCTCTGGGCAGGGACACTTGCCACTAGACCAGGTTGCTCAAGGCTCCATCCAACCTGGTGCTGAGCATCTCTAATGAGGAGGAAGCCACAGTCTCCCTGTTCTCTGCTGCTGCTTTTCACCTCTAGCTTAAGAATGCACATGGGGTGACAAAGCAAGCACCCTTAAAGGCTGAAGAAAGTTCTCCAGCTGCTATTTTCTTTCTCAGTTGCCCAGGGATGCTTCATGAACACACAGAATACGTTAGGAAGCTAAATTCAAGGTTCAAAGCCTGACTCCAAGATAAAACAAAATGCTGCAGTGGATTATTATTATTATTTTATCAATATCTCTGCTCACCATCAGCTTTGCTCCCCTCTTCCATCAAGAGCTTTGTAATGTTGAGGAAGCCTTTGGCAGCAGCCAGGTGGAGTGGTCTGTCTCCAACTTCACCACTTGCATTCACATCAGCTCCAAACTTCAGTAAGAGGTGGGTGACCTAAAGGGTTCATTAGGGTTAAAAACATCAGGTGAAAACAGAGCAGAGTCAGGTGGAGCAGTGCTTTGGGTAATACTGGATGTGAGCACTTCTCTGAGGGCCCAAGAGGGAGGCCTCATGCATCCCCAGCCGTGTCCTATGGTAAAAGGCACAAGGCACAGGGATTTAGAATCAATAAGGTTGGAAGAGACCTCAGAGATCATCAAGTCCAAGCTACCACCCAACACCTCCTGACTAACTAAACCATGGCTTCAAGTGCCACATCCAATCCTGTTCTGAACACCTCCAGGGATGGGGACTCCACCACCTCCCTGGGCAGCACATCCCAAGGGCCAATCTCTCTTTCTAGCAAGAACTTCTTCCTAACATCCAGTCTAACCCTCCCCTGGCACAGCTTGGGACTGTGTCCTCTTGTTCTGAATCCCTCAGCCCAACACACCAGAAAGTCTCTCCAGGATACTGGGTGAGGTACACATGTATGGAGAAGCAGCACCTCAGGAGCATCTGCTTGGCTCCCACTCTTGCTGTCACCCAGCTACAGAAGCATCTGGAGTCAGTTCTTTCTAAAGCTGCTCCCACAACTCCTCAATGAGCTTGAAGCTACCTGTCCCTGGAATGAAAAATACACTCCAGCAAGAGGTCATCCTTTGAAACTTAAACATTCCCCAGAAGATGGGCTTTTAGCCCAAGGAAGGTACAGGGAATGACTTGTGTGAGTGAAAGTGGAGCCATCAGCCCACTGCACATCAAAGAGCTGCTCAGGGCAAATGCCTGCACTGTGAGACTGTCCATCTGCCAGCTGCACTTCAGTGCCAGAGCTGAGAGGCTCAGTGTCAGCTTTGGTCAGGGCTGGAGTTTCACAGAGCCCCTGATCTGTGTGACTGAAGCAAGCACAGCTGGACTGCTATGTGCACAGGAACCCTGTGGACAACCTTGCTTTCTAAATGGTCATTTTTATGTTAAGTGTGGGAAGTGGAAAGAGGAAAGAGCTGGGTTTGGTGGCTGGAGAGGGACTTTATACAAAGGCATGGAGCGAGAGGATGAGGGCTGATGGATTCGGACTGCAACGAGCTGGATTTAGATGAGAAGAAATTCATAGAATGGCTTAGGTTGGAAAGGATCTCAGAGATCATCTACTCCAACCTCCCCACCACGGGCAGGGATGCCTCTCAACTAGACTTGGCTGATGAGGGCCTCATCCAGCCTGGCCTTGCACACCCCCAGGGAGAAGGCATCCACAACCTCCCCGGGCATCCTGATCTCGAGTCCCACCACCCTCACACTGAAATTCTTCCCTATGAGGGTGGTGAGACACTGGGACAGGTTGCCCAGTGAGGCTGTGGATGCCCTCTCCCTGGAGGTGCTCAAGGCCAGGTTGGATGAGGCCTTGAGCAAGCTGGGCTAGTGGGCGATGTCCCTGCCCATGGCAGGGGGCTTGGAGCTAGATGACTTTTAAGGTCCCTTCTGACCCAAAGTGTTCTGTGATTTGATGATATCCAACACTCAACCTACAGCTGCCTTGGGGTTCCACTGCTCAGCTTCCCAAAGCTCCTGTGTAGTTACCTGCTCGTGGCCATAGTAGGCAGCAATGTGCAAGGGGGTGAAGAAAACCGCGTCCTGAACGTTGACGTAGGCTCCGTGCTGCAGGAGGACGTCAACAGCCTAGGAGCACACAAGCAGAGAGCTCCTGTTAGGAACACTAGGCAGAGATGTGGCGGTGGATCACAGGCTCACAGGATGTCAGGGGTTGGGAGGCACCCAAAGAGATCATCCAGTTCAACCCAGGAGCATACAATCCAGCTCAGCTCACACAGGAGCACATCCAGATGGGGCTGGAAAGGCTCCACAGAAGGAGACTCCACGCCTCTCTGGGCAGCCTGCTCCAGGGCTCTGTCAGCCTCACAGGAAGAAGTTCCTCCTTGTGTTGAGGTGGAACCTCCTGTGCTGCAGCTTCCATCCAGTGCTCTTGTCCTATCCCAGGAGCAAGTGAGCAGAGCCTGTCCCTCCCTCCTGACCCCCAGCCCTCAGCTATTGATACATTGATATAAATCCCCTCTCAGTCTTCTCTCTCTCCAGCCTGAAGAGCCCCAGGTGCCTCAGCCTCTCCTCCCCAGGCAGTGCTCCAGTCCCTTAATCACCCTGGAAGCCCTCATCCCTACTCTCCAGCCTTTGTAACCATTCCCTCCCCAGCTCTCCTTTAGCCTCCTTCAAATCTTGGAAGGCTGCTGTAAGGTCTCCCCACAGCCTTCTCTTCTCCAGGCTGAACAGCCCTCACTCTCACGGCCTGTCCCCATAGACTACAAAGCCCCAGGTGCCTCAGGCTCTCCTCCTATCTATCAGCTAGCAAAGCAAGGTGTTGAGACCTTACAGCACCAGGTAGAACAGGCAAAAAGCCCTGAAGCAGTGAGCTGTGAAATCATAGAACTGTTTTGGCTAGAAGAGATCTCTAAGCTTGAGTCCAACCATCAACCCAACACCACCATGGCCATGAAACCATGTTCCTAAGTGCCATGGCCACACAGTTCTTGAACACCTCCAGGCACGGTGACTCCACCACCTCCGTGGGCAGCCTGTTCCAATGCCTGATCACTCCTGCAGGAAAGAAATTGTTCCTTATGTCCAACCTAAACCTCCTCTGGCACAATTTCAGGCCATTGCTTCACATCCTGTCATCTGATACTAGGTAGAAGAGACCAACATCCACCTGGCTCCAACCTCCTTTCCAGGAGTTGTAGAGAGCCAGAAGGTCTCCCCTCAGACTCCTCTCCTCCAGGCTGAGCAACCTCAGCTCCCTCAGCTGCTCCTCACCAGCCCAGGTGGCCAAGAAGGCCAAGGGCATCCTGGCCTGCAGCAGGAAGAGTGTGGCCAGCAGGAGCAGGGAAGTCATTCTGCCCCTGTGCTCAGCACTGCTGAGGCCACCCCTTGAGTCCTGTGTCCAGTTCTGGGCTGCTCAGTTCAGGAAGGATGTTGAGCTGCTGGAAGGTGTCCAGAGAAGGGCAACAAAGTTGGGGAGGGTTTTGGAACACAAGCCCCATCAGGACAGACTGAGGGAGCTGGGGTTGCTTAGCCTGGAGAAGAGAAGACTCAGGGGAGACCTTCTTGCTCTCTCCAACTCCCTGAAGGGAGGTTGTAGCCAGGTGGGGGTTGGTCTCTTCTCCCAGGCAAGCAGCAGCAGAACAAGAGGACACAGTCTCAAGCTGTGCCAGGAGAGGTTTAGGCTAGAGGTGAGGAAGAAATTCTTCCAGCAAGAGAGATTGGCCATTGGGATGTGCTGCCCAGGGAGGTGGTGGAGTCACCATCACTGGAAGTGTTTAGGAAGAGCCTGGCTGAGGCACTTGGTGCCATGGTTGAGTTGATCAGGTGGTGTTGGATGATAGGTTGGACACAATGATCTTGAAGGTCTCTTCCAACCTGGTTTACTCTATTCTATTCTCCAGAACCTTCCCCAGGTTCACTGCCCTTCTCTGGACCTGCTCCAGCCCCTCAGTGTCCTCAGAGCGATGAGCCTAAACTGGGGCCATGCTCACTTCCCTGCTCCTGCTGGCCACACCATTCCTGATCCAGGCCAGGATGCCCTTGGCCTTCTTGGCCACCTGGGCACACTGCTGGCTCGTGTTCAGCAGTTTCCATCTGCTCTGCCCCGAACCTGGAGCATTCATGGGGCTGTTGTGACCCAAGTGCAGGACCCAGCAGGTGGCCCTGCTGAATCTCACCCTGTTGAGCTCAGCCCACTGAGCAAGCCGGGCCAGACCCCGCCGCAGAGCCCTGAAGGAGAGGAGCTGAGCACAACACCTGCAAGCAGTCAGCTTACAGTTCTTGAGCTGAACACTGAATGTCACTGATGCTTTAGAAATCAGCCCCAAACCCTGTTTGCCAGGGAAAGGAGAGGGAAAAAAAAACCCAAACCACCAAAGAGAAAAGGCTGATTGGTGTAGTACAAGGCACAGAAATGACTGCCTGGATTTTCTCAGAATAACCTTTAATTTTCTTTTAAGCATTATGAACACAGAGCAGTCAACGGAGCAGAGTTTGTAGAAGTGAAGAGCAAAAAAAAGGAGGCAAAAAACCCCCAACCCACCCAAATGAAAGGCCCTTTTAAATGTAAATGTGTGAAGGTAAACGCTCAAGCATCATTCCCTCGGTGCGTAAAGAGTCCTTTGTGTTTCAGAAGATAATAGCCCTTTGGCTTCAATAAATAACCCCAAGTGTTTCACAGTATCACAGTATCACAGTATAACCAAGGTTGGAAGAGACCCCAAGGATCATCAAGTCCAACCTGTCCCAACAGACCTCACAACTAGACCATGGCACCAAGCGCCACGTCCAATCTCCCCTTGAACACCTCCAGGGACAGCGACTCCACCACCTCCCTGGGCAGCCCATTCCAATGACGAATGACTCGCTCGGTGAAGAACTTCCTCCTCACCTCGAGTCTAAACCTCCCCTGGCACAGCTTGAGACTGTGTCCTCTTGTTCTGGTGCTGGTTGCCTGGGAGAAGAGACGAACCCCCTCCTGTCTACAACCACCTTTCAGGTAGTTGTAGAGAGCAATGAGGTCACCTCTGATCCTTCTCTTCTCCAGGCTAAACAATCCCAGCTCCCTCAGCCTCTCCTCATAGGGCTTGTGCTCAAGGCCTCTCACCAGCCTTGTTGCCCTTCTCTGGACACGTTCAAGTATCTCGATGTCCTTCTTAAACTGAGGGGCCCAGAACTGGACACAGTACTCAAGGTGTGGCCTAACCAATGCAGAGTACAGGGGCAGAATGACCTCCCTGCTCCTGCTGGCCACACTATTCCCAATACAGGCCAGGATGCCATTGGCCTTCTTGGCCACCTGGGCACACTGTTGGCTCATGTTTAGGTGGGTGTCAATCAGCACCCCCAGGTCCCTCTCTGTTGGCAGCTCTCCAGCCACTCTGACCCCAGCCTGTAGCTCTGCATGGGGTTGCCGTGGCCAAAGTGCAGCACCCGGCACTTGGACTTATTAATGCCATCCCATTGGACTCTGCCCATCTGTCTAGTCGGTCGAGGTCCCTCTGCAGAGCCTTTCTACCCTCTAACTGACTAACATCTGTTCCCAACTTGGTGTCATCTGCAAACTTGCTGATGACTGACTCAACCCCCTCATCCATATCATCAATGAAGATGTTAAAGAGGATGGGGCCCAGCACCGATCCCTGGGGGACGCCGCTGGTGACTGGCCGCCAGCCGGACGCGGCACCATTCACCACCACTCTCTGGGCTCGGCCCTCCAGCCAGTTCCTAACCCAGCACAGAGTGTTGCGGTCCAAACCACGAGCTGACAGTTTAGCCAGCAGTTTACTGTGGGGGACGGTGTCAAAGGCCTTGCTGAAGTCCAGATAGACTACATCCACAGGCCTCCCCACGTCCACCAGACGGGTCACCTGATCATAGAAGGAGATCAGGTTGGAGAGGCAGGACCTGCCCTTCCTAAATCCATGTTGGCTGGACCTGAGCCCTTGGCCATCCTTCAGGTGCGCAGTTATTGCCTCCAGGATAATCTGTTCCATCACTTTCCCTGGCACTGAGGTCAGGCTGACTGGCCTGTAGTTTCCGGGCTCCTCCATCCGTCCCTTCTTGTGGATGGGGATCACATTGGCCAGTTTCCAGTCATCTGGGACCTCTCCAGTGAGCCAGGACTGGAGGAAAATGATGGAGAGCGGCTTGGCCAGCTCATCTGCCAGCTCTCTCAGCACCCTAGGATGGATCCCATCCGGTCCCATGGACTTGTGGGTGTCCAAGTGGCTCAGCAGGTCCCGAACTAATTCCTCATGGATTTCTGGGCATTACACTGCTCCCCGACCCTATTACCCAGCTCAGGAGGCCACTCATCCTGGACTCCTGCCTTGCTGTTAAACATGGAGGCAAAGAAGGCGTTCAGGACCTCAGCCTTTTCCTCATCTTCGGTCACCATGTTCCCCTCCAGGTCCAGTAAGGAGTGGAGGTTCTTCTTGCCCTTCTTTTTAGCGTTGATATATTTGTAAAATTGCTTTTATTTTCTTTCACAGAGGTGGCCAGTTTCAGTTCTAACTGGGCCTTTGCCTCTCTAATTTATTCCTACATAATCTAACCACTTCCTTGAACCTACCTCGAGAAGCCTTCCCCCCCTTCCAAAGGTGATACAGCCTCTTTTTTTCCCTTAATTCCCCCAGGAGCTGCTTGCTCATCCAGGCCGGTCGCCTTCCCCGCCGGCTCATCTTTCGACACATGGGGACCGCCATTTCTGTGCCCTCAAGAGCTCCTTTTTGAAGTAGGTCCAACCCTCCTGGACCCCTCGGTTCATGAGGGTTGGTACCCAGGGAACTTTACAAATAAGTTTCTTAAAGAGGCTGAAGTTTGCCCTCCGGAAGTCCAGGGTGAAGGTTCTGTTGGTGCTCCTCCCTATCTCCCTGCATATTGAAAACTTCACTATCTCGTGGTCACTGGCACCCTAGGCAGCCTCCCACGGTCACATCTCCCACCAGCCCTTCCCTATTGGAGAGCAGCAGGTCAAGCGAGCCTGTCCCCTGGTCGGCTCGCTTAACGCTGCGTTAGGAAGCAGTCCCCTATTCGCTCCAGGAATCTTCTGGACTGCCTTCTCTCTGCTGAATTAAGTTCCCAGCAGATATCTGGCAGATTGAAGTCACCCACGAGGACAAGATCTGATGATCTTGAGACAGCCTCCAGTTGTTATAGAATAATTCATCCATCTCCTCTCCTGTTGGGTGGTTCTATAACAGACTCCAACCAGGATGTCAGGTTTGTTGGGTTGCCCTCTGATTTTAACCCACAGGCTCTCAATTCCCTCATCTTCCACCTCAAGTTCTGAGGCAGAAAGTGTCTCCCTAATATACAATCCCCCCTCCCTCCTCTCCCCTCTCCTATCCCTCCTAAAGAGCCTGTAACCCCCAGTGTAGCACTCCAATCGTGCGTGTTTTCCCACCATGTTTCTGAGATGGCAACTATATCATAGTTGCCCTGGTGGATTAGGACCTCCAGCTCCTCTTGCTTATTGCCTAGGCTGCGTGCATTGGTACATGCACTGCAGCTGGGCTCCCGACCTCTCAGTTGACCCTACCTTGTGCCCTACTCTTACCTCTGCAGAGGGACCGATGTCTTCACCCTCCCCCTTCAGACCTAGTTTAAAGCCCTCCTAATGAGCCCTGCCAACTCTAGTGCTAGGACTCTCTTGCCCCTTCTAGATAATGCACCCATCAGGACCCAGCAGGTCGGTGCTGTAAGTAGGCCCATGATCAAAGAAACCAAAGTTCCTCCGCTGGCACCATTCCCTGAGCCACTTATTGATGGTGTGGGTTCTCCCGTTCCTCTCAGTGTACTCCCCTGCCACTGAGGGAACTGAGCAGACACACCACTTGTCGCCTGCCCCATCAATCAATTGTCCAGGGCCCTGAACTCCTTCTTAATTGCCCTGGTGCCCTTCCTGTCGATCTCATCACTCCCAGCCTGTATTACCAGTAGAGGGTAATAGTCAGAGGGACTGATGAGCTTGGGGATTCCCTTGCAATATCCCTTATCCGCGCCCCAGGTAGAGAGCAGACCTCCCTGGGGATGGGTTCGGGACGACATATGGGTCCCTCAGTACCCCCCAGGAGAGAGTCCCCAACAACTATAACCCTTCCCTTCTCTTTGTGGAGCCGGTCATTATAGCTGTGGTGGCCGCTTGGTCTTAGGCTTGGCCTTAGGCTGCTCCCAGAGCTGGTCGTTACAGCCGGCGGTGGACCGCTTGGCCCTGGTATCCCCTCTGGATGGCCGCTCCTCAGCCCTCTCATCCCCACCAGCCCTCAGCCTGCAGGGCCTCATACTATATTACGCAGGGCAGCGGGGAGGAGGAGAGGGCCGGGGGGATTTCTCTTGCCACCCTTGGCAGGACCTGTGTCCATCCCTCTCCGTTTTCAGGGGCCCGGCCCTCAGCAGGGGAGATCTGCAGAGCCTTCTCCCACAAGTCTAACTCCCGTTCGCTTTCCCTTATTGACCTCAGCCTAGACACCTCCTCTTTCAGGTTGGCCACTTCATCCTTCAGGTCAGCCCCAGGCTGAGGAGAAAGTTCACCTGCTCACACCTGACACAGGTGTCCTCTCTCCCTCTCCCTCTCCCTCTATTCCAACTGCCAGGCTGAAGCACTCTCCGCAGCTGGCAGCCTGGACTCCAGCATGCTGGAGAAACAACTCTGTCTGGGTAGATGCTATTTTTCTACCCTTGGTCCGAGTAATGACCATGGTGCAGCGTATGAGTGAAAACAAAACAACAACAAGCAAGAGAAAAAAAAAAAAAAAAAAAAAAAATTTTTTTTTTTTTTTTTTTCTTTTGCGCAGCAGCCGCGGAAGGCAGCGATTGAGCCGAACTGGCGTCGCCCGCACAGCCCGGCTGGGATTTAAATCTCCCGCGGCTGACGTCAGGCACTCGCTCCCGTGCACGCTCGCGAGAGCACGAGCCCGCCTCAATCCCTGCCCCCCAGGAGTCCTCCCGACCCGCTAAACCCCGAAAGCAAGGCAAAAAGCCCAGCAGAAACTCACTAGGCAAGCGGAGCTGTCCCGAAGGAGCGGTTCTGCCTGGCGATTGAGCCGAACTGGCTTTCCTTTCAGCTTTCCACATCCTCCTGGACAGCTATGAATTAGCAAATATTTGCTCCCTGAATAACCTGTCAAAACAGGAGCCCGAATGAAACCACTCTGGATGCCAGAGCAGAGCCCAGAGGCCGCGGGGGGATTGTGCAGCCCAGGGGAGCCGCTGGGGGCATCAAGGGGCTGGCACATGGATTGCTTGAGTAGTTCTACACATCATAGAGTCATGGAATCAATAAGGTTGGAAATGACCTCAGAGATCAGCAAGCCCAGGCTATCACCCAACACCATCTGAGCAACTCAACCATGGCACCAAGGGCCTCAACCAGGCTCTCTTTAAACACCTCCAGTGATGGTGGCTCCACCACCTCCCTGGGCAGCACATCCCAAGGGCCAATCTCTCTTGCTGGGAAGAACTCTCTCCTCACCTCCAGCCTAAACCTCCCCTGGCACAGCTTGAGACTGTGTCCTCTTGTTCTGGTGCTGCTTGCCTGGGAGAAGAGACCAACCCCCACCTGGCTACAACCTCCCTGGCAGGGAGTTGGAGAGAGCAAGAAGGTCTCCCCTGAGCCTCCTCTTCTGCAGGCTAAGCAAGCCCAGCTCCCTCAGCCTCTCCTCCCAGGGCTGTGCTCCAGACCCCCCCAGCTTTCTTGCCCTCTCTGGACACCTTCCAGCACCTCAACAGCTTTCCTACCTGAGGAGCCCAGAGCTGGACCCAGGACTCAAGGGGTGGCCTCAGCAGTGCTGAGCACAGGGCAGAATGACTTCCCTGCTCCTGCTGGCCACACAATTCCTGATGCAGGCCAGGATGCCATTGACACTCTTGGCCACCTGGGCACACTGCTGGCTCATGTTCAGCTGCTGTCCACCAGCACCCCCAGGTCCCTCTCTCCCTGGCTGCTCTCAGCCACTCTGCCCCCAGCCTGTAGCACTGCCTGGGGTTGCTGTGGCCAATGTGCAGCACCTGGCACTTGGATGTGTTCAGTCTCCTGCCCTTGGCCTCTGCCCATCTGCCCACCTGGCAAGGTCCCTCTGCAGAGCTCTCCAACCCTCTAACAGATCAACTCCTGTCCCCAGCTTGGTGTCATCTGCAAATTTACTGCTGATGGACTCAATGCCCTCATCCAGATCATCAATAAAGATATTGAACAGGATGGGGCCCTGCACTGATCCCCGAGGGACACCACTGGTGCCTGGCTGCCAGCTGGCTGTGGCACCATTCACCACCACTCTCTGGGCTTGGCCCTCCAGCCTCATGGTGGATGTTCAAGATGAAACAGCTGTGCTGAGCAATGTGGATGGTACCTCTGATGATGGAGGTGGCACTAGAGGAGTTGTGACACCGTTTTCCAGGCTGCAGAGCTGGCAAGCACGCCAGCTACTTTGTGATCTCCTGGTAAAAAGAGGGGCTTGTGAGTCACATTAAGCAAGCTCCACTCAGCTGTAGATGATGAGAGAGGCACAGAGACAATCCTGATAGCTTCACAGACAAGCTGCCTTTCTAAGAAAGAAGAAAGGAATCTGAGGAAACACTGGAAGCTGTCAGAGGCATTACAAGCAGGTGGGTGTGCTGGAGGGAGGTGTAAAGAGAAAAATCACTGCAGAAAGCCAGGGGAAAAGTTCTGGTGCAAAAAAAGAGCTTTGAATTCTCATTTAGGGAAAAAAAAAGCCATACCAAAAATAGATTTGTGTCCTCAGGAGACAGACTGCAACTAGCAGAGCAGCTCATCACCCAGGGGACATCTTTGTGCTGCAGAGAGGGCAGCTCTCAAGTGAGAGCTGCCTCCCCTCGAGGTGAGGAGGAAGTTCTTCCCAGCAAGAGGAATTGGCCGTTGGAACGTGCTGCCCAGGGAGGTGGTGGAGTCCCCATCCCTGGAGGAGTTCAGAAAAGGCTTGGCTGTGGCACTTGGAGCCATGGCTGAGTTGTCAGGTGTTAGGTAGTAGGTTGGACTTGATGATCTCTGAGGTCTTCTCCCACCTGATTGATTCCATGGTTCAGTGCCTTGCTGTGATTAGCTGCAGCTGGTCACAGATTCACTGGGGCAAACCTGACCAACCTGACTGTCCTCTGCAACTGCATAAGTGGATTTTGGGAGCAAGGGGAGAACAGTGGGTGGCACTGACTTCAGCAGGCCTTCAACACCATCCCTCTAATGCACCCGTGGCAAAGCTGAGAGCTTACCGCCTGGGCGGGTGCAAAGCCAGTGGGCAAGAGAGTGGTCAGGTGTGGGCTTGGAGGGGAGTGGTTAAAGAGGTCTCCAGGCTGAACCCTGCAGGGCTCTGCACTGGGACCTGTTCTTTTCAGGTCTCAGGCAGCAAGGGTCCTAAATCTTTCTAGCTTCTCATACAAGCCCTGTGAGGAGAGGCTGAGGGAGCTGGGGGTGTTTAGCCTGGAGAAGAGGAGGCTCAGGGGAGACCTTCTTGCTCTCTCCAACTCCCTGCAGGGAGGCTGTAGCCAGGTGGGGGTTGGTCGCCTCTCCCAGGCAAGCAGCACCAGAACAAGAGGACACAGTCTCAAGCTGTACCAGGGGAGGTTTAGGCTGGAGGTTAGGAAGAAATTCTTCCCAGCAAGAGAGATTGGCCCTTGGGATGTGCTGCCCAGGGAGGTGGTGGAGTCCCCATCCCTGGAGGTGTTCCAAAAAGGCTTGGCTGTGGCACTTGGTGCCATGGTTTAGTTGTCAGGAGGTACTGGGTGATAGGTTGGACTTGATGCTCTCTGAGGTCATTTCCCACCTGGTTGATTCTATGAAGGCAGCAACAGAGTGCATTTTTGTCATGTTAGCCAAGGGCATCAAATTATGTCCTCAGTACAGCCAAGGGTGGGGCTGCTGTCCAGAAGGACCCAGACAGGCTGGAGGGATGGACAAACACAGCAAACACAAAACCTCTACTGCAACAGCCCAGGGTGGGGAGCAGCTCTGCTGGGAGGGACCTCAGGAGCCTGGTGCACTGCAGGCTGAAGGTGACCAGCCGGTTGGTATGGCCACAAAGGCAGCCAGCAGCTTCCTAGGCTGGACTTGCAGCAGCAGGAGAAGGAACAAAACAGTTTTGCCTCCACCTAGCCTGCATCTAGGGCTGAACCATAGCAGTTCCTCTATCACCTGATGACCTCTCCCCAGCCAAGCAGCATCCAGAGGAGGAGAGGAGTCCTGCAGGTTTGACAGAATAGAATTAACCAGGCTGGAAAAGACCTCAGAGATCATCCAGTCCAACCTATCACCCAACACCATCGAATCAACTCAACCATGGCACCAAGTGCCTCATCCAGTCTCTTCCTAAACACCTCCAGGGATGGGGACTCCACCACCTCCTTGGGCAGCACATCCCAAGGGCCAATCTCTCTTGCTGTGAGGAACTTCTTCCTAACCTCCAGCCTAAACCTCCCCAAATGATGTAAAGGTAAAACTGACATTAACACCAATCTAAAGCCAAAGTGATACCCAGCCATCAGAGCAGTCCTCAGGAGCAGAGATGAGCAAGCCCCTCCAAGGATGGAGCAGGCACCCTCAGCAGAGCTCTCCCTTTATACTGAGCATGAGCATGGGCTACACCTGGAGCCAATTGGTGGCAGCTGCCCTGGCTTAAGCTCCTGGCTCACTCCAAGCTGCCACAGCCTGCAGACCACGGCTGGCCAAGAACCACAGCCCAGTCAAACCAGGACACCACTGCTTCCCTTTTCCTCCCACAACCATTTTTTCTTTCAAAATGATACTTTGAGCACCTAATTTTGTAATTTCCACCCTCCTCCCCCCCCCCAAAAAAAAAAATTCTCTTATGAAGGAGTTTTTCAGAAGCTTTTTGAACATTCAAGTCAATTACCTTCGCTTCAAAGCCAATTAATTAAACTCCTCTGAAGGTCAGGAGGAGCCAACAAAATCAAACACGAGGCAGACTACATAAGGACTCTGTCTGTTGGACAAGGGCAGAGGAGAAAAACTCCTCTAGGAAAATAAGATCAATGATTATTGACTTTCCAGCAGGCAAAGTTGAAATGGGAAGACAACTTCAGCAAGCCAGGCCCTTGCACCACTGGATGATAGGTTGGACTTGATGATCTCTCAGGTCTTTTCCAACCTAGGTTAATTCCACCCTATCCTATCCTATCCTATCCTATCCTATCCTATCCTATCCTATCCTATCCTAACCATAACCCTACCCTACCCTATCCTCTCCACCCCATCCTATCCTACCCCATCCTATCCTACTCCATCCTATCCTACTCCACTCTACTCTACTCTATCCTATCCCATCCCATCCTATCCTATTCTTCTCTACTCCACTCCTCTCCACTCCACTCCTCTCCACTCCACTCTATCCTATCCTATTCCATTTTATTCTACTCTACTCTATCCTATCCTATCCTGGGTATTGTATTGGGTTGAATTGAGATGGAGTTAATTCTCCTCACAGCATCTTTCTAGTGCTGTGTTTTTTTGCAGCAGGAGTTGATAACATGGCAGTGTTTTGGCTACGGCTGAACCCAGTATCCAGGCTGTGTCCATTCAACATCTCCCTGCTCAGGGGAGTAGGGAGTAGATCAGGGGCGGGCAAAGTCTTGGGAGGGGACACAGCTGAGCCAGCTCCAGACCCCTCCCCAGCCTTGTTGCCCTTCTCTGGACACGTTCAAGTGTCTCATGTCCTTCCTAAACCGAGGAGCCAGTACCATTGCCTGTTGCATTCTGCAAACAGCAGTTGTCATGCTGAGCTCACAACACCTGGGGATGTCTCACCAGGGCTGGGGGATGCAGGCAAGACCACCCAGTGTTACCTGGTGTTGGCAGTCTGCAAAGCTGACAATCTGAAGTGTCAAAGTTTTTGTACAAGGGCCTGTTAGGGAACAGGGGGTTGGTTCCATCTCGAAGGTTGTCTACACTAATAAATCCCTTTTCATTCAGAAGTCTTTCATTGCATCAGCATGTTTGCCCCTCCTGTCTCCACTGGAATGGTGCTTGTGACAGGGGTGCATTCAAAGGATTTAACAAGCCTTGAAAAATTAAATTGATGTGACACTGCCTAAATTGTTCACAAAATCCTCTCCTCTCCTCGCCTCGCCTCGCCTCGCCTCGCCTCGCCTCGCCTCGCCTCTCCTTTCCATCTTTCCTAACCTGAGGAGCCCAGAACTGGACACAGGACTCAAGGGGTGGCCTCAGCAGTGCTGAGCACAGGGCACAATGACTTCCCTGCTCCTGCTGGACACACTCTTCCTGATCCAGGTCAGGATGCCCTTGGCCTTCTTGGCCACCTGGGCACACTGCTGGCTCATGTTCAGTTGCTGGCAAACACTACCCCCAGGTCCCTCTCTGCCTGGCTGCTCTCAGCCCCTCTGACCCCAGCCTGTAGCACTGCCTGGGGTTGTTGTGGCCAATGTGTAGAACCCAATAACCTCAGTTTAGGAAAGCTGTTGAGGTGCTGGAAGGTGTCCAGAGAAGGGCAAGAAAGCTGGGGAGGGGTCTGGAGCACAGCCCTGGGAGGAGAGGCTGAGGGAGCGTGGGCGGCTTAGCCCTGCAAAGAGGAGGCTCAGGGCAGACCTCATTGCTCTCTCTAACTCCCTGCAGGGAGGTTGTAGCCAGCTGGGGGTTGGTCTCTTCTGCCAGGCAAGCAGCACCAGAACAAGAGGACACAGTCTCAAGCTGTGCCAGGGGAGGTTTAGGCTGCAGGTGAGGAAGAAATTCTTCCCGGCAAGAGAGATTGGCCCTTGGGATGTGCTGCCCAGGGAGGTGGTGGAGTCACCATCACTGGAAGTGTTTAAGAAGAGCCTGGCTGAGGCACTTGGAGCCATGGTTTAGTTGATGTGGTGTTGGGTGAGAGGCTGGGCTTGATGATCTCTGAGGTCTTTTCCAACCTGGTTACTTCTGCATTCTGTAAGAACCCTTCCACCAGCCCAGGTTGCTGAAGCCCTCATCCAACCTGGCCTTGAACAGCTCCAGGGAGGGGGCAGCCACAGCCTCCCTGGGGCAGGGTTCCAGTGTCTCCCCAGCCTCACTGTAAAGAACTTCTTCCTCATCTCCAGCCTGTATCTCTACATTTCTTGCCATGTACACACAGAGAGGATTTTCCTCACGGCTGCACATTGCAAGCCTGCCTCATTCCAGCCATCCAGCCGAGCTCTTCTTCCTCAGGTGAGTGTCCCCAGTCCAGGCCGCGCTGTGTAAAGGCGAGCACCAGTGTCACCTGCACGCCCTGACTTTTGTTTTCTAGTGTTTCTTGTCGATTATCTGCCTTTGAAGGATCCTGCTGCTTCAGACCCCATCAATTAGCCCAGCACTCTGAACGTTCTGCTCAGGCAGGAGACAAAGACTTGGCGGTGCTTAATGCCCCCGGAGGAGATCGCAGGCGAAGCCCCCGGCTCCAGGCGCGGCTCCGCGGCGGTGAGCCCTTCATTACTGAGGTAATTTTGCACACCCACTCCTTCAGGGGATTGAAAAAATAAATAAATTACCCTGAGTGAGCCGTTGTCAAGGTGACAGAAACGAGATGAGGTGTGAAATGACTGAGCCGCGGTGGCACATGATAAGAAAACACATTCCTGATTGACAGCGTGTCTAGAAGGGAAGGGCCTGACTGCAGGCAGCTGGGGAACCTCATCCCTCTCTTCCCTCCCCTTACTCCCCACAGCCATCACTCTCCAGCCCACAGGAGGCTTGTCAAGATTGATGCTTGAGGTTCGTGCCAGCCTTCCCCTGACAAGTTTCCTCTGCACTGATCCACAGTATCAAATAGCTCCAAAGTGAGAACCCCTGGCTCTGAAGTGAAAAGCATGGGGCTGTGAAGCAGAGCAGTGACACCTAGAAGAGGGAGTAAAAGGCTTCTGCTCTGCCTCTTCCCCAGGCAGAGCAGCAGTGATTGGAAGCCTCACCCCACACCCAGGTTTGGAAGTGCTCACATGTGTGAGTGACTGAATTCCAGCCTATGTCCAGTGGTTAGCAGGTCTGGTACCTGGGAAACATCTCTGCCACTTATTGCTAAGACTTCCTGGGACAGCTACACAGAATCACAGACTCATGGAATCACAGAATCATGGACTGGTTGGGCTTGAAAGAGACCTTCAAGGTCCATCCAGTCCATCCCCTGTGCAGTCAGAAGGGACAAATGCAAATGGAGAAGGTTGCTCAGACCCCCAAGCAACCTGGTAACCTGACCTGCAGTGGTTCTAGGGATGGAGAATCTCCTGCCTCTCTGGGCAACCTGGGCTAGGATCTCACCACCCTCAATATCAAACATTTCTCCCTTCTCTCCAGCCTGAATCTCTGTCTGTTACTTCAAACCATCCCCCCTTGCCCTGGCACAACAGGCCCTGCTCAGAAGTCTGTCCCCAGCTCTCTTGGAGGCCCCTTTAAGCACTAGAAGACCACCAGAAGGTCTCCCTGGAGCCTTCTCTTCTCCAGGCTGAACAAGCCCAACTCTCTCAGCCTGGCCTCACAGCACAGGGCTTCCAGCCCTCCCAGCATTGCTGTGGCCCTAAAGGCCAGAGCTGCACCAACAGGTCCTTGTCCTTTGTGTCTCAAGCTGTGCCAGGGGAAGTTTAGGCTGGAGGTGAGGAGAAAGATCTTCCCAGAAAGAGGAACTGGCCCTTGGGATGTGCTGCCCAGGGAGGTGGTGGAGTCCCCATCCCTGGAGGTGTTCAAGAGGGGATTGGACATGGCACTTGAGGCCATGGTTTCTTTAGTCATGAGGTGCTGGGTGAGAGGTTGGACTTGCTGATCTCTGAGGTCTTTTCCAACCTTATTGATCGGGTGATTCCATGGTTCTGTGATTTCTAGGATTCTATGCATGGTTTTCCAGGGTCAGCTCTGTGCACAGCTGTGGTTTTCCCCCCAAACCTTACAGAAAGCAAGCACTGTACTGCACCTGTCCTCAGTTTTGTTTGTGAGTGACATCAGCCTGGGCAAGCTGCCTGTGAGAGGAGCCCCTACCTTGTGGTGTCCAGCGATGGTGGCGATGTGCAGGGCGGTCAAGGCTCCGTACCCCACCTGCTGGATGTCAGCTCCCCCGTGCAGCAGCGCTGTCAGCAGCTCCACGTTGTCCTTAAGGCACAGGGTTGAAATCTGTTATTCCTGGCACCACAGCAGACAGGGAACCAGAGGCAGCTGGGGCTGT
>CM026888.1:39104907-39184960 GCA_015227895.2 Colaptes auratus
AAAATTGTCCTCCGCACTCCGATCTCAGCATCTTCGGAGCCTCTCCTGGACTCTCTTCTGTAGTTCCCTCTCTACTCTTGAACTGGTAGAGCCCAGAACTAGACACAGGACTCCAAATATGGCCTAACTAGGGCAGAGCAGAGGAGGACATCCTCCCTCAACCTGCTGGCCACACTCTTCTTCATGAACCCCAGGAGGCCACTGGCCTTCTTGGTCAAGAATGTTTCCTCTTGGTGGGGACACTTCCATCCAGTTCCAAATTCTGCTCTTTCAAACCAGCCAACCCCAGATCCCTGAGAGAAAATAACAGTGGAGGAGAAGTTCCTGCTTCTCTCTTTGGTGCCATTCATATTGAAGGGAATTCAATCAGCACTTCACACGGACCTGCACCCCTGTGAGTCACTAGTGCTGTCCCCCAGGGATCAGTGCTGGGCCCCATCCTGTTCAATATCTATATTGGTCATCTGGATGAGGGCATGGAGTCTATCATCAGTAAGTTTGCAGATGACACCAGAAGAATTTCTTCCTCACCTCCAGCCTAAACCTCCCCTGACACAGCTGGAGACTCTGTCCTCTAAACAGTATCACAGTATCACCCAGTATCACCATGGTTGGAAGAGACCTCAAAGATCATCGAGTCCACCTGGCACCACAGACCTCATGACTAGACCATGGCACCAAGCTCTTGTTCTGGTGCTGGGTGCCTGGGAGAAGAGACCAACCCCCACCTGGCTACAACCTCCCTGCAGGCAGTTGTACACAGCAAGGTCTCCCCTGAGCCTCCTCTTCTGCAGGCTAAGCAAGCCCAGCTCCTCAGCCTCTCCTCCCAGGGCTGTGCTCCAGACCCCTCACCAACTTCGTTGCCCTTCTCTGGACACCTTCCAGCAAGTCAACTCCTTCCTGAACTGAGGGGCCCAGAACTGGACACAGGACTCAAGGTGTGGCCTAAGCAGTGCATATAGTTCCAGTTGCTGACTGGAATGCAGTTTGCCTCCTGAAGGAGCATTGATTTCTCTCAGCACCGAGGTGGCTTCCCATCAGGTGCTGCAAGGCAGCTGAGCACTTGCTGCACGTTTCTGGCAGGGGTTGCTCCTCTTGCAGTGTGACAAAGTTGATTGGAAGCTTCCCTCCTGTGGATGGCATTCTGCTGCCACAGCACATCGCCAAGGGCTCTGGCAGCAGAGACGTGGGCTTGTGTTTGAAGAAGGTGGAGTATGAGTCCTCCAGAGAAGGAGAACATTTTGCATCTTCTTACAGAAAGGATCTGCTCAGCACTGCCAAGTGACTTAATGATTTGATTTTGCAGGGGGGAGGTGATGGGCTGGTTGCCACAGATGAGATACAGATGTTGGGCTGAGCTGCCTCTTCTTGATCTAGTGGAAAAAGTCCCTGCCTATGGCAGGGCAGTTGGAACTAGGTGGTCTTTAAGGCCTCTTCAAACCCAGGCTGGTCTGTGATTCTCTCCATAAAGATCTCAGGTTGAGCAGTTGTAGGAATGGAATGGAATGGGATGGATAGGATAGGATAGGATAGGATAGGATAGGATAGGATAGGATAGGATAGGATGATGGGATGGGATGGGATGGGATGGGATGGGATGGGATGGGATGGAATACAATGGAATGGAATGGAATGGAATGGAATGGAATGGAATGGAATGGAATGGAATAGGATAGGATGGAATAGAATAGAATAGAATAGAATAGATAGATATAATAGAATAGAATAGAATAGAATAGAATAGAATAGAATAGAATGGGATGGGATGGGATAGGATGGGATGGAATAGAATAGAATAGAATAGAATAGAATAGAATAGAATAGCATAGAATAGAATGGGATAGGATGGGATGGAATAGAATAGAATAGAATAGAATAGAATAGAATAGAATAGAATAGAATAGAATAGAATAGAATAGAATAGAATAGAATAGAATAGGGATAGAATAGAATAGAATAGGAGTTAACCAGATTCAACAAGGCCAAGGGCTGGGTCCAGCACTTGGGTCACAACAACCCCCCAAAGGTTTGAGGCATTGCAGAGAGTGGCTAGAAAGCTGCTGAGCAGAGAAAGACCTGGGGATGCTGGCTGACAGCCAGCTGGAGACAAGGCAGAGTGTGCCCAGGTGGCCAAGAGGGCCACCAGCAGCCTGGCCTGGATCCGCAGCGGGGAGGCCAGCAGGAGCAGAGCAGTGATAATCCCCCTGGAATGAGCACTTGTGAGGCCACACCCCAGATCCTGGGTGCAGTTTTGGACTCCTCACTCCCAGAAGGACACTGAGGGGTGGGAGCAGGTCCAGAGAAGGGCAAGAAAGCTGGGGAAGGGTCTGAAGAACAGGCCTGGAGAGGACCAGCTGAGGGCACTGGGCTTGTTTGGTCTGGAGAAGAGGAGGCTGAGGGGAAACCTTTCTGGCTCTTATTGAAGGCAGGTGGGGAGTTGGTGTCTTCTTCCAAGAAACAACTGATGGAACAGGAGGAAATGGCACCCTTTCTCCCCCTGAGCGTTGTCAAGGGCTGGCCCAGGCTGCCCAGGGCAGTGGTGAAGTTCCCATCCCTGGAGGGCTTTCGAAGCTGAGGAGATAAGGTGCTGAAGCACGTGGTTTGGTGGTGACCTTGTAGTACTGGGATGATGGTTGGACTGAAGGGTCTTCTCCCAATCAAAATGTTTTGGTGATTCTATAAGATTCATTTCTAAGTCACAGCAAGGCTGCAGTCAGATTGTGAACACTTCTGCACAGCTACCTCTGCCCTCTTGCTGCTGCTCCCGGGGCAGGAAGATAATGGTCTCGATGGGGCTGCCTTTCAGTATGCAGTGTTGGCTCCCTGGAAGGCCACTGTGCAGCTGCTGCTCATCATCAGAGGTGCTAAAATTTCCTCTCTGCACAGGGGTTGTCAACCTTCTCAAACTTACAGAATAACAGAATTGTTTGGTTGGAAAAGACCTCTAAGATCACCAGTCCAACCACCAAACCACCACCGCCATGGCCATCAAACCATGGCCCCAAGTGCCATGGCCCCAGGTGCCATGGCCACACGTTACTTGAGTACCTCCAGGGATGGTGACTCCAGCACCTCCCTGGGCAGCCTGCTCCAATGCCTGACCACTCCTGCAGGAAAGAAATTGTTCCTCATGTCCAACCTAAACCTCTCCTGCCACCATTTCAGGCCATTTCCTCTCCTTCTATCACCTGATACCAAGGAGGAGAGCCCAACGCCCAGCTGGCTCCAACCTCTTTTCAGGGTCTTGTAGAGCACCAGAAGGTCTCCCCTCAGCCTCTTCTTCCCCAGGCTGAACAGCCCCAGTTGCCTCAGCTGCTCCTCACCAGGCTTATCCTCAAACTTGAAGGGATGCAAAGCAAGGAAGTGTTTGTAGTGGCCATGGAGAAGGGTTTCTGGGAAGCAAATCCTGTCTGCTTTCATGGATTCATTCACAGAATGGGTTGGTTAGAAGGGATCTTAAAGATCACCTAGTTCCAACTCCTCTGCCATGTGTAGGGACATCTCCCACTAGCCCAGGTTGCTCAAGGCCTCATCCAACCTGGCCTTGAGCATCTCCAGAGAGGGGACATCCACCACCTTGCTGGGCAACTCGTTCCAGTGCCTTCCCAAATGCCTTCTCTCCAGCTCTGAACCTCTGCAAGCTCTCCAGTCTCCAGGTGATCCCATTTTAAACACCCAACTGAAGCATAGCTCAGGAAAAATTGAAGTCTTAATAGAAGATGAGTCATCTCTAAAGAGGTTTATGCATTTCAAGAAGCAATCTGAAGTGTACAGCAGGCTGTGTCAGACTCCAAACGAGAGCCAAAATTAATGGAGAGCTCTTCAGCTTCCAGGAGCCTTCACTTGCCCAGATTGCTCTTCAGCAAAAACAATTACTTAAAATATTTCTCCTAACAGTCAACATGTTGGAAAGCAATATTTCTGCAAGTAATTGTTGTCTTCCTGCTTGCTGTTGGGTCTGAGACTTCGTTTTGCCTTCCCTTTGCAAACACAGTGCCTTCAAGATGATAGCCTGAAAGGGGGGTGGGAGTGCAGCTGGTGACACCAGCTGGGGTCATGGGAAGTCTGAAGAATCACAGAACTGTCAGGGCTGGAAGGGACCTCAAGGCTCAGCCAGCTCCAAGCCCCCTGCCATGGCCAGGGACACCTCACACCACAGCAGGTTGCTCACAGCCACCTCCAGCCTGGCTGCAAACACCTCCAGGCAGGAGGCTGCCACCACCGCCCTGGGCAGCCTGTGCCAGGCTCTCACCACCCTCCTGGGCAACAACTTCTTCCTCACAGCCAATCTCAATCTCCCCACTTCTAGTTTTGCTCCATCCCCCCAGTCCTATCCCTCCCTGACACCCTCAAAAGTTTCTCCCCAGCTTTCTTGGAGTCCCCTTCAGATCCTGGAAGGCCACAATTAGGTCTGGTGCTGCTTGCCTGGGAGAAGAGACCAACCCCCACCTGGCTACACCTTCCCTTCAGGGAGCTGAAGAGAGCAAGAAGGTCTCCCCTGAGCCTCCTCTTCTGCAGGCTAAGCAAGCCCAGCTCCCTCAGCCTCTCCTCCCAGGGCTGTGCTCCAGACCCCTCCCCAGCCTCGTTGCCCATTGACACAGGTAGAATGTGTAAGAGCACAGTAGGAGTGCTGGTGGGGATAAGTTCCCCACAAGCCAGCAAGGTGCCCTCATGGCTAGGAAGGCCAATGGTCTCCTGGGGGGCATGAAGAAGAGTGTGTCCAGTAGGGCAAGAGAGGTTCTCCTCCTGCTCTGCTCTGCTCTATGGAGGCCACAGATGCAGTCCTGGATCCAGTTTTGGGCTTCCCAGGTCAAGAGAGACAGGGAACTGCTGGAGAGAGCCCAGGGGAGGCTGCAAAGGTGCTGAGGGGCTGTGAGGAGGAAAGGCTGAGAGACCTGGGGCTATTGAGCCTGAAGAAGAGAAGCCTGAGAGGGGATCTGAGCAATGCTCTACAAGAGAGGTGTTGGGGTCATCATCCCTGGAGGTGTTCAAGAGGAGACTGGATGTGCCACTTGGTGCCATGGTTTAGTAGTCAGGAGGTGTTGGGTGCCAGGTTGGACTTGATGATCTCTGAGGTGTCTTCCAACCTTATTGATTCTGTGATTCTATGAAGAGCTCAAGGCCCTGTGGGGGGCAAGAGGATGAGGCCAGACTCTTCTTAGTGGTACTCAGCGACAGGACAAGGGACAAGAGGCACAAACTGGAACCCAGCAGGCTCCACCTGGAGAGGAGGAGAAACTTCCTTGGTGTGAGGGTGCTGGAGGCCTGGAGCAGGCTGCCCAGAGAGGTTGTGGAGTCTCCTGGTGTGGAGAGATTCTAACCTCTCTGGGCATTGTGCTCCTGTTCAAGCTGCTGTGGGCAGCCCTGCTGCAGCAGAGGGGTTGTCCTGGATGATCTCCAGCTGTGCTTTCCAACCAGGCCGGGGTTCTGTGACTCTCAAAGTAAGGCATTTGGGTTAATGTCGATCTATCTCCTTCTGCAGACACCACCGTGGGCTAGCAGGAGGTCTGGGAAGCCCCTGTCAGAGCTGCCCTGAGTTTTCTTCCTGTGATTTAATTCCTGAACTCTGTTTTCAATTACCCCAACTCCTCCTGAGGGTGGTTGAAAGCAGCTTGTATTGCTGTGGCTTTATTGCTTCTAGCTAGCAAACCCCCTTTGGACTTGACTCTGCGTGCCTGAGGTTGTCGCCTATCAATAGAGATTGTCCTGCTTCTATCAACTTACATCTGCCAGAGATAACTGGGGAGGAAGAGGAGGGGAGGGGGTGGGGGGGGAACAAAATCCCCTTTCTGTAAACTTCACTTCTTTCTTGATATGGAGCACTAGCTCCCAGCCCTCTCCCTGGCTCTTTCCCACCCTTCAGGAGCTCCATATGGATCTCCGCTCCGCCACGCTGTCAGCGAGCAGTGGTTTTCCATCAAAAAGCCTGTCAGAGAAGCTGATTCACTAACAAGAAAGCTGTCAGGCACTGACAGCTGCTGTCTTTGCAACCCCAAACAATCTGTTCAGCGCTAACTCCGACTTCTGCTTCCATTTATTATACAGCAGTAATGAGTTCTGTCCTCACAAGCGCCGTTGCGGTGAGCACACCTTTGCTTAGGGGAGGAGGGGGGGGCTGGGGGGTGTGGAATGCATCACCCTCAGATCTGAGGTGCAGGTGAGAAGCTCTCTGCAGGAAAGAAGAAGTTCTGCCTCTCTCTGTCTCCCCTGGATTTTTATTGGTTGGTTGATTCTTTGTTTCTGGAGTATAGCTCATTTTGGTAGCAGCAACCTGGAGATCCCATCACTGCTCCCCTTCCCCACATCCACCCCTGGGGTGAGTAGTGATGGGATCACTGAGCAGTGATGGGATCTCCAGCTTCCTGCTTAACTACATCCACTCCATCCACTCCTGGTGGGTGTCGGGCAGGGGTGGATGTGGTCTGCCTGGACTGCAGCAAGGCCTCTGACACCATCCCCCACAGCAAACTGCTGGCCAAGCTGGCAGCCCCTGGCTGGGACAGCAGCACTCTGAGCTGGGTTAGGAACTGGCTGGAGGCTGAGCCCAGAGAGTGGTGGTGAATGGTGCCACAGCCAGCTGGCAGCCAGGCACCAGTGGTGTCCCCCAGGGATCAGTGCTGGGCTCCATCCTGTTCAATATCTTTCTTGATGATCTGGAGGAGGGGATTGAGTCTATGGCTCTAAGTGCCACATCCAAGCCTCTTTTGAGCACCTCCAGGGGTTGGGACTCCACCACCTCCCTGGGCAGCACATCCCAAGGGCAAATCTCCCTGGCTGGGAAGAATTTCTTCCTCACCTCCAGCCTCAACCTCCCCTGGCACAGCTTGAGACTGTGTCCTCTTGTTCTGGTGCTGGGTGCCTGGGAGAAGAGACCAACCCCCAGCTGGCTACAACCTCCCTTCAGGGAGTTGGAGAGAGCAAGAAGGTCTCCCCTGAGCCTCCTCTTCTCTGTCATGTGCTCCAACTCTGCTGCCATGGACAGGGACACCTCTTAAGTAGTCTTGGCTGCCCAAGACCTCATCCAGTCTGGCCTTGAACACCTCCAGCAGGAAAGGGCTGGGCTGGCAACCAAACAAGCAGCAGAAGATCTCTCTGAACCCCTCAGTGAGCACCACTGGGGCTGTAAGCAGTAGCCTGAACTCTCCTCCTTTGGATTTTCAGGAATGCTGTAGTTCCATGGAATATTTGTTGCCTTTTGTCGAGGGTCAGGGCAGGACTGACCACCAAACAAGTTCCAGAGGCTCTCCATGAAGCCCTCTGCTTCCCATAGGGAAGAGAAAATGAACAAGGGAGAGAGACTGCTGGGGTGGGAATGAAACTAGAGCAGCTGGGATGGAAAGAAGAACAATGCCATGGAATAGAGACACAGAGACCCCAACCACTATGGAACCCTACCCTTGACAGCAGTGATGGCAACATTGGCACTGAAATAAGTTGCCCAGATACATTATGGAGACTCCAAGCTTGGAAGTGTTGAAAGCCAGGTTGGTTGGATGGGGCCTTGAGCAACCTGGTCTAGTAGGAGGGATCCCTGCCCACGGCAGGGGGCTTGGAATGAGAGGAGCTTGTAAGGTCCTTTCCAAGCCAAACTAGTCTGTGATTGTCTGGTTCATTCCTTCTGGAGAAGGCAGATGAGGTCATGTTTTGAGATTTATAAGCTTCTCTTCCCTCTTCTCTTCTCTTCCAGGCTGCCCTGGGGTGACATTAAGTCTGATGTTGAATGCCTGCAGGGGTGGGCTCTCAGGCACATCTCTGGGCATTCTGTTCCAGTATCTCACACCCAGGTTGCTCAGGGACTCATCAGTCCTGATCTTGAATGGCTTCAGGGATTGGGTCTCAATCACATCCCTGGGCAACCTGCTCCAGTATTCCACCACCTCATTGTGAAGAACTTCCTCCTGATGTCCATCCTAAGTCTCCCCTGCTCCAGTTTCAAACCATTGCTCCTTGTCCTGTCCCCACAGGCCCTTCTGAAGAGTCCCTCCCCAGCCTCCCTGTAGGTCCCCTTCAGATATTGAAATGCAGCTATAAGGTCTCCCTGGACCCTTCTCTTCTGGAGGCTGAACAGCCCCAACTCTCTCAGCCCTCTGATCATCTTTGTGTCCTCCTCTGGACCTGCTTTAGCAGGTCTGTGTCCTTCTCGTGGTGGGAGCTCCACATCTGGACACGTCACTCCTGGTGAGTTCTCTCCAGAGCAGAGTGGCAGAATCACCTCTCTCAGCCTGCTGGCCACCCTTCTTTGATGTATCCCAGGAAGCTACTGGCCTGCTGGGCTGCAAATGCTCGTTGCTGGCTCATGTCCATCTTCTCATCCCCCAGCACCCCCCTGGATTTGCTCTGGTGGGAACTGAGCAGGTCTCTTGCTGCGCTTCTGACCTATGCAGAGACGTTCCGTGGTTTTGATCCAAGCATTCTGCCTTTGGAAAACTACCAGCCTCAATTCACTTTCTCCTCAGCTTTCCTGCCAAAAAGATCTACTCAGTAATTCCTGGAATTTGCTGAAGTCCATCACTTTTATCTTCCTTGAGGGAAGAGAAACAGCAAAGGAAATGTGCTGGTGTTTGTTCGCGCCCAGGCTCCCGGCCAACGCTTCCTTCTGGGCTGGCATCGGATGCATGAAAGCCTCCCCTGTCCTCCTCCTCCTCCTCCTCCCCCAGCACTGCTCTGGGATGCTGGTGCTCATTCTTCCCCTTTCACCTCCACACAGCCATTTGAATAAGTTGCTGAGATAAAGGAGCTGCAGCAGAGTGTGAGGGCACATGAATAGTGCAGAAGCTTCCCCAGCAGCGGCTGCTGAGGGAGGGAGCTTTGCCGATGGAAGCGCTTGGTGGGGTGGCTGCTGAGCCCAGCTCAGGTTGGTCACCCAGCTCCCCTGGGCTAGCAGACATGCCAGCACATCATCCCTCTTGCCCTTACATCCCCCCACACTCGTGCTCCTGCCTCACATGGAAACATCCCCTTCCCCAGCTAGCTCCTGCCTTCTGCCTCACCCTGAGCTGTGCATCTGCTCCTCTACGTGGAGCAATACTGAACAGGAAGCTTCCCTGGTGGAAGAGGACCTGGGGCTGTTGGTTGACAGCAGCTGTAGATAAGCCAGTGTGTGCCCAGGAGGCCAAGAAGGTCACCAGCATCCTGGCCTGGATCAGCAATAGTGTGGCCAGGAGGACCAGGGCAGGGATTGTGCCCCTGGTAGCAACACTGATGAGGTCACACCTCAAATCCTGGGTTCAGTTTTGGGCCTCTCAGTCCAAGAAGGACTTTTGGAATCTGAAGCAGGTCCAGCAAAGGGCAATGAAGCTGGTGAAGGGTCTGGAGAACATGGCTGGGGAAGAGCAGCTGAGGGAACTGGGGTTTTGTACTCTGGAGCAAAGGAGGCTGAGGGGACACCTTCTGGCTCTCCACAACTCCCTGAGAAGAGGCTGGAGTGAGGTGGGGATTGGTCTTTTCTCCCATGTAAAACCTGGTAGGATGAGAAGGAATGGCCTCAAGTTGCCCCAGAGGAGCTTTAGGTTGGACATGAGGAACACTTTCTTCCCCTAAAAGGTTGTCGAGCGCTGGCCCAGGCTGCCCAGGTCAGTGGAGGAGTCCCCAGGCCTGAAGGGGTTATATGAAGGGACCATGGTTTAGTGGTGCCCTGGCAGTGCTGCCTCAGTGATTAGAATAGAATAGAATTAACCAGGTTGGAAAAGACCTCAGAGATCATCCAGTCCAACCTCTCACCCAGCACCATCTGAGCAACTCAACCATGGCACCAAGGGCCTCAGCCAGGCTCTTCCTAAACACCTCCAGGGATGGGGACTCCACCACCTCCCTGGGCAGCACATCCCAAGGGCCAATCTCTCTTGCTGGGAAGAATTTCTTCCTCACCTCCAGCCTCAACCTCCCCTGGCACAGCTTGAGACTGTGTCCTCTTGTTCTGCTGCTGGGTGCCTGGGAGAAGAGACCAACCCCCACCTGGCTACAACCTCCCTGCAGGGAGTTGGAGAGAGCAAGAAGGTCTCCCCTGAGCCTCCTCTTCTGCAGGCTAAATTTGGACTGGATGATCTGAAAGCTCTCTTCCCATCCAAAGGGCTCCACACCTGCACATCCCTTTGCAAAGAGCTGTGCCTCCTTTGCCAGCACGAAGAAATTCACAAAGAAACCCCTTCAGCTCCGTACCCATTCCACCATCAGGGACCTCCTAACGTACCCTGGAGTCACTGGAGGAGGACAGCCAGGCAGAAAAGCTGGGGAGAGACTCCTGAGGGTGTCAGGGAGTGACAGGACTGGGGGGAGTTGGGCAAGGTGAGGAGTGGGTAGATTCAGACTGCGTGTTAGGAAGAAGTTGTTGCCCATGAGGGTGGTGAGAGCCTGGCACAGGCTGCCCAGGGAGGTGGTGGCAGCCTCCTGCCTGGAGCCTTTTGCAGCCAGGCTGGATGTGGCTGTGAGCAACCTGCTGCAGTGTGAGGTGTCCCTGCCCATGGCAGGGGGTTGGGACTGGCTGAGCCTTGAGGTCCCTTCCAAGCCTGACAGTTCTGTGATTCTGTGATCTCAGGTCCATCCCACAGCATCACACCCACCCGTTCTGTGGGTGTCACTGGAACCACGCTGAACAAACAGGAACCAAATGCAGCATTTGCTGAGGAGGCTTTGTCGGTAATGTAGGAGGAGCAGATGCACAAAACACAAGCAGGGACATCCGTGCTCGGCACTGGGAGCTGTTTGCTCCGGTGGTGCTGGGTTTCATCTTCCATTGGCCGCTGCAGCTTGAGTCTCCTTCCTCTGAAGTTCAACTCTGTCGACTGACTTCAGTGGGATTTGAAAAGAGGCCCAGAAAGATCTGCAGGGAAAAAAGGAGAATTTCGTGGTTTTTCAGAGCACAACTCAGTGAAATAACCCCCTGAGACTTGAAAGAGCAGCTGTAGAACAGGGGCAGCTCTTCTCCTGCCGTCCCTCGTCCTCATATGGTGCAGACCTTGCTGCTGGAACTCGGGGGAGAAGCTGCCACTGATAGCTTCTCAGCAGCATAAATGGCCAAGCATTTGGGTGGTAGAGCTGATATTAGACCTTGGGCAACCTGGCCTAGTGGAAAGTGTCCTACCCACGGCAGGGGAGATGGAACTGGATGATCTTTAAGGTCCTGTCCAACCCAAGCTATTCTATGAAGCTATGAGTCTCTAAACACCTGAAGGGGAGACCAACTCCCATTTCCCTCCAACCTCCTTTCAGGGAGTTGCAGAGAGCCAGAAGGTCTCCCCTCAGCCTCCTTTTCTCCAGGCTGAACATCCCCAGTTCCCTCAGCTGCTCCTCACCAGCTCTGGTCTCCAGGCCCTTCACCAGCCCTGATGCCCTTCTCTGTGCCTGCTCCAGCCCCTCAATGTCCTCCTTGCAGTGGAGGGCAATGCCAGGTCCCACAAAGGGAAACCTTCAGGATCTGATTGTTTGGTGTTGGCTGATGTCAGCCATTTCCTCCACTGTTCAACTGATCAACATTTAATGTGTCCTGGAGAGTAAAGTGAAATATTTTGTAGTCTTCTTCCCTGGAGAGCTTCCAAAGCCAGCTGGCCACTGTGATCCTGGGCAGCTGCTGTGGGTGCTCCTGCTTTAGCAGGGGGGTTGGACTGGAAAGGCTCCAGAGGTCCCTTCCAACCACCACCATGCTGGGATTCTCTGTTCCTAATCACAGAATCAGCCAGGCTGGGAAGGACCTCAGAGATCAGCAAGTCCAACCTATGACCTAATTCCTAACCCCTCCTGACAACTAAACCATTGCTCCAAGGGCCACAGCCAAGCCTTTTGTGAATCATAGTTTCATAGTTTCATAGTTTCAGTTAGGGTTGGAAGGGACCACAAGGATCATCTAGTTCCAACCCCCCTGCCATGGGCAGGGACACTCTACCCTAGATCAGGCTGGCCAGAGCCTCATCCAGCCTGGGCTTAAACACCTAATCATGTGGCAACAGATTGAAGAATTCTCTGTCACAAAGAGGTGTTTGGAAATGGATGGATCTGGGGGCTAGGGTTGCTGCTGTGGATTAATTCAAGGCCATAAATAACCTGGACAGTGATCAAGGCCATGTTGGATGAGGCTTTGAGCAACCAAGTCTGGTTGAGAGGCATCCCTGCCCATGGCGGGGAGGTTGAAGTAGATGCTCTGGGGAGGTGGTGGCAGCCTCCTGCCTGGAGGTGTTTGCAGCCAGGCTGGCTGTGGCTGTGAGCAGCCTGCTGTGGTGTGAGGTGTCCCTGGCCATGGCAGGGGGGTTGGAACTGGCTGAGCCTTGAGGTCCCTTCCAACCCTGACAGTTCTGAGTCTATGATCTCTAAGGTCCACTCCCAGTCTAAGCCATTCTGCGACTCTATCATCAACATCCTAATACAAAGGGTCAGTAATAATGGCCATCTGCTAAGGGTTTGAGGCTTAATTGGTAGCTCCCTGCCTATACAAATTCATCTATTTCAATTTTTTTTACTCATATCTGATTTTCTGAGGCAGCAAACAGACCCCAGAGAACCAGCTCTTACCTGCCAGCCTTTCTCCTTATGCCCTGGAGAGCAATTTCACTAACAAAAGACTCTGTTAGGAAGCTAAATTGAAACTTGATGAAAACTGGAGGGGTGGGGGGGGGGAGGGAAAAAAAAAAACCCCACCAACCCATAACCAAAGGCCTTTTTGTGACATTTACAATTAATGCCCCCAAACTGTTGGTTTAATCAGACAATGTGGCTCCTCACAAAGGTGAAATTGGAAGGTGCTGGAGGAAAAGTTAATGGATTCAACTCATCACCACTTCCCCACAGGCTGGCTCAGAACAATTCACCGGCCCTGCCCCAAACCTTTGTGAGCATTGCAATCCCATCCAAAATGCACATCAGCATCATGATGAGTGATTAGGACAGCACCACCAATATGCAGAAGGGTCTCACAGCTCGTTAAAATGTTGGGAGTTGAAGCCTGTTTTAGCTGGAGAGGGTCTGGGTTGGGTCTGGGGGGGGGGTGCTTGGTTCCCCTTGCCCTGCCCTCTCGGTGCCCAGCCTGCTGCCTTGCATTGTTTTAGCCCTTTCCTTCGTTTCCTTATTTCTTTGTTTGTTTATTCCAACCACTTCAGAGCACAATATTTGGGGAGGAAAGCAGCTTCAGCAGCGTTTCTGGATGGAACAGAAGCTGTGAAATTTGATTTCCCAGCACAAATGCCTGACTCGTGCTGAAGGTGTTGGGGCGAGAGGATGAGGAAGGAGCGGAGCAGAAAGTGATGATAGAGCCCTGGAAGCGTGGGAGTGGGGGAAGAAGATGATTGGTTTCACATCTTATTAACATGCTGGGATAGAGCTGGGATGAAGTGAGTGCTCTGCACCATCACAGCAGACTGCAGCAGGGGGGTTGGTGGAACTTCAGACATTTCACTAAGGTTTGAGAGGATAGACATGATGTTGTGTTCAGGGAATCCTACAACCCCAGCATGGTAGGGGTTGGAAGGGAGCTCTGGAGATCACCCAGTCCAGTCCAACCCCCCTGCTAAGCAGGGCAGCCACAGCAGCTTGCCCAGCAGCACAGTGCCCAGCTGGCTTTGGGAGCTCTCCACACCAGGAGACTCCGCAGCCTCTCTGGGCAGCCTGCTCCAGGCCTCCAGCACCCTCACAACAAACAAGTTTCTCCTTCTCTTCAGGTGGGATGTCCTGGGTTCCAGTTTGTGCCCATTGCCCCTTGTCCTGTCCCTGGGCACCACTGAGAAGAGTCTGGCCCCATGTTCTTGCTGCCCAATTCGCCTGTGTGACTGGTTGAGGTCTCACCCCACCACATCCTGAAATCCCCCACCAAGGCTCAGAGCCTGAGCTAAGTGAGTTGCCTGATGACCTCATGTCACCTTTCAGAGTGGAACAGGAACAACTCAGCTGTTTCATCTCCTTCTCTGGAGACCATCAGGACCCATCTGGATCTTTTTCTGTGTGACTGGCCCTAGGTGATCCTGGCTGGGCACAGGGGTTTGGAATCAATGATCTTCAGAGATCTTGATCAATGAGCATCTTCAGAGATCTCGATCATTGATCTTCTCCAGAGAAGGACAACAAAGCTGGTGAGGAGTCAGGAGCCCTGTGAGGAGAGGCTGAGGGAGCTGGGCTTGCTTAGCCTGCAGAAGAGGAGGCTCAGGGGAGACCTTCTTGCTCTCTCCAACTCCCTGCAGGGAGGTTGTAGCCAGCTGGGGGGTTGGTCTCTTCTCCCAGGCCAGCAGCACCGGAACAAGAGGACACAGTCTCAAGCTGTGCCAGGGGAGGTTGAGGCTGCAGGTGAGGAGAAAGTTCTTCCCAGCAAGAGAGATTGGCCCTTGGGATGTGCTGCCCAGGGAGGTGGTGGAGTCCCCATCCCTGGAGGTGTTTAAGAAGAGCCTGGTTGAGGCACTTGGTGCCATGGTTGAGTTGCTTAGATGGTGTTGGGTTGGACTTGATGATCTCTGAGGTCTTTTCCCACCTGGTTAATTCTATTCTATTCAGAGGTCCCTTCCCACCCCTGCCATTCTATCATCATCTCCTACTGTGTGTCATGTCCAGTTCTCCTTGCTCACACCCCTCTCATCTCAAACCTTTCTAGTGGGAATACAAAGATCAGCACTCTGTTGGGATGACAAATATGTCCTTGTTAATGGGGATAAAAAAATCTGTCTTTTTGGGTCAGGAGCAGCTTTGCCTCCTGTCAGGTGGGGACAAAGGTGAAGGGGTGTCGGTGAGACTCCAGATGAGCAAAATCTGTGAGCAACCTCTCAAAAGGAAAGGCAAAAAAGCCTTTCCCATCACAGCACTCAGCCTGGGTGGAGAAACTGACATTAAGCAAGCCCAGGAATTTATTTTCCAGTCTGAACTGAAGCCTTCACTTTGAGTGCTCTCCTCCTCAGGGATGAGCCAGGGGAGGAGATGGAGCAGCCATCCGCTCTCAGGAGGGGAAACCACCAGAGAGGAGTCCCAGAAGCCCAGCCCTGCTGACAGAGATAGCATCAGGGTTGTTTAGCTTTGTTCTTAGAGAGAACCCTGCTTTAGAAGACAGGAGCCTGACAAGTGCATTCACAATTGCCAGGCTCACACAATGTTCCCTTGCTGGCATCCTCTTTAGGTGCTGGTGCAGCAGCTTCTGCCAGGCCACTAACTGCTCTAGGATGCTATTCCACGCGGGAGCTCTTGGTGGCTCTCCCCCGATTCAGAGAGGCATCAAATAGTTTAGGCTGGGAAAGACCTCTAAGATCCTCGAGTCCAGCCATCAGCCCAGCACCACCATGGCCATCAAACCAGGTCCCCAAGTGCCATGGCCACACCTTTCCTGAACACCTCCAGGGGGGGTGACTCCAGCACCTCCCTGGGCAGCCTGTGCCAGTGCCTGACCACTCCTGCAGGAATGAAATTCTTCCTAATATCCAACCTAACCCTTTCCTAGTGCAATTTGAGACCATTTCCTCTCATTCTGTCCCCTCAGACTAGGAAGAAGAGACCAACCCCCACCCAGTTCCAAGCTCCTTTCAGGGAGCTCTAGAGAGCAATGAGGCCTCCCCTCAGCTTCCTCTTCTCCAGGCCAATGAACCCCAGTTCCCTTAGCTGCTCCTCACCAGACCTGTTCTCTACATCCTTCACCAGCTTTGTTGCCCTATCCTGGATCCTCTTCCAGGTCAACCCTTTCACTCTCTGCTGATGCTCTGCACCTTTAAGATAAGTCATTTTCTTGCTCACTTATTATTGTCAGGCATTAGAACAAGCTATGCAGAGAAGTGGTGAAGTCACTATCCCTGGAGTTGTTCAAGAAGCCTGTGGACATGACACATGGTTTAAGGACCATGGTGGTCTTAGCTGGAAGGTTGGCTCCCAACATGGTTGCTAACCTTCATCCCAGGCAGCCCAGGGCAGTGATGGAGTCCTGAGCCCTGAAGAGCTGTGGAGATGTGATGCTGAGGGCCATGGTTTAGTGGTGGCCTGGCAGTGCTGGACTAATGGTTAGACTTGATCTGAAAGGTCCCTTCCAACTGAAACATTCTAGGGTTCTAATTCACCTGGAGCTCTCCAGGCTCCCCCAGTGGTGGGTGCAGTGTAGCCAGGTGGGGGTTGGTCTCTTCTCCCAGGCAGCCAGCACCAGAACAAGAGGACACAGTCTCAAGAGGACACATTCTCAAGCTGTGCCAGGGGAGGTTTAGGCTGGAGGTGAGGAGAAAGTTCTTCCCAGAAAGAGTAAGTGGCCATTGGGATGTGCTGCCCAGGGAGGTGGTGGAGTCCCCATCCCTGGAGGTGTTCAAGAGGGAGTTGGAGCCATGGTTTAGTTGTCTTGAGGTCTTGGGTGATAGGTTGGACCTAATGATCTCTGAGGTCTTTTCCAACGTTATTGACTCAGTGATTTTTGGCTCAGCAGGGTATTGATCAGGGCACCCATCATGTGCCTGCTCCACACAGTTTGTTCTTCTCCTGAGAAGAGGACACGAAGCCAGAGCTCCAAGGCAGCAGTGCCTCTGAGCTGGTTCAGCTTGGTGTTTCCACAGCAGTGTTAACCAGGGATTTCTTGGGGCAGAGGGTATTGATCTTTACTTTCACTCTGTAGCTGAAATCCTTCTGAGAGGAAGAGCTGAGGAAGCAGCCTTTCCAGGCATTTGCCAGTGTTTTCCAAACAAATCTCTGCCTCACTGGGCAGCAAAGCCTGGAGTGCTGATTTGTAGCTGGGATCCAGCCAGCATCCCCTTCCTGGCTGCACTGGGAGCACGGTGCCTGCAGCTCCAGCCTGGGAGAACATCACATTTTCCTGGATCATTTCGTGTGGGGATGTGTTACCAGCCATGTGATAGCATGAGGGTCAGTGGTTTGAAACTGGAACAGGGTTGATTTGGGTTGGACATCAAGAGGAAGCTCTTTGCTATGAGAGTGGTGAGACACTGGAGAACAGGCTGCCCAGAGAAGCTGTGGATACCTCATCCCTGGAAGGGCCTTAAAGATCATCCAGTTCCAACCCCCTGGTCATGGGCAGGGACTCTTTCCACTAGCCCAGGTTGCTCAAGGCCCCATCCAACCTGGCCTTGAACACCTCCATGGAGGAAGCATCCTCAGCTTCCCTGGGCAACTTGTTCCACTGTCTCACCACCCTCGCTGGTGACATCCACAACCTCCCCCTGCTCTTAACATGGCACAGTGGGCAAGATAGTGGAGGAAACAGAGGAGAGGCACTCAATGGTTTGCATTTAGATAAACACCTTAAAGCAACAGCTGGAAAGCTGCTTGGGGAGGGGGAAGGATGGGGGGAGAATGAACAGCTTTGGGTGTTTATAGTAGTTTTATGATGCACATAAATTATTGTTTGAAACCAGATCATGGCAGAGAAATTCCAGGCAGAAGGCAGTTGTTGTTCAGCCTTCTCTTCCATAATCTCCTTCCTTCCTCAGGAAGTTGTCCTCTTCACTTGCCAGCATGTGGTTGCCTTCCACTGGCACCTGGGGAAACTGACAATCACTTCGGGGTTTGTTGTTCTGGGGTTGGTTTTGAACAGAACAGAGTAGAATAGAGTAGAGTAGAGTAGAATAGAATAGAATAGAGTAGAATAGAATAGAATAGAATAGAATAGAATAGAATAGAATAGAATAGAATAGAATAGAATAGAATAGAATGGAATGGAATGGAATGGAATGGAATGGAATGGAATGGAATGGAATGGAATAGAATAGGTTGGAAAATATCTTTGAGATCATCCAGTCCAACCTATCATCCAACACCATCTAATCAACTCAACCATGGCACCAAGGGCCTCAGCCAGGCTCTTCCTAAACACTTCCAGTGATGGTGACTCCACCACCTCCCTGGGCAGCACAGCCCAAGGGCCAATCTCTCTTGCTGGGAAGAATTTCTTCCTCACCTCCAGCCTAAACCTCCCCTGGCACAGCTTGAGACTGTGTCCTCTTGATCTGGTGCTGGGTGCCTGGGAGAAAAGACCAACCCCCAGCTGGCTACAACCTCCCTGCAGGGAGTTGGAGAGAGCAAGAAGGTCTCCCCTGAGCCTCCTCTTCTGCAGGCTAAGCAAGCCCAGCTCCCTCAGCCTCTCTTCCCAGGCTGTGCTCCAGACCCCTCCCCAGCTTTCTTGCCCTTCTCTGGACACCTTCCAGCAGCTCAGCATCTTTCCTAACCTGAGGAGCCCAGAACTGGACACAGGACTCAAGGTGTGGCCTCAGCAGTGCTGAGCACAGGGCAGAATGACTTCCCTGCTCCTGCTGGCCACACTCTTCCTGCTGCAGGCCAGGATGCCCTTGGCCTTCTTGGCTGCCTGGGCACACTGCTGGCTCCTGTTCAGCTGCTGTCAACCACTACCCCCAGGTCCCTTTGTGCCTGGCTGCTCTCCAGCCACTCTGTGCCCAGCCTGTAGCACTGCCTGGGGTTGCTGTGGCCAGTGTGGTTTGGTTTTAACTTATAACCCTAGTTCTGAGCTTAAAATATCAGTTGCTGGTTTGAGTGCTGTTTCAAAAGAGAGAAAAGACTTCAATGGATGCAGTCATGGGAAATGATGCTCCCCCAAAATCTCTTGCTGTTACCTGGGATTTACACTTGCCTCATGGTTCTGAAGGTAAGTTGATTCCTTCAGAATGCAACAAGCTCTTTATAAAAGATAGGGGTTGAGTCCTTGAGGTCCTAATAACATGTTTTTATGAAGATCTTGAGGTCTTCAGAGGTATTTATCGAGATCTTGAGGTCTTAGCAGAAGATTGGTGCTAAGATCTTGAGGTCTTCAGAGATATTTATTGAGATCTTGAGGTCTTGAGATATTTATTGAGATCTTGAGGTCTTAGCAGAAGATGGATACTAAGATCTTGAGGTCTTCAGAGATATTTATTGAGATCTTGAGGTCTTAGCAGAAGATGGATACTAAGATCTTGAGGTCTTCAGAGATATTTATTGAGATCTTGAGGTCTTAGGTGAAGATGGATACTAATATCTTGAGGTCTTGAGATATTTAATGAGATCTTGAGGTCTTCAAAGGTATTTATTGAGATCTTGAGCTCTTAGCAGAGGATAGATGCTAATACCTTGAGATCTTGAGATATTTATGAAGATCTTGAGGTCTTCAGAGGTATTTATTGAGATCTTGAGGTCTTAGGAGAAGGTGGATACTAATATCTTGAGGTCTTGAGATATTTATGAAGATCTTGAGGTCTTCAGAGGTATTTATTGAGATCTTGAGGTCTTAGCAGAGGATGGATGCTAACACCTTGAGGTCTTGAGATATTTCTGAAGATCTTGAGGTCTTAACCAAAGACCTTCACGAAGGTCCTGGGGTCTTAACAAAAGATATTTATGAAGATCTGGTGGCCTTCACAAGGGATGTTTATGAAGATCTTGAGGTCTCAACAGGAGATTGAGAAGTGGAGGTCTTTACAAGAGATTTTGATTCACATCTCCAGTCTTAATAAACCAGGATCCTAAAGGCCACCTAGGCCTGAGGGGGTTTTAGAGCACTTGCCGAAGACATGAGGCAGAAGATAAGTGGTGTTGACCCTCTCATTCTTTTGGGCCCTGCCTTACCCTTCCCTTCTCCAGGTGGGGAGGGTTCCCTCAGCCAAGCTCCATGAGACCCCAGCAGGCACCCTCAGTGCTGGGGCCTCCTGTGGGTTTGTTCTGGCTTTCAAGTCTGAAGTGCATCTTGTGCGACGCAGATGTGGACTTGCACAGAGCTCTTCTCCTTTCCCTGGAGAGAGCTGGCAAAAAGGCCTTTTAGGGCAGTTTTTAGGCTATGCCTTTAACGTTGTTATCACAGATCTTTAACAGAAAAGTAGTCAAATGTAAATAAATCACTATGGGGTGGAAAAAACCCCAGGAAAATAAAGATAATGCTAAGCAATCCCAGTGGAGAGATAAGGAACTTGCACTGCTTGTACCAAACCCATCCTCTCTCTCTTCTTTGCTCAGGCAGAGAAATCACCTTGCTTCTGCTTGGCCTTGGCTGCATTGCTTGGGTATTACACTCCTCTGCTCCTTTCTCCCTTCTTTTGTGCAGGGGCAGAAAGGGAGCAGCCAGTAGCTTCCCTTGGCCTTTGAGCAGGGGGCTTTCATGTTGTTTGCTAATTGTAACTGCCTGGAAATAGTACAAATCCTGCCTGGTTTCCACATATTCATTGCATTCCATTCTAGATTGCAGTTCTGCCTGGGAATGCAGCTCTCATCTGCTTCCACCCGAGCTGGGCTGGCACAGTTATCGTTGGGGGGGTGGGAAATTTCAAGCCTCCCAAACCTTTCTTGAGCATGGTGTTGACATCTCCTCATGTCTCAGCTGGGACTTTCTTTACACAGAACCTATGTCAGAATCTGCAGAGTGGGACATACAGAGGTGGTGGAGGCTGAGTGGAGCACAGAGAGGTGGTGGAAGCTGAGTGGGAGACACAGAGGTGGTTGAAGCTGAGTGGAGCACACAGAGGTGGTTGAAGCTGAGTGGGACACACAGAGGTGATGGAAGCTGAGTGGAACACACAGAGGTGGTGACTGAAGCTGAGTGGGAGACACAGAGATGGTTGAAGCTGAGTGGAGCACAGAGAGGTGACTGCAGCTGAGTGGAGCACAGAGAGGTGGTTGAAGCTGAGTGGAGCACACAGAGGTGACTGCAGCTGAGTGGAGCACAGAGAGGTGGTTGAAGCTGAGTGGAGCACACAGAGGTGACTGCAGCTGAGTGGAGCACAGAGAGGTGGCTGCAGCTGAGTGGAGCACACAGAGGTGACTGCAGCTGAGTGGAGCACAGAGAGGTGGCTGCAGCTGAGTGGAGCACACAGAGGTGACTGCAGCTGAGTGGAGCACACAGAGGTGGCTGAAGCTGAGTGGAGCACAGAGAGGTGACTGCAGCTGAGTGGAGCACAGAGAGGTGGTTGAAGCTGAGTGGAGCACAGAGAGGTGACTGCAGCTGAGTGGAGCACACAGAGGTGACTGCAGCTGAGTGGAGCACACAGAGGTGGCTGAAGCTGAGTGGAGCACACAGAGGTGGTTGAAGCTGAGTGGAGCACACAGAGGTGACTGCAGCTGAGTGGAGCACACAGAGGTGACTGCAGCTGAGTGGAGCACACAGAGGTGGCTGCAGCTGAGTGGAGCACACAGAGCTGACTGCAGCTGAGTGGAGCACAGAGAGGTGACTGCAGCTGAGTGGGGCACACAGAGGTGACTGCAGCTGAGTGGAGCACAGAGAGGTGACTGCAGCTGAGTGGAGCACACAGAGGTGGCTGCAGCTGAGTGGAGCACAGAGAGGTGACTGCAGCTGAGTGGAGCACACAGAGGTGACTGCAGCTGAGTGGAGCTGGCAGCCCTGCCTGGCCAGATGCAAATGTCCGTTTCACACTTCTTTTCTTTCAGTTGCCCCCACAATTCAGGAGCTTAAATCCAGCGGTGTGATGCTTGGAGGCAACGGCCTGATACGGTGCGAAGGTGCAGGAGTTCCTGCCCCGCTCTTTGAGTGGTACAAAGGAGAGAGGAAGTAAGTAGCCGGCGCTCCCCCCACCCAGTCCTGCTGCTGGGGGCCTCCTCCCCTGCCGGGCTCCCGGCTAGCAGTGGAGAGGAGGTTGCCAGGCTGGGTTTGTCGCCTGCCATGACAAGCCCAGGCTCTCCTGAAAGTAATGTCCAGCTGGGAAAAGTTGCTGAGAGATCTTAACAAAAGGCCTGTGTGAAGGTGCTGGGGGCTTAACAAAAGGGACTTCTTGAGATCTTGAGGTTTTATCAAGGGATGTTCATGAAGATCTTCAGATCCTAGCAAAAGATCTTTATGAAGGTCCTGGGGTCTTAAAATATATATATATATATTTATTAAGATCATGAGGTCTTATCAAGAGGTATTTATGGAAGTCTGAAGAGACTGGCAAAAGACCTTTAGGAAGGTCTTCACAAAAGATATTGATTGAGATCTTGAGATCTTAACAGGGGATGTTGATGAAGATCTTGGGGTCTGAACAAGACATTAGTATCTTGAGCTCTTAACAGGAGAGAGTGATTCAGCTCTTGAGATCCCAACAAGAGACCTTCAGGAAGATCTTGAGGTCTTAACAAGGGGTTTTTATGAAGATCTTGAGGTCTTAACAGAAGATCTTCATGAAGGGCCTGGGGTCTTCACAAAAGATATTTATTAAGACCTGGAGGTCTTAACAAGAGATTAATATCTTGAGCTCTTAATAGGAGAGGTTTATTAAGATCTTGAGATCCCAATAAGAGATCTTTAGGAAGATCATGAGGTCTTAACAAGAGCTTAAGAAGTGGAGGTCTTATGAAGAGATGTTTCTTAAGATCTTCACTCTTAATAAACCAGGATCCTAAAGGGCACCTGAGCCTGTGGGGGTTTAGAGCACTTGCAGAAGAGATGATGCAGAGGCCAAGTGGCTGGCAGGACAAGCCCAGGCTCTCCTGAAGGTGATGTCCAGCTTGAAAACGTTGCCAAGAGGTGCTTGGTGGCTGCCAAGAGCCTCCTGCATGGCTTCTGGGGGATCTTCTCAGTTTTCCTGCTGGTTGTAGCCGTGGGCTCAGGAATGAGGTGTAAGGTGTGAGCAGGCTGGCCCTGGCTGGGCTGTGGTGGTGACAATTGCAGTAATGAGCTAATCTCTAAGCAGGCTTTAGTAATTACAGTGTTTTAACTTTAATAACCAGAAAGGCACTGGGGAAAAGTCTGCTGAAAGGTTTTGCTGTGTTCTGAAATTCTTCTCCATAGCTTCTCCCACTCCCAGCACTGGGGGTGCAAAGGTTGTTTCAAGAACACCACTTTAAATCCATGTGTGTGAATAATGATGAAGGAGGTTCTGCTTCACCTCTACTCGGCCCTAGGGAGGCCACAGCTGGAGTCCTGGGTCCAGTTCTTGGCTCCCAGGGTCAAGAGAAACAGAGAACTACTGCAGAGGCCAGGGGAGATCAAAGATGCTGAGGGGCCTGGAGCAGCAATGGGAGGAGGAAAGGCTGAGAGCCCTGGGGCTGTTGAGCCTGCAGAAGAGCAGCCCCAGAGGGGAGCTGAGCAATGCTCAGCAAGAGATAAAGGAGCTGTGGGGGGCAAGAGGCTGGGGCCAGACTCTGCTCAGTGGTGCCCAGGGACAGCACAAGGGGCATCAGGCACAAATGGGAACCCAGGAGGTTCCATCTGAAGAGGAGGAGAAAATTGTTTGTTGTGAGGGTGCTGGAGGCCTGGAGCAGGCTGCCCAGAGAGGTTGTGGAGTGTCCTTGTGTGGAGAGCTCCCAAAGCCAGCTGGGCACTGTGCTGCTGGGCAAGCTGCTGTGGGTGCCTGGGCTTTAGTAGGGGGTTGGACTGGATGATCTCCAGAGGTCCCTTCCAACCCCCAGATTGCTGGGATTGGGGGACTGTGAATTTTCACTTGGTTGTGACATTAGAGGTCTAGACCACAGGTTTACAGCCCACAGAGTCAAGAAGAGCTGCTCTGCAGATCACAGCATCCTGAAGTAGGACGAGGGCAGCCCCCTCTGCTCAAGCCCTAACAGCTGACCACGTCCTTTGGCTTTGTCTGCAGTCAGAGTCACTCCCAGGTTGTTAGTGCTGGGTGAGAACAGGAGGCCCTGGAGAATCATAACATTGTTTGAGTTAGAAGAAACCTCTAGGATCACAGAGTCCAGCCATCAACCCAACACCACCATGTCCCCAAGTGCCATGTCCACAGGTTTCTTGAACACCTCCAGGGCTGGGGACTCCACCACCTCCCTGGGCAGCACATCCCAAGGGCCAATCTCTCTTGCTGGGAAGAATTTCTTCCTCACCTCCAGCCTCAACCTCCCCTGGCACAGCTTGAGACTGTGTCCTCTTGTTCTGCTGCTGGGTGCCTGGGAGAAGAGACCAACCCCCAGCTGGCTACAGCCTCCCTGCAGGGAGTTGGAGAGAGCAAGAAGGTCTCCCCTGAGCCTCCTCTTCTGCAGGCTAAGCAAGCCCAGCTCCCTCAGCCTCTCCTCCCAAGGGCTGTGCTCCAGACCCCTCCCCAGCCTCATTGCCCTTCTCTGGACTTCCCTGCTCCTGCTGGCCACACTGTTCCTGCTGCAGGCCAGGATGCCATTGGCCTTCTTGGCCACCTGGGCACACTGCTGGCTCATGTTCAGCTACTATCAACCACTACCCCCAGGTCCCCCTCTGCCTGGCTGCTCTCAGCCACTCTGACCCCAGCCTGTAGCTCTGCATGGGGTTGTTGTGGCCAAAGTGCAGCACCCAGCACTTGGACTTGTTGAATGCCATCCTGCTGGACTCTGCCCATCTGTCCAGCCTGGCAAAGTCCCTCTGCAGAGCTCTCCTACCCTCTAACAGATCAACTCCTGCCCCCAGCTTAGTGTCATCTGCAAATTTACTGAGGATGGACTCCATCTCCTCATCCAAGAATCACAGAATTGTTTGGGTTGGAAGGGACCTCCAAGATCATTGAATCCAACCTTCAACCCAGCTCCACCATGGCCACTGGAACAGGTCCCATGTCCCTCAAACACCTCCAGGAACAGTGAGTCTACTGCTGCCCTGGGCAGCCTGTTCCAGTGCCTGACCACTCTCTCAACAAAGAAACTGTTCCTGCCAAGGTCCCTGTGCAAAGCTCTCCTACCCTCTAGGGTCATCTCTGTTTTCAAAAGCCACTTGGTTAAAGAAGCAGGTATTTTCTTTTTGGAGCAGGAAACTTTGCTCAACAGCTCTGATCTTATGCCACAGCTTCTTCCTCCTCAGTTTGCACATTGGTGCAAAAGCACAGATGCACAGATTGCATGGGGATGGAAAGGATCCCCAGAGGTCATCTTGTCCAACCCTTCAGTCAAGTGGATATTGTCCCACTGTAAGTGTCCATCCACACTCATCCTCCAGCTTCTGGAATTTCCTGCTTTCTGAGTGCTGAGCTTCTCAGCTCGAGCATCCCATTAAGTCTGGGAGCTGACAAGAGAATATTAATGACAATTCTTCACACAAAGCCATCTGTCAGCTCATTCCTCCCTGGCCAGCTGCTCCCCCTTGGGAGCATTAGCTGCTCCTCTTCCTTCCTAAGCCTTGAAAGCAGTCAAAACTACTGCACTTTGCCCATATCCTAAAGCATTCTCTTCACAACATCATCCATCTTTACTCTCTCTATATATATGAAACAATAAATGGCTTTAATTCTCTTGGCTGACTTCATCTGCATCCTATTTCCAAAGCTGGATCTTACATTGTCCCCCTGGTTGGGGGACTTGCAGCAGAAATCTATTTGATGTAGAAACTCTTTTGGCACAGATTGTAGCACTCTGGGTTGAAACAAACAAACAGCAACAACAAAACAAAGCCTTTTCCAGCATGAGTGTCCCCTCCCTGGAGGTGTTCAAAGGCAGGTTGGGCAAGGACTTGAGCAGCCTGGTGGAGTGGAAGGTGTCCTAGCTCATGGCAGGGCAGGGGAGGATTAGATGATCTTTAAGGTGCTTTCCAACCCACACCATTCTATGATGCTGCAGAAATCACCTTTCTATTTATAACACGACCAATTCCTTTCTTCCTGAGTGCACCCAGTGCAAGGGCAGCAGCAGCACGAAACCGAGCAGAGCAACATTGTGCCTTCTGTTTTCTGCCTCACTTGGTGTTTCACCTGAGGCTGGCTTTAATCACCAAGAAGTGTGCTGCTCTTTTGGGTCTTACTGCTCAAATACTGTGTTAAATCCAATGGTCCAGCTTTGGGGCTTCTGGCAAGCTCTCCCTGGTAGATCTGCTACACATATGTGACCAGACATGCATGACCAGACACACATGGCTGCAGAGACCCTGGAGGTCTCTGAACCTCCATCCCTTGCAGAACAGAAGCAATTACATATTCATTAGAACAGAACAGAACAGAACAGAACAGAGTAGAGTAGAGTAGAGTAGAGTAGAGTAGAGAGTAGCGTAGCATAGCACAGCATAGCATAGCATACAATAGAATAGAATAGAATAGAATAGAATAGAATAGAATAGAATAGAATAGAACAGAATAGAATAGAATAAACCAGGTTGGGAAAGACCTTCGAGATCATCCGTCCAACCTCTCACCCAGCACCATCTGAGCAACTCAACCATGGCACCAAGTGCCTCAGCCAGGCTCTTCCTAAACACCTCCAGGGATGGGGACTCCACCACCTCCCTGGGCAGCACATCCCAATGGCCAATCTCTCTTTCTATGAAGAACTTCTTCCTAACATCCAGCCTAAACCTCCCCTGGCACAGCTTGAGACTGTGTCCTCTTGTTCTGGTGCTGCTTGCCTGAGAGAAGAGACCAACCCCCACCTGGCTGCAACCTCCCTTCAGGTAGCTGTAGAGAGCAAGAAGGTCTCCCCTGAGCCTCCTCTTGTTTTTTCCTCTATCCCCTTTCATAGAACCACCGAACAGTTTGGGTTAGAAGGGACCTAAAAGACCATCTATTTGCAGCCCCCTGCCATGGGCAAGGACAGCTCCTACTCAGAAAGGTTTTTTCAAGGCCTCAGCCAACCTGGCCTTGAGCGCCTCCAGCAAGGGGGCATCCACAACCTCCCTGGACAACCCTGTTCCAGGGTCTCACCACCCTCACTGGAAAGAATTTCTTCCTAATCTCCAGTCTAAATCTCCCCTCTTCCAGCTCAAAGATGTTTCTCCTCGTCCTATCACTACAAGGCCCCTGTAGACAGTCCCTCCCCAGCTTTCCTGTAGCCCCTTCGGATACTGGAGGGCCCCTTCAGGTCCTCTGAGTGATGGAAAAGCCAGTCCAGAATGAGCCTTGGACAAGTCAGTCATAGTCTTAATACAAAACTGAGAAGAGCCAGCTTTTGTAGGTAGCTCAGGGTAGTATAACCAGTTTTGAAAGGGAAAATAAGAAAAGCAAAGCAAGAAAAGGAAAAAAAATCAGAAAATAAGAAAAGGAAGAAAAGTAAAAAGAAGAAAAGGAAAATGAGAAAAGGAAAAATAGAAAAAGAAAATGAGAAAGGAAAAATAGAAAAGAAAAATAAGAAAAGGAAAATGAGAAAAAGGAAAATAAGAAAAGGGAAATAAGGAAAGAAAACTAAGAAAAGAAAAATAAAGAAAGGAAAATAAGAAAAGGAAAATGAGAAAAGAAAAATAGAAGAAAATGAGAAAGAAAAAATAGAAAAGAAAAATAAGAAAAGGAAAATGAGAATAGGAAAATGAGAAAAAAAAGAAAAAAATAGAAAAGAAAAATAAGAAAAGGAAAATGAGAAATTTATTACTAGAAAAGGAAAATGAGGAAAGGGAAATGAAGAAAGGAAAATGAGAAAAGGAAAATGAGGAAAGGAAAATGAGAAAAGAATTAATAGAAAAGGAAAATAAAAAATAAATGAAAATAATAAGGAAAGTAATGTAAAAGGAACACAGGAAATGGAAATTAAGAAAAGGAAAATATGTGGGGGGAAAATAGAAAGGTAAAACACTAGGAAATATTTTTTGTAAAGAAAGAACAGGAAAGGAAAAGGAGAAAAAGAAATTAATAAAAAAGAAAAAATAGGAAGGAAAGAAGTAAGAAAAGTAAAGTAGGAAAAGTAAAGTAGGAAAAATAAAATAGGAAAAATAAAATAGTAGAAGTATAAAAGGAAATATAGGAAAAGTAAAATAGTAGAAGTAAAAAAGGAAATATAAAATAGGAAAAGTAAAATAGGAAATGTAGAATAGTAGAAGTAAAAAAGGAAATATGTAATAGGAAAATTAAAATAGTAGAAGTAAAAAAGGAAATATAAAATAGGAAAAGTAAAATAGGAAATGTAGAATAGGAAAGATGAAATAGCAAGTAAAATAGGAAAAATAAAATAGGAAAAGTAGAATAGGAAAAATAAAATAGGAAAAGTAAAATAGGAAATGTAGAATAGGAAAGATGAAATAGGAAAGTAAAATAGGAAAAATAAAATAGGAAAAGTAGAATAGGAAAAATAAAATAGGAAAAATAAAATAGGAGAAGTAGAATAGGAAAAATGAATAGGAAATGTAGAATAGGAAAAGTAAAATAGGAAAAATAGAATAGGAAAAGTAGAATAGGAAAAGTAAAATAGGAAAAGTAAAATAAGAAAGTAAAATAAGAAAATTAAAAATAGCCAAAGTAGAATAGGAAAAGTAAAGTAGGAAAAGTAGAATAGGAAAAGTAAAATAGGAAAAATAAAATAGGAAAAGTAGAATAGGAAAAGTAAAATAGGAAAAGTAAAATAGGAAAAGTAAAATAGGAAAAGTAAAAAATAAAATAGTAGGAAAATAGAAAAGTAAAATAGGAAAAATAAAATAGCCAAAGTAAAATAGGAAAGTAAAATAGGAAAAGTAAATAGGAAAAGTAAAATAGGAAAAGTAGAATAGGAAAGTAAAATAGGAAAAATAAAATAGCCAAAGTAAAATAGGAAAGTAAAATAGGAAAAGTAATATGGGAAAAGTAAAATAGGAAAAGTAGAATAGGAAAAGTAAAATAGGAAAAGTAAAATAGGAAAAGTAAAATAGGAAAAGTAAAATAGGAAAAGTAGAATAGGAAAAGTAAAATAGGAAAATAAAATAGCAAAAGTAGAATAGGAAAAGTAGAATAGGAAAAGTAAAATAGGAAAGTAAAATAGGAAAAATAAATTAGGAAAGGTAGAATTGGAAAAATGAAATAGGCAAAGTAAAATAGCAAAACAAAATAGGAAAAATAACATAGGAAAAATAGAGTAGGAAAAGTAGAGTAGGAATAATAAAATGGGAAAAGTAGAACAGGAAAAGTGCCAATAAAAGAAGTGAACTAAGAGAAGCAGTGAAACAATAGAAGAGAAGTGACCAACGAGAACAGAAAATTAAAAATGAAGAGAAAAACAGGGGGGGGAAAAACCCCAAAAGAAAGGACAATTTGGCAAAAAGAAAGAGTTGAAGCTAGCAGGAACTTCCTTGCTTCTGGCAACCGAGTCACGGGCATTTTCTTTTTGCTTTCTAGACTGCTCAATGGCCAACAAGGAATTACAATTAAAAACTATAGTACGAGATCCCTGCTTACTGTTACCAATGTGACAGAGGAGCACTTTGGCAACTATACATGTGTCGCTGCCAACAAGCTAGGGACGACCAATGCCAGCCTGCCTCTCAACCGTAAGTACTGTGGACACGTGCCGACCCTTCTGGGCTCTTTGTTCCCACACCCACGGATGCCCAAAGCCCGCAGCGCCTCGGCGGCACGCTCTCCTCCTCCCCCCGGGCGCCTCCCGAGCTGCGCCCGCGCCGGCGCGCCCCGCGGGACCGGGAGGGGACGCGCCTCGGTTGAGCCAACCGGGTGAGACCTCACCTGGGCTGCTGCGTTCAGCTCTAGGGCACTAAACACAAGGAGGACGTGGAGCTGTTGGAGAGGGTCCAAAGGAGGTTGTGGAGATGGTGAGAGGGCTGGAGAAGCTCTCCTATGGGGAGAGGCTGAGAGAGTTGGGGCTCTTGGGGCTGTGGAAGGGTTTGGAGCACAAGCCCAATGGGGAGAGGCTGAGGGAGCTGGGGTTGCTTGGCCTGGAGACCTATTGCTGTCTACAACTGCCTGGAGGGATGTTGTAGCCAGGTGGGGGTTGGTCTCTTCTCTCAGGCACCCAGCACCAAAATAAGAGGACACAGTCTCCAGCTGCACTGGGGGAGGTTTTGGCTGGATGTTAGGAAGAGGTTCCTCACAGGAGTGATTAGCCACTGGAGTGGGCTGCCCAGGGAGGTGGTGGAGTCACCATCACTGGAGGTGTTTGATAAGAGCCTGGCTGAGGCACTTGGTGCCATGGTTGAGTTGCTTAGATGGTGTTGGGTGAGAGGTTGGACTTGATGATCTCTGAGCTCTTTTCCAACCTGGTTATTTCTGTTCTATTCTATTCTATTCTATTCTATTCTATTCTATTCTATTCTATTCTATTCTATTCTATTCTATTTGTATTCTATTGAGCCTGGAGAAGAGAAGGCCAGAGCAGCATTTCAATATCTGAAGGGGACCTACAGGAGGGCTGGGGAGGGACTCTTCAGAAGGGCCTGTGGGGATAGGATGAGGGGCAATGGTCTGAAGCTGGAGCTGGGGAGATATAGGTTGGACATCAGGAGGAAGTTCTTCGAATGAGGGTGGTGAAACACTGGAGCAGGTTGCCCAGGGATGTGGTTGAGGGCCCATCCTACAAGACAATCAAGGCCAGGAGTGTCGAGGCCCTGAGCAACCTGCTTTAGTTGGTGATGACCCTACTTAATAACCCAGTGGGGTTGGACAAAGTGACCTTTGAAGGTCCCAAGCATTCTGTGACTGTGTGGGGATTGCACCATGCTGTAGGTGTTGTTTGGAGGGGCCTGGCAGGTTTTGATGGTCTCAGTGAGTTATGGATCTCCATCAATGAATGCAACTAACACCCAACCCGCCGTCACGGTGCAGAGGCAGGATCAGCCTGAGAGAGCCTTTGTGCTCAGAGTGCCGACCCTTGATCACTGAAGAGCCACTGTAAATTAGTTAAACCCTTCTTGAGCTCCTTTCAAGGAATATAATGAACTGCATGAATGTCTGGGGTGTGCCTGAGCCCTCATTGTGGTCATTGACCTCTGGCTGTGGAAGACTTGCCATTAAGTCCTTTGGAAAAGTGCTCTAGAAGGCAAAGCAAAAATGGTGGGGTTTTTCAGTGCTTTACCTAAAATGGGTCTCAAAGGGCCTGCCTGAAAGAGGATTTTATCTGTGTGTTTGTGGTAGTGCACCTTCCTTGAATTTCAAGCCATCTGTGGTGGCATCCAAAGGTGTTTGTGGTTGAACACCGAGGCTGAAGACTGGGAGAGCCGGGTCTTCAGGGTCTGCAAAAGAGCAGCCTGGGAGGGGATCTCATCAATGCTCACCAATGCTTCCAGGGTGGGTGTCAGAAGGATGGCACCAGGCTTATTTTCAGTGGTGCTCAGAAAGAGAACAGGAGGTAATGGCACAAACTTGAACACAGGAAGCTCCGTCTAAACATCAGGAGGGACGACTTTGACTTAGGGTGCTGGAGCCCTAGAGCAGGCTGCCCAGACAGGTGGTGGAGTCTCCATCTCTGGAGTCATTCCAAAGTCACCTGGATGTGTCCCTGTATGACCTTCTCCAGGTGAACCTGCATTGGCAGGGGGTGGTTCTGGGCTCCTCAACTTAGGAAGGACATTGAGACACTTGAACATGTCCAGAGAAGGGCAATGAGGCTGGGGAGGGGTCTGGAGCACAGCCCTGTGAGGAGAGGCTGAGGGAGCTGGGCTTGCTTAGCCTGCAGAAGAGGAGGCTCAGGGGAGACCTTCTTGCTCTCTCCAACTCCCTGCAGGGAGGTTGTAGCCAGGTGGGGGTTGGTCTCTTCTCCCAGGCACCCAGCAGCAGAACAAGAGGACACAGTCTGAAGCTGTGCCAGGGGAGGTTTAGGCTGGAGGTGAGGAGGAAGTTCTTCCCAGCCAGAGAGCTTGGCCCTTGGGATGTGCTGCCCAGGGAGGTGGTGGAGTCCCCATCCCTGGAGGTGTTCACAAAAGGCTTGGATGTGGCCCTTGGAGCCAGGGTTTAGTTGTCAGGAGGTGTTAGGTATTAGGTCATAGGTTGGACTGGATGATCTCTGAGGTCTTTTCCAACCTGGTTGATTCTGTGACTCTAAAGTTCTGCCTTCTAAGTGTCACAGCTGGACTTGGTGATCTTGGAGGCCTTTTTTTCCCCCCCAACCCAAATAATTCTGCTCTTCCTTTCTGCCAGAACCACATCTCAATGTGCAGCTGCAACAGGAGAGCTTCACATCCCTCAGGTGGATGCCAGCACAGCTCTGCTGCTCGGTCCTGGCTCCTTGCCCCCTGTTGTTAAGTGCTGATTGGGTGTTCTGGCTTCTGATGGGGTGGGATTTTTGAAGACAAATGTGCAGAGCAGAGCTAAGAAATCTGTGGTTTCTCTCTTTGCACATCCCCCCAAGCATAGATAAATGACACAGCAGCGGCGCACAGCTGGAGCCTTGCTCGGGGATGGAGTTAAGCTGCTTCTCCATTACTGGTGTCTGCACCCTCTGCAGATGTAAACCTCCAGGATACCAGGAAAAGGCTCATTTCTTCTGCTGTCAAGAGGACTCTGGCTTTTTATAATCCATCAAGGCAACCTTCAGCATGTGTTATTGTTGCTGTGATGATCTGAAGTTGTGCCAGGGGAGGTTCAGGCTGGATATTGGGAAGAAGTTTTTCCCAGAGAGAGATTTTGCCACTGGAATGTGCTGCCCAGGGAGGTGGTGGAGCCACTGTCCTTCAAGAACAGCCTGGATCAGGCACCTAGTGCCATGGTCTGGTTGATTGGATAGGGCTGGGTGAGAGGTTGGACTGGCTGATCTTGGATGTCTCTTCCAACCTGGTTGATTCTATGATTCTTTGATCTCCAATCTTTGACCCTTCTTAGGCTTGTCCTTCGTTGTCAGGTCCTGGCAGTATTGGTTGTCAGCAGCTGAAGATGAGGCCTGGGTGGCCAAGAAGGCCACCAGCATCCTGCCATGGATCAGCAGTAGCGTGGCCAGCAGGAATTGTTTCCCTGGACTGGGCACTGCTAAGGCCACAGCTTAAGTTCTGGATTCAGTTTTGGACCCCTGACTCCAAGAAGGACATTGAGGGGCTGGAGTATGTCCAGAGAAGGATGGCAGAGCTAATGAAAGGTCTGGAGAACAGGTCTGGTGAGGAGAAGCTGAGGGAGTTGGAGTTGTTCAGCCTGGAGGAAAGGAGGCTGAGGGGAGACCTTCTGGCTCTCTACAAATACCTGAAAGGAGATTGGAGCCAGGTGGAGGCTGGTCTCTGCTCCCAAGAACAAGAGGAAACAGCCTCAAGTTGCACCAGGGGAGGTTTAAGTTGGACATGAGGTACCACTTCTCCCCCTTGAGTGCTTTCAAGGCCCAGCCCCGACTGCCCAGAGCAGTGGTGCAGTCCCTGTCCTTGGAGGGGCTTCAGAGCTGTGGAGTTGTGATGCTGTGGGACATGGTGACCCAGCAGTGTGGCTTAATGGTTGGGCTTGATGACCTTAAAGTCCTCTTCAACCAAACCAAAGCAAAGAAATAAAAGCAGGCAAAGGCTTGCCAGGACAAGGGAAAATCTCTCTTGTGTGGCTGTGACCTGGCCTGAGCAAGGATGCTGGGTTAGCAAAGCTGCAGCTGATGGTGCCCACAGGCTGGATGGGGCAGAAGGCGAACTTGCAAGGGGTATGGCTGTTCACACAGGACCTGAGTGAGGCTTGGGCTTGATGATCTCCAGAGGCCCCTTCCAGCTTCTCCCATTCTGTGATTCTGTGCCCATCCCACTGCTCCTGTGAGCCAGGGAGACCCAACAGAAGGTCACTCAGAGCCACTGCTGCTCTGGGGACAGACAGCCAGGTAGAAAAGCTTCACATCTGGGGATGCCTGAGCAGCCCAGATCACGGCAATGTGAAGGAGTTTATCTTATCCCTCACTGAAGACTTGGTGGCCATCTGAAGATCCAGCTCTTCATAATGGATTCAGCAGCTGCAAAACAAAGTCTGAGCCTTGCTGATGGGAAACTGTGGTTCTAATCAATTAGTACTCACTGGTGGCTTGCTAATTACCCATGGCTGAGCCCTCTCTGTCACGTGGCTTAGTAGCCAGGAGGTGTTGGGTGACAGGTTGGACTTGATGATCTTTGAGGTCTTTTCCAACTTCATTGATTCTATGATTTATGATCTGAAAGTGTTGGGTTTGTGGGCAAGCTGGGAAGCACAGGGTGCTCCCAGGGCATCCATGTGAGGAGCATGGGTTGGACAGCCCCATCCTGCCCTCTATGGGCCTGGCTGCTCAGAGGCTCAGCACTGCCAGCATTGCCTTCTCCCAGGGTCTCTGGGACTTGAGGAGAATGTGGTCCTGTCCTGCAAATCAAGCATGGGTTGGCTGAGTCAGCAGCCCCAGGAGGGGAGGTGGTGTGGTGTGAACCTGAGGTTAGAAGTTCCATCTACAAGGGGTGAGGAGCCAAGGGGGGATGGAGAAGTCCTCTTTAATCAGACAGTGTTGCCTTTATGTTAGCACAATCAGGCACGGGAAAAGGCTGCCCAGGGAGGTGGTGGAGTCTCCATCTCTGGAGGTGTTGGAGAAATGTGTGGACTTGGGTCATGGTTCAATGGCCAAGGTGGAGTTAGGCTGATGGTTGGACTCAGTGATCTTAGAGGTTTATTCCAACCCAAACAATTCTATAGCTGATGTAGTACTGGCTGTACCCAGCTGATGAGGAAAGGCTGAGAGCTCTGGGGCTGTTGAGCCTGCAGAAGAGCAGCCCCAGAGGGGATCTGATCAATGCTCAGCAAGAGATAAAGGACCTGTGGGGGGCAAGAGGATGGGGCCAGACTCTTCTCAGTGGTGCCCAGCCACAGGAACAAGGGCAATGGGCACAAACTGGAACCCAGGAGGTTCCAGCTGAACAGGAGGAGAAAGTTGTTTGTTGTGAGGGTGCTGGAGGCCTGGAGCAGGCTGCCCAGGGAGGTTGTGGAGTCTCCTTGTGTGGAGAGCTTCCAAAGCCAGCTGGGCAAGGTGCTGTGGGTGCCCTGCTTTAGCGCTGGGGTTGGACTGGATGATCTCCAGAGGTTGCCTCCACCCCCCACCATGCTGAGAGTCTGCTGTCAGCTTGGGCCATCTTCTGTTCATGGAGTTTGATGTCATCATTAAACTCAGCAGTTCCACTCTCCTGACTGAGGAATGGCATCTTGGTGTGCTTGGGTATGTGACAGGCTTCTGCTGATTTTAGCTCAATTGCTCTGCTTGTTCAACCAGCGCTGACATTTCTAGGAAGAAATGGGTTCTCTGGGGAAATTCCCTTTGTGTCCACACTTTCAGCTGTTGTCCAATTACCTCAGAGAGGTTTCAGTGTTTTATCTCTCAAATACCAGCTTGCAGAGCAAATCAAAGTTGTATTTGCATAGCTCTTTCTTAGAACCGCGCTGCACTTGGTCTTCACCGCAGAAAAGAATCATCAGGAACGATTATAGAGGTATCAATATAGAGAGGAAAATAGACATGGGCGTTCCTGTCCTCATTAGGAGCCTGTTCAAAGACTCCTGCCGTCGGTCCAAAGGCATGTATTGATTTAACAAGCTTTGGATCAAGCTCACAGTCTTCTGTAGACATCACCGTGCTGAGAGCCGGTGCCATGGACCGAATTCTTCCTCGGGGTTGTCCCTTCCAGTCCAGCAGTCCTTGTCTTGACCTGCTCATGCAGGTCCTGCGGAGCTCGCAGGCATCCTCCTCGACAGCGATATTTGCCTGTGGAGGTGGTCTAGCTGGACCTCTGCAAGGCCTTTGACACCGTCCCCCACAGCAAGCTCCTGGCCAAGCTGGCAGCCCATGGCTTGGGCAGCAGCACTCTGAGCTGGGTTAGGAACTGGCTGGAGGCTGAGCCCAGAGAGTGGTGGTGAATGGTGCCACAGCCAGCTGGCAGCCAGGCACCAGTGGTGTGCCCCAGGGATCAGTGCTGGGCCCCATGCTCTTCAACATCTTTATTGATGATCTGGATGAGGGCATTGAGTCCATCATCAGTAAATTTGCGGACGACACCAAGCTGGGGGCAGGAGTTGATCTGCTGGAGGGCAGAGAGGCTCTGCAGAGGGACCTGGACAGGCTGGACAGATGGGCAGAGGCCAAGGGCAGGAGACTGAACACATCCAAGTGCCAGGTGCTGCACATTTGCCACAGCAACCCCAGGCAGTGCTACAGGCTGGGGTCAGAGCGGCTGGAGAGCGGCCAGGCAGAGAGGGACCTGGGGGTGCTGGTTGATTGTAGGCTGAACATGAGCCAGCAGTGTGCCCAGGCAGCCAAGAGGGCCAATGGCATCCTGGCCTGCATCAGGAAGAGTGTGGCCAGCAGGAGCAGGGAGGTCATTCTGCCCCTGTACTCTGCTTTGGTTAGGCCACACCTTGAGTCCTGTGTCCAGTTCTGGGCCCCTCAGTTTAGGAAGGAGGTTGACTTGCTGGAAGGTGTCCAGAGAAGGGCAACGAAGTTGGTGAAGGGTTTGGAGCACAGCCCTGTGAGGAGAGGCTGAGGGAGCTGGGGGTTGCTTTGCCTGGAGAGGAGGAGACTCAGGGGTGACCTTATTGCTGTCTACAACTCCCTGCAGGGAGGTTGTAGCCAGGCAGAGGTTGGTCTCTTCTCCCAGGCAGCCAGTACCAGAACAAGAGGACACAGTCTCAGGCTGCACCAGGGGGGGTTTAGGCTGGATGTTAGGAGAGAAGTTCTATACAGAGAGAGTGATTGCCCATTGGAATGGGCTGCCTGGGGAGGTATTGGGGTCACCTTCATTGGAGGTGTTCAGGAGGAGACTTGCTGGGGTGCTTGGTGCCATGGGTTAGTTGTTTGGGTGGGTTGGATTGGTTGATGGGTTGGACACGGTGATCTTGAAGGTCTCTTCCAACCTGGTGTATTGTATTGTATTGTATTGTATTGCATTGTATTGTATTGTATCTCAGGAGGGAAGAGGGACAGGGAGCAGCTGAAATCCATTCTGGGACCTTCCAAACAATTTGTCACACCTCTGAGCCACCCTGGTTTCTTATGGCTTATGACTGGCTTCGAGGAAGACCCAGGGCCCCATCTGGAGAGTTTCATGGCTTCCTTAAGCTAAGCCAAGTGTTTGCATAATGCACTTTCCCATCTGGAGGCTTCTAAGGTCTGTGGTGTTCCTCTTCCCTTCCCTCTGTCTGTGCTGTGGCTTCAGTGATGGGGTTTCTGCTCCAGGTCCTTGATTTTGCTGACCACGTCCAACTTAATAGGAGCAGCTGCTGCGGGAGAGGTGATCCATTGTGTAAAGGACAGCACCTGGGGGTGGACACTGGGATGGACACAGAGCTCCTGCTCAGCATGCTGAAATTCAGGGCATCAGAGAAATAGGATTATTAAATAACATCAAACCAGGGGCAACAGTTTGAAACTGGAACAGGTGGGGGTTGGTCTCTTCTCCCAGGCAAACAGCACCAGAACAAGAGGACACAGTCTCAAGCTGTGCCAGGGGAGGTTTAGGCTGGAGGTGAGGAGAAAGTTCTTCCCAGCAAGAGAGATTGGCCCTTGGGATGTGCTGCCCAGGGAGGTGGTGGAGTCCCCATCCCTGGAGGTGTTCACAAATGGCTTGGATGTGGCCCTTGGAGCCATGGTTTAGCTGTCAGGAGGTGTTAAGTATTAGGTCACAGGTTGGACTTGATGATCTCTGAGGTCTTTTCCAACCTGGTTGATTCTGTGACTCTAAAGTTCTGCCTTCAAAGTGTCACAGCTGGACTTGGTGATCTTGGAGGTCTTTTTTTTCCCCCCAACCCAAATAATTCTGTTATTCCTTTCTGCCAGAACCACAACAGGAGAGCTTCACATCCCTCAGGTGGATGCCGGCACAGCTCTGCTGCTCGGTCCTGGCTCCTTGCCCCCTGTTGTTAATTGCTGATTGGGTGTTCTGGCTTCTGAGGCCCTGTCCCTGAAGACATTCAAGATCAGACTCTGGGCAGCCTGCTGTGGTTGGAGCTGTCCCTGCTGATTGCAGGGGGGTTGGACAAGATGACCTTTGCGAGTCCCTTCCAACCCAGTACAATCTGTGACAGTGGGAGTCGGCTCCTGCGGGCCCTCTGTCCGAGGTCAGCTGCATACAGCCAGGCTATTTTAATTGAGTTATCATGGTCCCCGTGGGCAGCAACTGTCTCCCAACTCCCAACTGTCCTCAGTGGGATTCAGAAGCAAGGCAAAGCCCTTTCTTCTCTCCCTCTCCTCACCCTGGGTGAAATTCAGATGTGCAAGGCGGTTGATCAGCTCACACAGCTAACCCAGGGAGTTCTCTTTCCACCACAAGCACACCTGAGGGACTCATTGCATGAGATACTGCTGAGAGAGGGAGCCCAGCAGCATGAAATCCTCAACATCTGAAATTCATAGATTCACACAGAATAGAATAAATGCCCAATCCCTCTGCTTCTGGAAGTCATAATCACTGCCTTGGAGGTGGGCTTTGAGATCTCTCCATATGGATGCCAACTGCTCCTCCAGGCAGCAATTACTGAGAGGCAAGGAGGTATTGTCTCTAAATCCATTTTCCAGCATGAGCTTTATTGTGCATGAGATGACAATAAATAACTGGGAATGGGGTGAGGTAGGTAGAAAGACCCCCTCCAAGCAAAGCCAATGGCATGAGTGTCCCCTGGATGTTTAGAAGGAACCTTAAGAATCTCAGAGTGTGGTTGAGGGGGGGGAAACAAAGAAAGAAATAAAGAAAAAACCACAACCCCCCCAGGATCATAAAATCATTGAACTTTTGAGGTTGGAAGAAGTCTTTGAGATCATCAAGTCCCATCACTTGCCTGCAGCTGACAATCCCAGCTAAGCCACTGCCAGGAAACCACCTTCCTCAGCACCAAGCACCACAGCCAAGCCTCCTGTAGATACCTCTGGGGGTGGTGACTCCACAGCCTCCTTGGGCAGCCTCTTCCTTTCTGGGAAGAAATTTTTGCTCATGTCCGACCTGAACCTCCCCTGGGGCAACTTGAGGCCATTTCCTCTTGTCCTGTCACTTGTGGCATGTGAGAAGAGACCAAACCCCTCCTGGTGCCAACCTCGTTTGGGGCTAGAGTTGAGGGAGTTGCAGAGAGAGATCTTTGAGGTGGGTCCTTACTGACACCGAGCTGGGAGCAGATGTGTATCACAGTATAACCAAGGTTGGAAGAGACCCCAAGGATCATCAAGTCCAACCTGTCCCAACAGACCTCACAACTAGACCATGGCACCAAGCGCCACGTCCAATCTCCCCTTGAACACCTCCAGGGACGGCGACTCCACCACCTCCCTGGGCAGCCCATTCCAATGACGAATGACTCGCTCAGTGAAGAACTTCCTCCTCACCTCGAGTCTAAACCTCCCCTGGCACAGCTTGAGACTGTGTCCCCTTGTTCTGGTGCTGGTTGCCTGGGAGAAGAGACGAACCCCCTCCTGTCTACAACCACCTTTCAGGTAGTTGTAGAGAGCAATGAGGTCACCTCTGATCCTTCTCTTCTCCAGGCTAAACAACCCCAGCTCCCTCAGCCTCTCCTCATAGGGCTGTGCTCAAGGCCTCTCACCAGCCTTGTTGCCCTTCTCTGGACACGTTCAAGTATCTCGATGTCCTTCTTAAACTGAGGGGCCCAGAACTGGACACAGTACTCAAGGTGTGGCCTAACCAATGCAGAGTACAGGGGCAGAATGACCTCCCTGCTCCTGCTGGCCACACTATTCCCAATACAGGCCAGGATGCCATTGGCCTTCTTGGCCACCTGGGCACACTGTTGGCTCATGTTTAGGTGGGTGTCAATCAGCACCCCCAGGTCCCTCTCTGTTTGGCAGCTCTCCAGCCACTCTGACCCCAGCCTGTAGCTCTGCATGGGGTTGCCGTGGCCAAAGTGCAGCACCCGGCACTTGGACTTGTTGAATGCCATCCCATTGGACTCTGCCCATCTGTCCAGTCGGTCGAGGTCCCTCTGCAGAGCCTTTCTACCCTCTAACTGACTAACATCTGTTCCCAACTTGGTGTCATCTGCAAACTTGCTGATGACTGACTCAACCCCCTCATCCATATCATCAATGAAGATGTTAAAGAGGATGGGGCCCAGCACCGATCCCTGGGGGACGCCGCTGGTGACTGGCCGCCAGCCGGACGCGGCACCATTCACCACCACTCTCTGGGCTCGGCCCTCCAGCCAGTTCCTAACCCAGCACAGAGTGTTGCGGTCCAACCACGAGCTGACAGTTTAGCCAGCAGTTTACTGTGGGGGACGGTGTCAAAGGCCTTGCTGAAGTCCAGATAGACTACATCCACAGGCCTCCCCCACGTCCACCAGACGGGTCACCTGATCATAGAAGGAGATCAGGTTGGAGAGGCAGGACCTGCCCTTCCTAAATCCATGTTGGCTGGACCTGAGCCCTTGGCCATCCTTCAGGTGCGCAGTTATTGCCTCCAGGATAATCTGTTCCATCACTTTCCCTGGCACTGAGGTCAGGCTGACTGGCCTGTAGTTTCCGGGCTCCTCCATCCGTCCCTTCTTGTGGATGGGGATCACACTGGCCAGTTTCCAGTCATCTGGGACCTCTCCAGTGAGCCAGGACTGGAGGAAAATGATGGAGAGCGGCTTGGCCAGCTCATCTGCCAGCTCTCTCAGCACCCTAGGATGGATCCCATCCGGTCCCATGGACTTGTGGGTGTCCAAGTGGCTCAGCAGGTCCCGAACTAATTCCTCATGGATTTCTGGGGCATTACACTGCTCCCCGACCCTATTACCCAGCTCAGGAGGCCACTCATCCTGGACTCCTGCCTTGCTGTTAAACATGGAGGCAAAGAAGGCGTTCAGGACCTCAGCCTTTTCCTCATCTTCGGTCACCGTGTTCCCCTCCAGGTCCAGTAAGGAGTGGAGGTTCTTCTTTGTGCATCTGTTGGAGGGCAGGAGAGCTCTCCAGAGGGACCTTGCCAGGCTGGAGAGATGGGCAGAGGCCAACAGGATGGCATTCAACAAGTCCAAGTGCTGGGTGCTGCACTTTGGCCACAACAACCCCATGCAGAGCTACAGGCTGGGGTCAGAGTGGCTGAGAGCAGCCAGGCAGAGAGGGACCTGGGGGTAGTGGTGCACAGCAGCCAAACAGGAGCCAGCAGTGTGCCCAGGTGGCTAAGAAGGCCAATGGCATCCTGGCCTGCAGCAGGAAGAGTGTGGCCAGCAGGAGCAGGGAAGTCATTCTGCCCTGTGCTCAGCACTGCTGAGGCCACCCCTTGAGTCCTGTGTCCAGGTCTGGGCTCCTCAGGTTAGGAAAGCTGTTGAGCTGCTGGAAGGTGTCCAGAGAAGGGCAAGAAAGCTGGGGAGGGGTCTGGAGCACAGCCCCTGGGAGGAGAGGCTGAGGGAGCTGGGCTTGCTTAGCCTGCAGAAGAGGAGGCTCAGGGGAGACCTTCTTGCTCTCTCCAACTCCCTGAAGGGAAGTTGCAGCCACCTGGGGGTTGGTCTCTTCTCCCAGGCAAGCAGCACCAGAACAAGAGGACACAGTCTCAAGCTGTGCTAGGGGAAGTTCAGGCTGGAGGTGAGGAGAAAGTTCTTCCCAGCAAGAGAGATTGGCCCTTGGGATGTGCTGCCCAGGGAGGTGGTGGAGTCCCCATCCCTGGAGGTGTTCAAGCAAGGCTTGGATGTGGCTCTTGGAGCCAGGGTTTATTTGTCAGGAGATGTTAAGTAATAGGTCATAGGTTGGACTTGCTGATCTCTGAGGCCTTTTCCAACCTGGCTGATTCTGTTCTGTGAACTCTTTGACGTTCCCTTGCTGTGATGTTTGCTTCCCTTTGTGGTTCCCTTTGTGTTTCAGTTCTCACATGGCTCAATTAGGACCATGGCTAACGATGTTCAAATCCATATTGCTCCTGAAATTATCAAATCAAGGAGGTTGAAGCATGTCTAGAAGCATATCAAAATGTTCATCTAAGGTATGAGATAATTATGAGGATGATTAAAACATTCAAGGTCATCTGTGGTACTTATTTACAGCTGCTGCAGGCAGCACTGCCTGTATCCAGGCCAGGCTGAGGAGCTGTGAGGATCAGAGCTCCTTTTGGACTTCTGATTCTTTCCAATGGGTAGAAAACCTTGAAGTAAATTAGGAAAGTCATCATGCCCTGCTGAGGCCACAGCTGGAGTCCTGGGGCTGCTTCTGGGCTCCCCAGTTCAAGAGAGACAGAGAACTACTGCAGAGAGTCCAGGGGAGGCTCCAATGATGCTGGGGGGCCTGGAGCAGCTCTGGGAGGAGGAAAGGCTGAGAGCCCTGGGGCTGCTGAGCCTGCAGAAGAGCAGCCCCAGAGGGCAGCTGAGCAATGCTCAGCAAGAGCTAAAGGAGCTGTGGGGGGCAAGAGGCTGGGGCCAGACTCTGCTCAGTGGTGCCCAGGGACAGGAAAAGAGGCATCCACCAAAACCTGGAACCCAGGAGGTTCCATCTGAACAGGAGGAGAAAGTTGTGTGTTGTGAGGGTGCTGGAGGCCTGGAGCAGGCTGCCCAGAGAGGTTGTGGAGTCTCCTGGTGTGGAGAGCTCCCAAAGCCAGCTGGGCACTGTGCTGCTGGGCAAGCTGCTGTGGCTGCCCTGCTTTAGCAAGGGCTTGGTCTGGGTGATCTCCAGAGGCCCCTTCGAACCCCTCACCTCCTATGATCCTGTTGTGGCCTCCAGAGGTCCCTTCCAACCCTTAACCTCCTGTGATCCTGTGTGGCCTCCAGAGGTCCCTTCCAACCCTTAACCTCTTGTGATCCTGTGTGGCCTCCAGAGGTCCCTTCCAACCCCCACCACGCTGCGATTCTGCCCTTCTCATGGGTAACTGGAGCAACCCAGAGCAGGCTTCACCATGGTGCTCCTCCCTTGCACAGCTGCTTCTCTTGGGAAGCTCACATCTCCTCCCGTGCTCCTCCTCAAACTGCGGGCAGAGCCGTGCCGCCCTCCCTCCAGCTTGCTTCAGCCTTCCTTTTCCAGAGGCTGTGGGCACTGCATGAATCTCCAGCTGGCCACTGGCACAGCTCCCCGTGTGCTGTGCAGAGATTTGCAGTGATTCACTTGCTGGGCACTGTCTGGTGGACTTCAGTTCACCAGGGAGCAGCAGAACTGCGATTACAAGGTAATTATTGAATAGCTGCTTCACAGACTGCAGAGGCAGGGAAAGCAAGGACCCAAGCACTGGAAGGCTGGCTGGGGCTGCTGGGCACATGTCAGACACCTAGGAGGACCTCAGAGATGGGGCTGCTGGCTCCCAAACACAGCAGCGACCTATAGATCATAGAATCAACCAGGCTGGAAAAGACCTCAGAGGTCATCAAGTCCAACCTCTCACCCAACACCTCCTGACAACTAAACCATGGCTCCAAGTGCCACATCCAAGCCTTGCTTGACCACCTGCAGGGATGGGGACTCCACCACCTCCCTGGGCAGCACATCCCAGTGGCCAATCTCTCCTGCTGGGAAGAACTTTCTCCTCACCTCCAGCCTAAACCTCCCCTGGCACAGCTTCAGACTGTGTCCTCTTGTTCTGGTGCTGCTTGCCTGGGACAAGAGACCAACCCCCAGGTGGTTGCAACCTCCCTTCAGGGAGTTGCAGAGAGCAAGAAGGTCTCCCCTGAGCCTCCTCTTCTGCAGGCTAAGCAAGCCCAGCTCCCTCAGCTTCTCCTCCCAGGGCTGTGCTCCAGACCCCTCCCCAGCTTTCTTGCCCTTCTCTGGACACCTTCCAGCAGCTCAACAGCTTTCCTGAACTGAGGAGCCCAGAGCTGGACACAGGACTCAAGGGGTGGCCTCAGCAGTGCTGAGCACAGGGCAGAATGACTTCCCTGCTCCTGCTGGCCACACTCTTCCTGCTGCAGGCCAGGATGCCCTTGGCCTTCTTGGCCACCTGGGCACACTCTGGCTGGAGTGTTTGTGGGGATGTTGTGACCCAAGTGCCAGAGGGATCTGCCTGGCCAGATCCTTCTGCAGATCCATTGATCCAAGAAGTCCAATGGCATCCTGGCCTGGATGTTAGGAAGAAATTCTTCCCAGCAAGAGTGATTGGCCCTTGGGATGTGCTGCCCAGGGAGGTGGTGGAGTCCCCATCCCTGGAGGTGTTTAGGAAGAGCCTGGCTGAGGCACTTGGTGCCATGGTTGAGTTGATCAGATGGTGTTGGGTGAGAGGTTGGACTGGATGATCTCAAAGGTCTTTTCCAACCTGGTTAATTCTATTCTATTCTATTCTATTCTATTCTATTCTATTCTATTCTATTCTATTCTATTCTGTTCTATTCTATTCCATTCCATTCCATTCCATTCTATTCTATCCTCCCTCCCCCCCCCCCCCCCAGCAGGCCAACACTGCTACCCAGTACTGTGCCATCTGCCCCCCAGTGTTTCTCAGCCTCAGGAGTTCCAGGCTCAGTGTTCTGCAGGAGGAAGGAGGCAGCACTGTGGCACACATCGTGTTGCATCCCTAATAGCTGTTTTGCCTTATTTACTCCCAGAGATGCAGCCAGAGTCGTGCAGATTTTGAAGGCTGACCCCTGAGAAGAAGACTCTCATGACTGGGAGTCAGAGCCATGCTAATCATATGTTTCTGAGCAGCCAAAACCCTAACAGATTTCAGCACCTTGCATTATTCATGAGCTTCCCCCTTCCACACGGCAATGAAAGGACCAAGCTGAAAGGATGGAGGCTACTTTGTCACTTTTTTCTTCCTTCCATTATGGTCTCAACAGCTGTGAAAATTGTTAAAGCTGTGGCTTTCTCTGACAAAAAAAGGAGATTGAGAGAGAGAGAGGGAGGCAAATAAGGACTAATGAGCCAATATGTTTGATGGTTTATCCTGCCCGAACACAAAACACTAAATAAAAACCTATTGGGTTGTACAGAGCTTTGGGGATGTGGAGGGAATCTAAGTGCTGATAGTGTTTGCCCTTGCAGCCCAGAGAGCCAATCCCACCCGGGGCTGCAGCAAGAGGAGCAGAGCCAGCAGGGCCAGGGAGGGGATTCTGCCCCTCTGCTCCACTCTGCTCAGACCACAGCTGGAGCTCTGGGGCCAGTTCTGGAGCCTCTGTGCCAGGAAGGATCTGGAGGGGCTGGAAGGTGTCCAGAGAAGGGCCACGAGGAGGAGCAGAGGGCTGGAGCTGCTCTGCTCTGAGCACAGACTGAGGGAGTTGGGGTTGTGCAGGCTGGAGAGGAGAAGGCTCCCAGGAGACCTCATTGTGGCCTTCCAGGATCTGCAGGGGGCTCCAAGCAAGCTGGGGAGGGACTTCTGAGGGTGTCAGGGAGGGATAGGACTGGGGGGGTGGAGCAAAACTAGAAATGGGTAGATTGAGATTGGATGTGAGGAAGAAGTTGTTGCCCATGAGGGTGGTGAGAGCCTGGCACAGGCTGCCCAGGGAGGTGGTGGCAGCCTCCTGCCTGGAGGTGTTTGCAGCCAGGCTGGAGGTGGCTGTGAGCAACCTGCTGCAGTGTGAGGTGTTCCTGCCCATGGCAGGGGGCTTGGAGCTGGCTGATCATTCTATGATCAGATGTTTATGATCAGGTTTGGGTGGGATGCAGGTGGAGGTGACCTAAGAGCATACAGAATAAACCCCTGAGATTAGGGCTCCTTCTCCAGCAGAAAGTACCAATGAATCCTTGTTCCAGGAGGTTTGCAACATGAAGGAAAAGCAAGGAGTGCATCACAGAATGGGCTGGAACTAGATGGCCCTTGAGGCCCATTCCAATTCTGTGATTCCCTGACAATTCTGTGATAGGAAATAGATATTCCATAGCTTTTCCTATTTGCTTCACCTGGGTTCTCTTGCCCAAGGCAGGTACAGCACAGAGGTGCCAAGGCAGCAGGAAAAGAGCAGCAGATTCACCAGCAGCCTCATTAGACCCTCGACGCCACCAGCAGGTCGTACTGAGTGAGGCTCCCATGCCAAGTGGTTGGTTGTCTTCCCTGGTTTTATTTTGCACTGGAGTTATGCCCAGGTGGCCAAGAAGCAGGGGAGGGATTGTGCCTCTGGACTGGGCACTGGTGAGGCCACACCTCAAATCCTGGGCCACTCACTCCAGGAGGCACCTTGAGGAGACCCCCAGTGGGTGGGTCCAGAGAAGAGCAACACAGCTGGGGAAGGGTCTGGAGAGCAGGGCTGGTGAGGAGCAGCTGAGGGAGCTGGGGGTGTTCAGCCAGGAGCAAAGGAGGCTGAGGGGAGATCTGCTGGCTCTCTACAGCTCCCTGAAAGGAGGCTGGGGCCAGGTGGGGGTTGCTCTCTTCTCCCAAGGAACAAATGATAGGACAGGAGGAAATGGACTCAGTTCACCCCAGGGGAGGTTTACATTAAACAACAGGAAGAATTTCTTCCACTTGAGAGCTGTCATGAGCTGACCCAGACTGCCCAGGGCAGTGGTGGAGACCCCATCCCTAGGAGGGTTTCAAAGCCATAGAGAGAGACCTTAGAGCAGCCTTCTAGTACCTGGAGGGGGCTACCCAAGAGCTGGGGAGGGAGGTTTTACAAGAGCTTGTAGTGGTTGGACAATGGGCAATGGTTTTTAGCTGGAAGAGGGGAGATTGAGACTGGAGACAGGAAGAAATCCTTTACAGTGAGGGTGGTGAGACCCTGGAACAGGCTGCCCAGGGGGGTTATGGATGCCTCCTCCCTGGAGGTGCTCAAGGTCAGGTTGGATGAGCAGCCTGGGCTGGTGGAAGGTGTCCCTGCCCATGGCTAGATGATCATGACTAGATGATCTCTAAGGTCCTTTCCAAAGCAAATTCCAAGCTCCAGGCTTTTATGGGATGTGGTGCTGAGTGACATGGTTTGGTGGGGAGCTGGGTTGAAGGTTGGACTTGATTTTTCTGCAGGTCTCTTCCAGCCAAAGTGGTTTTGTGAGTCTGCCATTCTCATTCTGTGAAGGGCAGGCTAGGGCTGGTGTGAGCACAGAGCTTTCCCTTTGCATTGTGGAACTCATCTCAATGTCCTGCTTGAGGAGAATCCCCCACTGAAGGTAGAGAAATTACCCCAAACGTCACCTTCTCCCCACTACACTCCCATATGTATTTACTGTTTCCCACACCCACCCCTGAGAATCAGAGTAGGCCCTGAGCTTGTAGGGCAAGGCAAAAGTTGAGATGCTCCTGCTCCTTCCTACACATCCCTGCCTCACACTGTTGCTCACAACTCATTAATGTATTTTAATCTTAATGACCCAGCCCAGTGTGCTCATAGGGGAGCAGCTGGGTTTGTTTTCTCTCCAAAGACCTCCACCAATTCATGAATAAAGATCTGCTAAGAGAACTTGCAGTTGGAAATATTTCCACCTCTCCAGATCCTCCTTCTGCTGATGCACTGGGGTTGTTTAGCCTGCAGAAGAGGAGGCTCAGGGGAGACCTCATTGCTCTCTCCAACTCCCTGAAGGGAGGTTGTAGCCAGCTGGGGGTTGGTCTCTTCTCCCAGGCACCCAGCAGCACCAGAACAAGAGGACACAGTCTCAAGCTGTGCCAGGGGAGGTTTAGGCTGGAGGTGAGGAGAAAGTTTTTCCCAGCAAGAGAGATTGGCCCTTGGGATGTGCTGCCCAGGGAGGTGGTGGAGTCCCCATCCCTGGAGGCTTGGATGTGGCCCTTGGAGCCATGGTTTAGTTGTCAGGAGGTGTCAGGAGGTATTATGTAATAGGTTGGACTTGATGATCTCTGAGGTCTTTTCCAACCTGCCTGCTTCTATGATCCTATGGTTTAAAAACTGTTGTGATGCTGCCACCAGCCTCAATGGTGCCACCACTCTGAGACTTCTCTGCTGCCTTCACCACCTACCTGTGATGAACCTACCAGTTCTGAGCCCCCTGCTTTAAACCTGTGGCCATGGCTCTTGGGGGATGTGGTTTCATGGCCCCGGTGGTGCTGAGTTGATGGCTGGACTGGGTGAGCTCAGAAGACTCTTCCAACCCAAACAATCCTGGAGACAACGTTTCCAAAAGGGGCACAACCCTAGTGAAATCTCTCTTGATCTTGGGCCCCTCATGCCAAGAAGGCCATTGAGCTGCTGGAGCAGGTCCAAGGAAGGGGTGGAGGCTGGTGAAGGGTCTGGAGAAGAGGTTTGGTGAGGAACAGCTGAGGGAACTGATGTTGCTCATCCTGGAGGCTGAGGGTAGACATCCTGGCTCTCTGCAGCTCCCTGGAGCAAGGAGGTTGGAGTGTGGTGGGGGTCAGCCTCATCTCCCTAGGATCAGCTGGTAGAATGAGAGGAAATGCCTCAAATTATGAGGAGAACTTTCTCTCCTGCAAGAGTGCTCAGGCATTGGAGCAGGCTGCCCAGAGAAGTGGTCACCATCCCTGGAGGGGTTCAAGAAACCTGTGGCCATGGCTCTCGGGGATGTGGTTTCATGGCCATGGTGGTGCTGAGGTGATGGCTGGACTGGCTGCTCTTGGACGACTCTCCCAACCCCAAACAATTCCATGGTTCTATGATTCCATAGTCTAGTGCTTTTTAATGAGAAGTTGTGCTCCTGAGGATGTTAATTTGCTCAATTGCTGCAGAGAATGTTGTGATTCTGAGCAGGAGGAGCCTTCTCCTTCTCAGGAAGCCATAGCAACAGGGAGGAGTGATTGGAATTCACAAGAAAAAAGGCAAACAGGAAGATAACTTTTATCATCCTTGAGCAATGAGGTTGAAGGAAAGCTCTGCTCTGGTGAGGTCACAGCTGGAGCACTGGGGCCAGTTCTGAGCCCCCCAGTTCAAGAGAGGCAGGGAACTACTGGGGAGAGTACAAAGGTGCTGAGGGGCCTGGAGCATCCCTGTGAGCAGGAAAGGCTTAGAGCCCTGGGGCTGGTGAGCCTGCAGAAGAGCAGCCCCAGAGGGCAGCTGAGCAATGCTCAGCAAGAGCTAAAGGACCTATGGGGGGCAAGAGGCTGGGGCCAGACTCTGCTCAGTGGTGCCCAGGGACAGGACAAGGAGCAACAGGCACAAACTGGAACCCAGGAGGTTCCATCTGAACAGGAGGAGAAACCTCTTTGGTGTGAGGGTGCTGGAGGCCTGGAGCAGGCTGCCCAGAGAGGTTGTGGAGTCTCCTTGTGTGGAGAGCTCCCAAAGCCAGCTGGGCACTGTGCTGCTGGGCAAGCTGCTGTGGGTGCCCTGCTTCAGCAGGGGGCTTGGACTGGATGATCCCCAGAGGTCCCTTCTACCCCTACCCTGCTGGGATTGAGGGGTTCTGTGGAAAGCATCAGGAGGGTACAGGAGGACACAGCTGATTCTTGATGTGGAACTGCCACACTGACATGGTCACTTGCTGCTGTGCAAGGCTGGCAGGGACTGGTACCTCATCGTGCACAGCTCTGTTCAGCCCTCATAAAAAGGCAAAGAATAATGAACTTTGGAGCAAAATGAGAATGAAAAGCCAGCAGTGACTGTTTCATTAGGCTGAATGCTGGGAAATAATGCTCTTAACTTTTTCCACTGTTGTTTGTGCTGGTTGCCCCAGGTGAAGTAAACATCTTCAAAAGGGGTTTGAGAAATGTTTGCTTCTGGAAAGGCTTCAATAATTAAAAAGCTGTGCATTTGTGAAGTTCACTGGAGTGCAAAACTGTTGCTTTACAAACCTGGCTCCAAACTGTTGACTCCTATTCATCACCTGGAACTGTCTTTCATTAAAGAGAGCAAACTCTCCTCTGTCGAGCCAGGCTTCAGTAACCCCCCCCAGGAGAAATGATCCGGAGCTCGAGGCCCCCAGGGGTGGCTTTGCCAGGCGGTAGGCGAGCAGAGTTGGCGTGTGGCGGTCCCGGTGCTGCATCCCGAGGAGAGGCGGATGGAGCAGCTGGGGGGAGCAAGCCACCAAGGTGCGGCTCGGAGGTGCCGGGGTCTGGCCGGCTGGCTGCTGGTCGGGGGCCCGCCCCGGCCAGCCTGCTCTTGAGCCGAACTCGTGGTGTCTGTTGCATGACTGTTTGCTGTCTCATTCTGTATTTGTCTTCCATGTGTGATTAACTCCCGAATGTTCTCTTTTTTTTCTTCCCTTTTCCCTTTTTGTAGAAATTATTGAGCCTACTACCTCTAGTCCTGTCTCAAGCCCAGGTCAGTATCCACATACATTCACGGCGTATGTTTGGGTACTTCCTCCCCAGGAGCCCCTGACTGACCCATTGCCATATCAATAGCTGCAATCGATGGCGGGCAGCTTTGTTGTGGTAGTGCTGGAGCGCTTCCTCCCCCCACCTCTTTGTGCATTCATTGGTGTTGTGTCATCCCTCCAGGCCTCCTGTGTTGTCCTCTCTTCTCCGAATTCCCACCCTTTTGAGCCAACCTCTCCACCTCCCCCCACGCCGCATCTCCGTTCTTCTCCCCTCTCCCATTCTCTGCCCCCGGGGAATGTGATCGATGCGCCCAGGACAGTGCGGTGTCCTTGTTGTGTTGTCTCTTTGTGATGACTTGACTTTCCTCTGGTGGTGGCTGTAAAGGTGAGCTTTGCTTTGGGGCTCACCCATCCTTTGGTGATTACTTCATTTTCTTGGGTGCTCTTGCTCTAAAGTTGAGCTTTGCTTTGAGGCTCACCAATTCCTCTGTGATGACCTGGTTTTCTGGTGGTGGCTGTAAAGCTGAGCTTTACTTTGAGGCTCACCAGTTCCTCTTGTGATGACCTGATTTTCCTCTGGTGGTCTTGCTCTACAGCTGAGCTTTGCTTTGAGGCTCACCCCCTCCTCTCTGTTTCCTCAATGAAGGACTCATAAGATGGATCTGAGACCTCACTTTGAGGTTCTCCTCGTTGTAGGGTGCCAGAAGGTGTTCCTGGAGAGCTGAAAAGTCTGCCTGGGGGGTTTGGCAGGTGGTAAGAGGTGCAGACCACTCGTGGTGACTTCCCGTTATTCTCAGGGGTTCGTTGTTGCTGCTCCCCAGCAGGACAATCTCAGTGGAGGTGGTTAGCCTGGCACAGGCTTTGGAACAGGAACAGGGTGTCCTGTCCAGGGCTTGGTAAAAGATTGGCTTTAGGTCTGTGTGTAACAATAGTCCAAACCACCTCCCAAATGGGCTTGGAGGGGGTAAGTGATGAGTATCGTGTGTCATAGCCTAGCTCAACACTGAACACCGACCAAGGGATGCAGAGACAGCGGTGCTAAGATGTGGTGATGTAGTAAGAGGTGCAGTGCTCAAGCCTTCTTCAACGTGCCCAGGGACAGGACAAGGAGCAACAGGCACAAACTGGCACCCAGGAGGTTCCACCTGAGCGGGAGGAGAAACTCTGTTGATGTGAGGGTGCTGGAGGCCTGGAGCAGGCTCCCCAGAGAGGCTGTGGAGTGTCCTTGTGTGGAGAGCTTCCAAAGCCAGCTGGGCATTGTGCTGCTGGGCAAGCTGCTGTGGCTGCCCTGCTTTAACAGGCTGCCCAGAGAGGCTGTGGAGTCTCCTGGTGTGGAGAGCTCCCAAAGCCAGCTGGGCACTGTGCTGCTGGGCAAGCTGCTGTGGCTGCCCTGCTTTAACAGGCTGCCCAGAGAGGCTGTGGAGTCTCCTGGTGTGGAGAGCTCCCAAAGCCAGCTGGGCACTGTGCTGCTGGGCAAGCTGCTGTGGCTGCCCTGCTTGAGCAGGGGTTTGGGCTGGATGATCCCCGGAGGTCCCTTCCAACCCCAACACACAGGGATGCTGTGGGCTGTGGGGAGCATTATGAGGATCATCTGAGAGACCAGCAGAGCTCTCCTCTGCGAAACCTGCCGTGAAGTAGCCATTCAACGCCAAACTAAGACGAGAAGACCAGGAAGGCTCCCCCTGAAAGCCTTGGTGACTGTGGCAACCTTCCCCCCAGCAGAAAACCAAGATTAAATAGAGTGTTACAGAAGCAAAACAAGTCAGCAGGCTGATCCACCCACCTTCAAACTTCCAGGCTCAGGAAGACAAGTGCATAAATCTTCCCTGGTTTTAATTAAAGGGCTTAGGAAGGACAATCTCTGGTGTCCTCCGTGCAGACACTCACTGTCTGCCCACCCACCTGCCCTCCTCCAGCAGCCAGGTTTCCAGAGCACTCTGTCTTCCCTTGTGTGCAAGAGCAGCTCCTGTGCCTGCCCTGCAAAGCAGCTCTTAAGGGAGCCTGCAAGCAAGCTGGGGAGGGACTCCTGAGGGGGTCAGGGAGGGATAGGACTGGGGGGGGATGGGGCAAAACTAGAAGTGGGGAGATTGAGATTGGATGTGAGGAAGAAGTTGTTGCCCATGAGGGTGGTGAGAGCCTGGCACAGGTTGCCCAGGGAGGTGGTAGAAGCCTCCTGCCTGGAGGTGTTTGCAGCCAGGCTGGAGGTGGCTGTGAGCAACCTGCTGTGGTGTGAGGTGTCCCTGGCCATGGCAGGGGGCTTGGAACTGGCTGAGCCTTGAGGTCCCTTCCAACCCTGACAATTCTGTGATTGTATGAATCCACCCATTTCTAGTTCTGCTCCATCCCCCCCAGTCCTATCCCTCCCTGACACCCTCCAAAGTCCCTCCCCAGCTTGCTTGGAGCCCCCTTCAGATCCTGGAAGGCCACAATGAGTCTCCTGGGAGCCTTCTCTTCACACATCAGGTTGTTCTGCCATACAACCAGACATGGGCAGGATGGAGAGTTGGGTAGAGGAACATCATGAAGTTCAAGAAGGACATCTGTAGGGTGCTGCACCTGGGGAGGAGCAACCCCCTGCAGCAGCACAGGTGAGGGGTGACCTGCTGGGAAGTAGCTCCATGGAGAAGGACCTGGGAGTGCTGTTGGACAACAGTTTCACCACAAACCAGCTATATTCTCTTGTGACCAAGAAGGCCAATGGTCTCCAGAGGTGTGTGAAGAATAGAGGAGCCAGCAGGTCAAGGGAGGTTCTCCTGCCCCACTACTCTGCCCTAGGAAGGTCGAGCTGGACTCCTCGGTCCAGGTCTGGGCTCCCCAGTTTAAGAGAGACAGGGAACTACTGGAGAGAGTCCAGGGGAGGCTCCAAAGATGCTGAGGGGCTTGGAGGACCTCTGTGAGGAGGAAAAGCTGAGAGACCTGGGCCTGTTGAGCCTGGAGAGGAACAGCTTGAGAGGGAAAATGATCAATGCTCAGCAAGTGCTAAAGGGTAGGGGGTAAGAGGATGGGGATGGGGGTCATCAAGTTGGTGTTCAGGTCCTATGGCTTCAAGATGGCTTTGAATCCTCACTGTGTGCAGGAATTAATGACAAATGAGGAAAATTCTCTGTATTTGGGGGGGAGCAGGATGGAGGTGGGGGAATGGAAATGAAGAACATCCTTTTGTAATGAACCCTGCCTTAATTCTGAGAGGCTGGTGTTAAATAGAGAGACCTCCAGGATGCAATTGCAATATGAAAGCCTTTGAATATGAGAAAGGAACAAATTAGTGGATGAAAAAGTAATAAAAGGGAGAAGAAGCAAAAGTTGCAGTGGAGATGGAGCTAATTCAGCTTCAAATGACTGAGGGAAGGACGCTGAGGTCAGCTTGCAGATGAAAAACAACATCTGCTCCCCTGCCAGGCAACAGCAAGGGTGGGCTGGGGTGGGTTTGCAAAAGAAAAAACTCTCCAAATGGACCCAAAAAAAGGAGGACTGAGTCCTTCCTCCAGGAAAGCAGACTGGCATCAGCAGTGCCATGGAATCACAGCATGGGTTGGCTTGGAAGAGGCCTTAAAGACCATCTAGTTGCAACCTCCCTGCCATGGGCAGGGACACCTTCCACCAGCCCAGGTTGCTCAAGGCCTCATCCAACCTGGCATTGGCCACCCCCAGGGAGGAGGCAGCCACAGCCTCCCTGGGCAACCTGTTCCAGTGCCTCACCACCCTCACTGGGGAGAGTTTCTCCCTGCTGTCCAGTCTAGGAGTGCTGAGTCTCTCGGCAGCAGAGAAGTCAGGAGGCTCTGGTGGGAGATGGCTGCAGAAAACCTGGTTTCTTTGACTGTAGCTGCTTCTGACAGTAAAGTCTGTGACTGTTTCAAGTGAGCACAGAAGGTCTGAGCCTACAGCAGTCACTGGATCTCCATCCATCTGTCCTACTTTGAAGGGAACACAAACCATGGATAGTCCTGTACAAAGTCCTTGCTGCCTGTGTCATGCCTCCACCAGAACACAGAGCATCCTCCTCACTCAAGTTGTGCAGCTTCTTGGCTCATTGCTGCTCTCATTTACAGCTTCACTGCACTGAAGCTTCAATGGGAGGGCTTCCTGGAGAAGGTTATGCTGCTGGATGCAGACAGAGCCTTCTGCAGGTTTCCAGTATCAAGGGCAAGGGTAGGGTCCTGCACCCGGGGTGGAAAACCTCCTGCACCAGTACTGGTGAGGGGGGACCTGCAGAAAGCAGTCTGCAGAGGACTGGGAGTGCTGGTGGAAGTGTTCTCAGCGAGCCAAGTATTGTGCCCAAGAAGGCAGATGGTCTCCTGGGGTGCATGGAGAAGAGTGTGGCCAGCAGGTCAAGGGAGGTTCTCTTCCCCTTCTACACTGCCCTGCTGAGGCCACATCTGGAGTCCTGGGGCCAGTTCTGGGCTCCCCAGTTCCAGAAGGACAGGGAACTACTGGAGAGAGTCCAGTGATCTCTGGGGGAGCTTCTGAGGGGCCTGGGGCAGCTCTGTGAGGAGCAAAGGCTGAGAGCCCTGGGGCTGGTGAGCCTGCAGAAGAGCAGCCCCAGAGGGCAGCTGAGCAATGCTCAGCAAGAGCTGAAGGACCTGTGAGGGGGCAAGAGGCTGGGGCCAGACTCTTCTTGATGTTCATAACCCATCTGACAACATCCCTAAGGTGTCTCTCAGTGATTTAAAGCAAGAAACCATTCAGGTTGCCACAGCTCCTGGCAAATCATTTGAAACCAGCTTGAATCCAGCCCTGTCTTTGGGAGCCTTGAGAGCCCACAGTGACATCCTTGTGCACTCCTCTCCTGGAGCTCCTTTCTGCACTGGGGAGGGAACTTTCCCCATTTTAAGTGAAAATGCTTAAAGCATCTCCAATTAGCTACAGAAGTTAAAACTGCTGGGGCCCCAGCAGGCCTCTGTTTTGCCAGCCAGCTCCAGGACCTGCAGTTACCTACCAGTCTTCCATCCCCTTGCAGCACTAGCTCACAGGTTCTGTCTTGAGGAGCCTTTGAAGGTGCTGCTGAATTCTTAATGCTGACTAAAACAAGTAATGGTGACAGGTCAGGGGAATAATTGAGGAACCTTCTTTAATTAATGAATTCCCATGTTATGAGGCACTTCTGTAAAAGCTGGAGGTGGAGACAGGAAGACTTCCACTTCTTTAATGTTCCTCAGGAACACAAAGGCTGCATTGAAATGGACACTCAGGGCAGGATGGACAACTCACAGTCCCCACATCCCAGCGTGCTGGGGGCTGGAAGGGACCTCTGGAGATCCTGCAGTCCAACCCCCTGCTCAAGCAGGGCCCCCACAGCAGCTTGCCCAGCAGCACAATGCCCAGCTGGCTTTGGGAGCTCTCCACACCAGGAGACTCCACAGCCTCTCTGGGCAGCCTGCTCCAGGCCTTCAGCACCCTCACAACAAACAACTTTCTCCTCCTGTTCAGGTGGAACCTCCTGGGTGTCAGTTTGTGCCCATTGCCCCTTGTCCTGTCCCTGGGCACCACTGCAAAGAATCTGGCCCCATCCCCTTGCTCCCCACAGGTCCTTCAGCTCTTGCTGAGCATTGCTCAGCTCCCCTCTGGGGCTGCTCTTCTGCAGGCTCAGCAGCCCCAGGGCTCTCAGCCTTTCCTCCTCCCAGAGCTGCTCCAGGCCCCTCAGCATCTTTGGAGCCTCCCATGGGCTCTCTCCAGCAGTTCCCTGTCTCTCTTGGACTGGGGAACCCGGAGATGGACCCAGGACTCCAGCTGTGGCCTCCCTAGGGCAGAGTGGAGGAGGAAGAGAACCTCTCTTGAGCTGCTGTTCAAGGACCTGTGAAAAGTCAGTTGTGCTCTGCAAGATGGAGAATGACTTCCACCCCCCTGATTTCAGACAGAAATGAGAGTCCCTGGATAGTGACCCCTGCTGTCCTGATGGCCAGACTCTTGTTGATCCAAGCAAGAATGTTGGTGAGCCTCTGGGATGTTGGCCCCTGGGCACAAGCTGGCTCAGCTTAGTGGTCTCTGCTTCAGTGTTGACCCTTCTGCCCAGGTCTTTCAGATGCCAGGGGCTGAGGGGCCTACAGGAAAGCTGGGGAGGGAAGTTTTTAGGGTGTCAGGGAGGGATAGGACTGGGGGGAATGGAGCAGAACTAGAAATGGGGAGATGGAGATTGAAGTTGTTCCCCAGGAGGGTGGTGAGAGCCTGGCACAGGCTGCCCAGGGAGGTGGTGGCAGCCTCCTGCCTGGAGGTGTTTGCAGCCAGGCTGGAGGTGGCTGTGAGCAACCTGCTGTGGTGTGAGGTGTCCCTGGCCAAGGCAGGGGGGCTGGGACTGGCTGAGCCTTGAGGTCCCTTCCAACCCTGCCAGTTCTGTGATTGATTCTGTGTCGTGGGCTTCCTTGGCAGCCAGAGCCAGAGGCTCCTCCATCTTTCTGGTGGATGCTCACCTGTGTGCATAATGTCTCAGCTCCAGGGGGGTCTGTGTGGCTGGTGCTGGTGGTTTCTCATTATACAAATCCATTTGTGTTGTAGTAAATGCAGCAGGGTTTGTTGTCTCTCTGTGTAGGAAGTGTAGGCACCACAGCATGGCAACCAGCCCACCTCTGAGACGGGGTGGGGGGAAAGCTCTTCTCAGCATAGAGCTCAATGCCCACACTTCATGGGGTTTTAGAAGATGGTTACTGAAGAGTCCCAGCACGGTAGGGGCTGGAAGGGAGCTCTGGAGATCATCCAGTCCAACCCCTCTGCTGAAGCAGGGGCACCCACAGCAGCTTGCCCTGGGTGTTCTTCATTAACTCTTAATATCAATGCAATTCATGACATCTCACCCTGTGTCTTTGAGAGGTCTCCTGACCTCTGGGACATGGTGGGCCCTGGTGCCACACCCTAGCAGGGAATGGACTCTCTAGGAGAGAGTGAAGGTGCACAGGCTAGAAGTATCTGCTCTGAAGGCAGGCTAGGGCTAGTGATCCATGTGGCCAAATGTTGGTCTTCTTCTGCAGCTGTGATTGAGACCTGTGCTCCTAAAGGAGGGGAGAAATCAGGTGTCTGCACATCTAGCTTGTAGACAGGGGCTGTGGCTGTTCAGCCTGATCAGAAATATTAGAATCATGGATGCATTAAGGTTGGAAAAGCCCTGTGGGGGGATGAAATTTCCCCCCAGACTTTGCCAGGCTAACTCAGTTGGAAGCAAAAGAAGCTGTAACCAAACTTTAGAGGCACAGCCTAAAACTACCACAAGCCCTGAGATGATCAAATCCAACCATCAACCTGACACAGCCTAAAACTACCACAAGCCCTGAGATGATCAATCCAACCATCAACCTGACACAGCCTAAAACTACCACAAGCCCTGAGATGATCAAATCCAACCATCAACCTGACACCACCACGGCCACTAACCTGATTTGTGCCATGTCCACAGGTTTCTTGAGGACTTCCACAGATGGGGACTCCACCACTTCCTTGGGCAGCCTGTTCCTGTGCCTGACCACTCTTGCAGCAAAGAAATTGCCCCTAATATCCAGCCTAGACTTCCCCTGGGACAATTTCAGGCCATTTCCTCTTGTCCTATAACCTGGGATTAGGGAGAAGAGACCAACCCCCACCTGGATGCAACCTCCTTTCAGGAGGTTGTAGAGAGCCAGAAGGTCTCCTCTCAGCCTCCCTTTCTCCAGGCTGAACATCCCCAGCTCCCTCAGCTGCTCCTCAGAAGCCTTGTTCCTTCAAACACCCCCAGTCCTTTCAGCTGCTCTTCACAAGAGTGGAATGGAATGGAATGGAATGGAATGGAATGGAATGGAATGGAATAGAATAGAATAGAATAGAATAGAATAGAATAGAATAGAATAGAATAGAATAGAATAGAATAGAATAGAATAGATGAACCAGGTTGGAAACGACCTTTGAGACCACTGAGTCCAACCTCTCACCCAACACCATCTGAGCAACTCAACCATGGCACCAAGTGCCTCAGCCAGGCTCCTCTTAGACACCTCCAGGGATGGGGACTCCACCACCTCCCTGGGCAGCACATCCCAAGGGCCAATCTCTCTTGCTGGGAAGAATTTCTTCCTCACCTCCAGCCTCAACCTCCCCTGGCACAGCTTGAGACTGTGTCCTCTTGTTCTGGTGCTGCTTGCCTGGCAGAAGAGACCAACCCCCACCTGGCTACAACCTCCCTGCAGGGAGTTGCAGAGAGCAAGAAGGTCTCCCCTGAGCCTCCTCTTCTGCAGGCTAAGCAAGCCCAGCTCCCTCAGCCTCTCCTCCCAGGGCTGTGCTCCAGACCCCTCCCCAGCTTTCTTGCCCTTCTCTGGACACCTTCCAGCAGCTCAACATCTTTCCTACACTGAGAGGCACAGAACTGGAGCCAGGACTCAAGGGGTGGGCTCAGCAGCGCTCTCCAGCCCCCGTCCCCAGCTGTGTTGCCCTGCTGCCGTGCAGGAGGCGGTTGTTGTGCTTGAGAGAGGAGGAGCAGGAGACTGCCGAGCAGGAAGCGAGCAGTCTCAGTGTTTATCTCTCACAGAAGGGTATGTTTGCTGAGAAGGTTTGAGCAACCAGAATGGGCTGACTCCAGTCATTCTGACAGGAATAAATCTGCATACATCCATCTAGATGAGACGTGTGGCCACGTGCAGCACTTCCAAGCGGCTCTCGAGCTACCTATCTCTAAGTTCAGGGAGGGCCCCGGCTCTCTGGGGAATATGGAAGAGCCTCCAGCAGGTTGGGAGGGATCTGACAAAGCTGGGTTGGTGAGGAAGGAAGGCTGGGGGGAATAGGGGACCTGTCAAAAAATGCCTGCTTGAAATCTCCATGAATCTGTCAGGTTTAGAGAAATTCAAATAAAAGCCTGTTGAGTTTGGAGGAGGGGAGGGGGAAAGGTTGGCTTCCTTCCAGGCTCTCCTTCCAGGCAATGCTGCTTTTTTTGTCTCCTCTCTGTCTGAACCTCTCACCAAATGGAAGCTTCAGTTGCTTGCCAGCTGCCTCGAGAGTAGCTCTGCAACATGGACATTTGGAGGCAGTTGCCCACAAAATCATAGAGTCATAGAAACATAGAATCAGAGAGTCACAGGGTGGTCTGGGTTGGAAGGGACCTCCAGAGGTCACCTAGCCCAACCCCCTCTGCATTAAGCAGGGGCATCCTCAACTAGATCAGGCTGCCCAGAGCCCTCTTGAGCCTCACCTTGAATATCTCCAGGGATGGGGCCTCAACCACCTCCCTGAGCAACCTGTTCCAGTGTCCCACTAGCCTCACGGTAAAGAGCTTGCTCCTAAGATCCAATCTAAATCTGCTCTTCTCCAGTCTGAAGCCATTGCCTCTCCTCATAGAATCATGGAATCAATAAAGAAGGACATTGAGATCACAGAAGTGTAGAGTCAACCAGGTTGGAAAAGACCTCAGAGATCATCAAGTCCAACCTGTGACCTAATCCCTAACCCCTCCTGACAACTAAACCCTGGCTCCAAGTGCCACATCCAAACCTCTCTTGGACACCCCCAGGGACTGGGACTCCACCACCTCCCTGGTCCTATCACTACAGGCCTTTGTAAACAGTCTCTCTCCATCTAGAGATGAAAGCTGACCTGCAGGACCAGCCCCTTCCTTACAATCATAGACCTGTTTTGGTAGGAAAAGACCTCTGCATTCATCAAGTCCAACCAGCAACCCAGCACTGCCATGGCCATCAAACCGTGCCTCGACGTGCAATGCCCACACACTTCCCAAACACCTCCAGGGATGGTGACTCCACCAACCTCCCTGGGCAGCCTGCTCCACTCTGTGACCAACTGACTCAGCCTGACATGCTGAATCTAAGGGTTAAAAGCAAATCCTTGCATCTTCATCTCTTGCTTTCTGCTTAGTCATGAGACACAGTCTCCCACACTGGGTTTCAAACGGACTTTGGTCCTCCATAGAATCAACAAGATTGGAAAAGACCTCAGAGAGCATCAACATAGAATCTAGAATCAACCAGGTTGGAAAAGACCTCAGAGATCAGCAAGTCCAACCTGTGACCTAATACCTAACACCTCCTGACAACTAAACCATGGCTCCAAGTGCCACAGCCAAGCCTTTCATGAACACCTCCAGGGATGGGGACTCCACCACCTCAGTATCACAGTATCACAGTATTGCTAAGGTTGGAAGAGACCTCAAAGATCATCGAGTCCAACCTGTCTCCACAAACCCCATGACAGCACATCCCAGTGGCCAAGCTCTCTTGCTGGGAAGAACTTTCTCCTCACCTCCAGCCTAAACCTCCCCTGGCACAGCTTGAGGCTGTGTCCTCTTGTTCTGGTGCTGCTTGCCTGGGAGAAGAGACCAACCCCTTCCTGGCTACAACCTCCCTGCAGGGAGTTGCAGAGAGCAAGAAGGTCTCCCCTGAGCCTCCTCTTCTGCAGGCTAAGCAAGCCCAGCTCCCTCAGCCTCTCCTCCCAGGGCTGTGCTCCAGAGCCCACCCCAGCCTTGTCCCCAACCTTGTCCCCAGCCTTCTCTGGACACCTTCAAGTGTCTCAATGTCCTTCTTAAATTGAGGGGCACAGAACTGGACACAGGACTCAAGTCCACTTCTTCTCCATCAGTTCCAATTCAGCTATGGAAGGTGGTGGGCCATCTTGTCTAAGTCATGCTCTTGTCAAGAAAGCCTGGACCAGTGATCCTTGAGGGCCTTCTAACCTGCTGTTCTATAACTGCAAGATGCTTTAAACTCCCCAGATAAACCCTCCAGCAAGCCATCAGGCAACGACAGACTGCATGACGTGGTTTCCTCTTAGCAGGCAGGCATTGGCACAGGCTGCCCAGGGAGGTGGTGGAGTCCCCATCCCTGCAGGTGTTCAACAAACCCGTGGCCATGGCACCTGGGGACATGGTTCAGTGGCCATGGAGGTGCTGGGTTGAAGGTTGCACTTTATGATCCTGGAGGTCTTGTCCAAGCCACACAATTCTGTGATTCAATGCAGAAAAGAAAACTTTCACCTAAACGAAAATCAACTTTAAAACTTTAAGCAGATGGTTCCAGGTTTATTTGAAGCGCCATAAAAATTCAGAGGCTGAGCAAAAACCTGGACTTAATGAGGATGGTGTGCAGGAACAGGTGCCAAAGCACAGGAACAACCACAAAGTGAATTTTCTTTGGAAGCCTTGCTGGATTAATGGGGCAGCAGATGGTGAACTGGATCTGAGCTCATAATGTGTTTCCTTCCGCCTGTACAGTGCACCCCAAGCACCCTTTTAGGAAAGCAATCCTTTCCAGTGCCCACCCCCAGCCTCCCCTGGTACAACTTGAGGCCATTTCCATGTAACAAAGCTGCTGGCATCAGGCAGAAGAAAGGCTTTCCTGCAAGAGTGGTCAGGTATTGCAGCAGGCTGCCCATGGAGGTGGTGGAGTCTCCATCCATGCAGGTGCTCAAAAATGAGCAGATGTGGCACTTCAGGACATAGAATCATAGACCCATAGAATCAACCAGGCTGGAAAAGACCTCCGAGATCATCAAGTCCAACCTAGCACCTAATACCTAACACATCCTAACAACTAAACCATGGCTCCAAGTGCCACAGCCAAGCCTGTCTTGAACACCTCCAGGGATGGGGACTCCACCACCTCCCTGGGCAGCACATCCCAATGGCCAATCTCTCCTGCTGGGAAGAACTTCCTCCTCACCTCCAGCCTAGACTTCCCCTGGCACAGCTTGAGACTGTGTCCTCTTGTTCTGGTTCTGGGTGCCTGGGTGAAGAGACCAACCCCCACCTGGCTACAACCTCCCTGCAGGGAGTTGGAGAGAGCAAGAAGGTCTCCCCTGGGCCTCCTCTTCTGCAGGCTAAGCCCAGCTGGTGTTCAGCACTAAGTCCGTCCTCAGTTGTCTCTGCTTGGCAGCAAACTCACTTGCTGCAGGTTTAGCTGCTGAGCTCTTTGAGTGAGGAGGCTGAAGGGCAGGCAATCACCTCACTTGCAACCAGAGTTATTAATGCAGATGAGTTCTATCAGATGGGTTTCTTTTTTTCCTCCCCAAGAGATGCATCCTCACCGTTGTGGGGAGGGAAATGCAAGCGGAGCCCCATAGCTTGGCAGCAAGGACATGGGAAAGTTGTCAGGGAATCATGGCACTGTTTGAGCTGGAAAAGCCCTCTGGGATCATCGAGCCTGACCATCAACCTAACACCATCATTATGTCTCAGTGATTGGAACAACAATATTCTTGTATTATTGTATAAGAGGCATGAGTGGATGACCCATCTGCCTGTCCACCCATCCAAGCATTGAATGACAGAATCATGCAGGTTGGAAAAGACCTTTTCAGATGCCTGAGTCCAGCTGTAACCCAGCTACTCTGACCACTAAACTATATCCTCAAGCAGCACATCTGCACCCTTCTTGAACACCTTGAGGGGTGGTGACTCCACCACCTCCCTGGGCAGCCTGTTCCAATGCCTGACCACTCTTGCAGTGAAGCACTTTTTCCTAATAACCAGCTTAGGGAGCTTGGGTTATTCAGCCTGGAGAAGTGAAGGCTCCAGAGAGACCTTAGAGCAACCTTCCCATAGCTGGAGGGGGCTACAAGAAAACTAGAGGGACTACTTATAAGGGCCTGTGGTGATAGGAAAAGGAGCAAAGGCTTGAAACTACAGCAGGGTTGATTAGGGTTGGGCAGTAGGAGGAAGTAATTTGTCATGATGAGACACTGGAACAGGTTGCCCAGAGGAGCTCTGGATGCTTCATCTCTGAAGCCCAGGCTGGAAGAGGCTTTGAGCAGTGTGGTCTAGTGTGAGGGGTCCCTGCCCATGGCAGGGGCTTGGAACCAGCTGATCCTTGTGGTCCCTTCCAACCCTATGATTCTATGAACTCAAGCCACTTAGTTAACCACCAAACCAATCAAAACCAACCCCCAAGCCCTCACAAAACACCAAGGCAATGGTGGGCTGAGCATGCAGGGAAGCATGAATCATAGGGCCACGAGGAGGAGCAGAGGGCTGGAGCTGCTCTGCTGTGAGGACAGACTGAGGGAGTTGGGGCTGTGCAGTCTGGAGAGGAGAAGGCTCCCAGGAGGCCTCATTGTGGCCTTCCAGGATCTGCAGGGGGCTCCAAGCAAGCTGGGGAGGGACTTTTGAGGGTGTTAGGGAGGGATAGGACTGGGGGGGATGGAGCAAGACTAGAAATGGGGAGATTGAGATTGGATGTGAGGAAGAAGTTGTCCCCCATGAGGGTGGTGAGAGCCTGGCACAGGTTGCCCAGGGGAGGTGGTGGAAGCCTCATAGAATCATAGAATCAATAAGGTTGGAAAAGACCTCAAAGATCATCAAGTCCAACCTGTCACCACAGACCTCATGACTACTAAACCATGGCACCAAGGGCCACATCCAATCCCCTCATCCCTGGAGGTTTTGAAGGCCAGGCTGGCTGTGGCTGTGAGCAACCTGCTGTAGTGTGAGGTGTCCCTGCCCATAGCAGGGGGTTGGAACCAGATGGTCTTTAAGGTCTCCTCCAACTCAAGCCATTCAGTTAACCACCAAACCAATCAAAACCAACCCCCAACCCTCCCCATACACCAGGGCAATGGTGGGCTGAGCATGCAGAGAGATGACTCAGAGAGCCATTGGATGCTTTGGGTTGGAAGACAGTAGACTGAGATTTATGTGTCTCTCCCCATGGTGGGGGGGGGTTGGAACTCCACCACAATATTGTTTTAATTGATAAGAGATTTTCAGAGCCAGGAATTGTAGCATTCATTCCTAGAGCTCCCAGTAAGCCTTGAAGACTCTCAGCTGGGAGGGGTGGGTGTTATTTCTCTCTTCTGCATAGTATCGTGTGTAAAGCTGAGCCATAATGTCTCCCAAATCCTCTGGATTAAGCTGCAAAGCAGGTGGAGAAGCCTGGTGCACAAGTAAACAGCCCACCAAGCCCCTGATGCAAAATCCTCCAGCAGCAGTGAGAGCTGCAGGGGTGAAGCAGCACCAGCCAGGCAGGATGGGAGGCTCTGCAGAGGGCCCCCGTGGTTGAGGGAGCCCCAGCAGAGAGCCAGCCAAAAGCTGTTCCAGGGATGAGAGGTTTCTTTTCCCTGTGCACTCACAGAGAGGGTAGCTGCAGAAGCACAGAGTCCTCCCACCCAGCTCCTGCCACCTTGCACCAGAAAGGCCTCAAATCACTCAGCACAGGGAGCAGTGAGTAAAGAGAAATGGCATGGAGTCTTCTAACGTGAGCAAAGTGCCTCAGGGGTGGAGATCTGAAAGCACTCCGGGAAAAGGTGATGGCACCAACTGGGAGGAGTGGCTGGCACACCACCAGGCTGTGTTGGCATTCGGCCAGCCTTGGACAGGCTGAAGAGCTGGGGGACAACAACCTCAGGAGTTCAACAAGGGCAGCTGTAGGGTCCTGCATCTGGGGAGGAGCAACCCCCTGCACCAGCACAGGGCTGGCTGGCTGGTGGGCAGCTCTCTGGAGAAGGACCTGGCAGTGCTGGGGAGCAAGAAGTTCTCCCTTAGCCAGCAACATCTGATTGATTGCCTGTGGGAATGGTCTGCCCAGGGAGGTGCTGGAGTCCCCATCATAGGAGGTGTTCAGGAGGAGACTTGCTGGGGTGCTTGGTGCCATGGTCTAGATGTTTGGGTGGGTTGGATTGGTTGATGGGTTGGACGTGATGATCTTGAAGGTCTCTTCCAACCTGGTGTAGTGTATTGCATTGCATTGCATTGTATTGTATTGCATTGTATTGTATGTCCTTGTGGCCAAGAAGGCCAGCAGGGTCCTGCATGAGAAAGTGTGGCCAAAAGGTCAAGGGAGGTTCTCCTCTCCCTCATTTGCCACAGGGAGGCCACAGCTAGTGCTCTGGGCTCGGTTCTGGGCTCCCCAGTTTAAGGAAGACAGGGAACTACTGGGGAGAGTCCAGGCAGGGCTCCAAAGATGCTGAGGGGCCTGGAGCAGCTCTGTGGGGAGGAAAGGCTGAGAGCCCTGGGGCTGCTGAGCCTGCAGAAGAGCAGCCCCAGAGGAGATAAAGGACCTGTGGGGGGCAAGAAGACAGCTTGGCTTTTGTCAGTGGTGCTCAGTGACAGGGCAGTGGCACAAACTGGAACCCAGGAGGTTCCACCTGAAGCAGGAGGAGAAACTTCTTTGTTGTGAGGGTGCTGGAGGCCTGGAGCAGGCTGCCCAGAGAGGTTGTGGAGTCTCCTGGTGTGGAGAGCTTCCAAAGCCAGCTGGGCACTGTGCTGCTGGGCTGCAATTTTAATGGCCATGGTGGTGTTAGGTTGATGGTTGGCCCCAGTGACTTTAGAGGTCTTTTCCAAGCCAAACAGCAGTTTCAAGCTGCACCAGGGGAAGTTTAGGCTGGAGGTGAGGAGAAAGTTCTTCCCTTCCAATTGGCCATTGGAATGTGCTGCCCAGGGAGCTGGTGGAGTATGGAGCCTGGCTGAGGCACTTGGTGCTGTGGTTGAGCTGCTTAGATGGTGTTGGGTGAGAGGTTGGACTGGATGATCTCTAAGATCTTTTCCAACCTGGTTAATTCTGTATTCACCCTCCCTGGAGGTGTTCCAAAAAGGCTTGGCTGTGGCACTTGGAGCCATGGTTTAGTTGTCAGGAGGTGTTGGGGAGTAGGTGATAGGTTGGACTTGATGATCTCTGAGGTCTTTCCCAGCCTGGTTGATTCTGTGATGCCATGCTCAGCAGGATGGAGCTGCTTCAGCCTGTCTGCCCGGGCCTCACGTAAGGCTCAACAGCCAAACGATCTTAATGAGGGGAGAAGTGACAGAGGAGATGGATGCCTCCCCCTTGAGTCATCCTCCAATGAAGACACATGGCTGAGCAGTGGGATGACAAACTGTGTGTGCCAAGTGACAAATCATTTAATTAAAATTTACAGGCAGTTAAATACTGTTTGACCCGAAGGGAGGCAGTTAGCATGAATCAATCTGGGGGGAGGGTGGCGCTGGGGGGGGATGTGTTTAGCCAATCCACAGCTCACAGCTCCTGTACCTGGACACTCTCCACCTCTCTGATGTGTGGAGAGCCCTTTAGCTGGGTCTGCTTTGGCAAGGAGATCTCAATCAGGTTGAGAAGTGGCAACAATTTAGCCGGGGGCGCGCTGGGAGGCTGGGGAGGGCTCATGAATTGTTAATGTCACGTCAAGGGCCGAGGAGGGGAAAAAACCTCTCCTGTCTGAAGAGCACACAGCTCAGATTTGGAGGAGTGATGGGCTCTTGGGTTGCCTACACAGGCTGGTGGAAATTGCAATCATCTTTCAGGGCAAGGCTTGGCAGGTTTTATTAGAGGGAAGTAAGGGTGGCCATTGCCTTCACTAACTAAGGCAGTAAATGCACAATCGCCGGCGTAACGCGCTCCGTATTTATGCTGCCGAGCACCTAATGTGCTGCTAGCTCCATAAAACCTGATGTTAGAGGGATTTCACGTGCCAGCAAGCTGTACATCTTCTTTATGGATATGACTTACCCTGTGTCCTTCTACTTAAGCCAAAAACACAAGCTTGCTCAGGAGGAACGTGATCGTACGCGGATGAGCAGTGGGCTGGAGCGCCTCTCCTGTGAGGACAGGCGGAGGGAGTTGGGGCTGTTCAGGCTGGAAGAGAGAAGGCTCCAAAGAGACCTAATTGTGGCCTTCCAGTATCTGCAGGGGGCTCCAAGAAAGCTGGGGAGGTGGCAAAACTCATTCACCTTTCAACAGTCCAGTGTGGCCTGTGCAAAAGCAGGAGGGACTTTTGAGGTGTCAGGGAGTGGCAGATACTAGGCAGAAGAGACCAAGCCCCTCCTGGCTCCAACCTCCTTTCAGGGAGTTGTAGAGAGCCAGAAGGTCTCTCCTCAACCTCCTCTTCTCCAGGCTGAACAACCCCAGTTCCCCCAGCTGCTCCTCACAAAAGGAGTTGTGGAGTCTCCTTTTCTGGAGAGATTTGACACTGGCACAGGCTGCCCAGGGAGGTGGTGGCAGCCTCCTGCCTGGAGGTGTTTGCAGCCAGGCTGGAGGTGGCTGTGAGCAACCTGCTGTGGTGTGAGGTGTCCCTGGCCATGGCAGGGGGGTTGGGACTGGCTGAGCCTTGAGGTCCCTTCCAACCCTAACAATTCTGTGGTTCTGTGATAGAACCAGAATGGTTTCAGTTGGAAGAGACCTGTAAAATCACTGAGTCCAAACTTCAAACTGAGATCACCACAGGCATTAAACCATGTCCCAAAGTGCCATGTTCTTATGTTTCTTAGAATGGGTTGGCTTGGAAGGGACCTCAAAGATCATCCAGTTCCAACTCCCTGTCATGGGCAGGGACACCTTCCACTAGCCCAGGTTGCTCAAGGCCCTGTCCAACCTGGACTTGAACACTTCCAGGGGAGGAGGCATCCACAACCTCCCTTGGGCAATCTGTTCCAGTGTCTCCCTGCCCTTGCTATAAAGAGTTTCTTCCTAATATACAATGAAGGATTCATAGAATATTTTGGGCTGGAAGGGACCTTAAAGGTCATTCAGTTCCAACCCCCCCAGCCATGGGCTAGGAAACCTTCCACTAGACTGGCCTTGAACACCTCATGACAAGATGAATCAATCTTGGCACAAAGCAAAGCAAACTCAAGAGCTAACACCAGTCTAGTTGGTTGTAATCCATAGAATCATCTAGAAAGGCTTGGAAGAGACCTAAAGGATCATCTAGTTCCAGCCCCCTGCCACAGGCAGGCGTGCCTCTCTGCTAGACTGGGCCTCAAGATGTCATCCAACCTGGCTTTGAACACCTCCAGGGAGGGGACATCCACAACTCCTTCAGGCAGCCTATTCCACAGACTCAAGGCAGCTCGACACTTAAATCCTCTGGAACTAGTCCACAGTTCCACTTTGCTCTTTATTTCATCCCTCACTTGATTCTAGTAAGAGTGCTACTGATGATTAATTGATTGGCTGTTAGTGTGGCTCAGCAGCAGACTGCCTTGGACTGTGGTTTGTTTAATAGACCTGTAAACCAAGAGTTATCTACACCCCACACAGAAACACAACCAAGAGAGACCCCAAAATCACACAGGCAAAAAGCTTGGAAATGACCTCCAAGGCCATTAACCCAGCACTGCTAACTCACCACTCAACCCTGTCCAGCCCTTAACCCAGCACTGCTAACTCACCACTCAACCCTGTCCAGCCCTTAACCCAGCACTGCTAACTCACCACTCAACCCTGTCCAGCCCTTAACCCAGCACTGCTAACTCACCACTCAACCCTGCCTGCCCTTAACCCAGCACTGCTAACTCACCACTCAACCCTGCCCAGCCCTTAACCCAGCACTGCTAACTCACCACTCAACCCTGCCCAGCCCTTAACCCAGCACTGCTAACTCACCACTCAACCCTGCCCAGCCCTTAACCCAGCACTGCCAAGTCCAGCACTGAACTCTGTCCTGATGAAATGATGAAGAACAATGATGAAGAGCAAAGCCTTCGCCACTGTCCCGCACCACATCCTGGTCTCCAGGCTGGTGACACATGGGTTTGATGGGTGACCACTAGATGGATACAGAACTGGCTTGATGGCTGCACCCAGAGAGTGGCTGTCAATGGTCCATGTCCCAGTGGAGGCCAGGGACAAGCAGAGTCCCTCAGGGTTCAGCCCTGGGACCAGGCTTGTTCAACATCTCTGTGGGTGCCGTGGGCAGTGGCACTGAGTGCAGCCTCAGCAAGGTTGCTGATGACACCAAGCTGTGTGGTGCAGCAGACAGCTGGAGGGAAGGATCCATCCAGAGGGACCTGGACAGGCTGGAGAGGTGGGCACAGGCCAACCTCAGGAGCTTCAACAAGACCAAGGGCAGGGTCCTGCAGCTGGGTCGAGGCAATCCCAGGCACAAATCCAGGCTGGCAGGGACTGGCTGGGAGCAGCCCTGAGGAGAGAGACTGGGGGCTGGGGGAGGAGAAGCTCCCCAGGAGCTCTCAGGGTGCACTTGCAGCCCGGAAAGCCAATCAGAGCCTGGGCTGCAGCAGGAGAAGTGTGGCCAGCAGGGCCAGGGAGGGGATTCTCCCCCTCTGCTCAGCTCTGGTGAGACCCCACCTGGGGTACTGCCTCCAGTTCTGGAGCCCCTATGACAAGAGGGATCTGGAGGTGCTGGAAGGTGTCCAGAGCAGGGCCAGGAGGATGAGCAGAGGGCTGGAGCACCTCTGCTGTGAGGACAGACTGAAGGAGTTGGGGCTGTTCAGCCTGGAGAAGAGAAAGGCTCCCAGGTGACCTCATTGTGGCCTTCCAGGATCTGAAGGGGGCTACAGGAAGGCTGGGGAGGGACTGCTCAGGCTCTCAGGGAGTGATAGGACTAGGGGGAATGGAATGAAGCTGGAGGTGGGGAGATTCAGGCTGGAGGTGAGGAGGAAGTTCTTCCCCATGAGAGTGATGAAGCCCTGGAATGGGCTGTCCAGGGAGGTGGTTGAGGCTCCATCCCTGGAGGTGTTTAAGCCCAGGCTGGATGAGGCTGTGGCCAGGCTGATCTAGTGTGGGGTGTCCCTGCCCATGGCAGGGGGGTTGGAACTAGCTGATCCTTGTGGTCCCTTCCAACCCTGACTGATACTACTATGAATCCCAACAGCTAAATAAAAGCCCCACATCTTTAGCACCCATCTGGCAGCCACCCCAGGGGAGGGGGTGTTTAAAGCTCCTCCAGCAGAGCAGATCCCAAAAGAAAAGGCAAGAAATCATGTACTAACCTGCTTAACTCAACATCCTTTGTCAAGCCCAGGAAATTGATGTTGAAACTGTCCAGAAACCATAATGTTCAGGGGTGAAAAATGAGCACTCACAATGCTGTATGGGCTTTGCCTCCACAAAACCTTCGTGATCTATGAGAGCTATCAAAGGTTGCCACCAAATGCATGGATTTCACCCGCTGCTGAAGTCAAGGCCTTATTTACAACGTCAGGCTTCCTTCAGAGGAGAATGGTCCTGACAGCCAATCATTGAAAATGGAGGAAGAATGCTCTCCAAAAGGTCACAAGTACAAAGGTTTTCCACATTAACTCTTCATCAATTCCATTTCTTCCAAAGTTAGGAGGAGCAGCTTCAAAGCTCTTGGGTGGGAAGGGACCTTGGAGATCATCGAGCGCCAACCCTCTCCCGGGCAGGGACACCTTCCACCAGCCCAGGTTGCTCACAGCCTCATCCAACCTGGCCTTCAACACCTCCAGAGAGGTGTCCAGAGGCCTGGCCACTGAAAGGTTCTGTCTGCCTCATGTCATTGAATAATGATGTGATGGTCCCTCTGCTTCATCCACCTTTAGGCTGGTAAGCAGCTGGGCAATGCTACCAAGCTCTCCAGCTGCAGAGGTGAAGGAAAGTGTCCAGGGTCTCAGAAAGTGAGTCATAAAATCATAGAATGGTTTGGGTTGGAAGAGACCTTAGAGATCATCGAGTTCAAAGACCTTAAAGATCACCTAGTTCAAAGACCCTTAAAGATCATCCAGTTCCAACCCCCTTGCCATGGGCAGGGACACCTTCCACCATCCCAGGTTGCTCAAGCCTCATCCAACCTGGCCTTCAACACCTCCAGAGAGGGAGCATCAACAACCTCCCTGGGCAACCTATTCCAGTCAGTATCTCACCACTGGAAAGAAGAACACTTCAGCACAAGCCCCAGCCTTCAGTTGCCAAAGTCAGTCGTAAATAATTGTCAAGCATGCAGATGAAGCAAAAAAATCATCACTCATATTGAAGTAATTAGCTCTCAAGTCAGATTTCTCTGTCAGGTTAAGAAGTTTTTTCAATTCCCCTTCTCAAATGTGACACTTCCAGGTGAGGAGAGCTTGGGTAGAGCAGCAGTTTGTTGCAGGCTGCCAGAATTCTGTGCAGAAGCACCCAAAAAGCAGCTGCCATGGTGGCTGCCTTCACAACAACCTGGCTTTCTTCAGCACCTGGCTTCAGATCTCCACAGCTTTAACACTTCTGAAGCAGGCAACTTCATCAAACTCAGAATCAAGCACAGAATCATAGAACCAACCAGGTTGGAAAAGACCTCAGAGATCATCCAAGTCCAACCTCTCACCTAACACCTCCTGGCAACTAAACCGTGGCTCCAAGTGCCACATCCAAGCCTTCTTTGAACACCTCCAGGGAATCTATTTAATTAGACAGAGAATCTGCTTAATTAGGGATGTGGAAGGGCTGGAGTGGGTTAAAGAAGGACAATGAAGCTGGTGAAGGGGCTGGAGAATAGGTCTGGGGAGGAGCAGCTGAGGGGGCTGGGGTTGTTCAGCCCTTGCTAAGGCAGGGCAGCCACAGCAGCTTGCCCAGCAGCACAGTGCCCAGCTGGCTTTGGGAGCTCTCCACACCAGGACACTCCACAACCTCTCTGGGCAGCCTGCTCCAGGCCTCCAGCACCCTCACAACAAACAAGTTTCTCCCTGTCTTTAGATGGAGCTCCTGGGTTCCAGTTTGTGCCCAGTGCCCCTTGTCCTGTCCCTGGGCACCACTGAGAAGAGTGTTTTTGGAACACCTCCAGGGACAGTGAAAGGAGGTTGGAGTGAGGTGGAGGTAGTCACTTCTCCCAAGCAAAAACTGATACAACAAGTAGAAATGGCCTCATTTGCCCCAGGGGAAGTTTAGGTTGGACCATTTCTTCCCCTTCAGGGTTGTCAAGTCCTGGTCCAAACTGCCACAGCAGTGGTGCAGGGGTCTCAAAACCATGTAGAAATGGTGCTGAGGCACATGGTTTAGTGGTGACCTGAGAGTGCTGGGTTTGAAGAGGAGACTCAGGGGAGACCTTCCTTCTCTCTAAAACTCCCTGAAGGGAAGTTCTAGGCAGGTGGGGGTTGGTCTCTTCTCCCAGGCACCCAGCACCAGAACAAGAGGACACAGTCTCAAGCTGTGCCAGGGGAGGTTTAGGCTGGAGGTGAGGAGAAAGTTCTTCCCAGCAAGAGAGATTTGCCATTGGGATGTGCTGCCCAGGGAGGTGGTGGAGTCCCCATCCCTGGAGGTGTTCAAGAAAGGCTTGGATGTGGCACTTGGTGCCATGGTTTAGCTGTCAGGAGGTATTAGGTATTAGGTCATAGGTTGGACTTGATGGTCTCTGAGGTCTTTTCCAACCCAGTGGATTCTCTGATTCTATTCTATGCTTCTATTCCCATGGTTGGATTTGATGATCATAAAGATCTCTCCTAAGCAAAACGAGGCTGTGATTCTGAGAATCTCCTCTGACTTTCATCAGAACTTGGAATTGTCACCATTCCATGGGCTGTTTTTAGTAAACAAGCCTTGCTTTGCTAATGACATCCCAGCTGGTGTTTCTAGCTCATTAATATCTCGTGGCAGATCACAGAGCTCTGGAGCAGTGTTGGATTTGCATTTATTCAGCTCTTCTCCTATCTGCTCCACTGAGACAGAGTCAATTCTTTCCAGAGAGGGTGGTGAGACACTGGAACAGGTTGCCCAGGGAAGTGGTGTTTGCCCCCTCCCTAGGGGGCGTTCACAGCCAGGTGGGATGAGCCCCTGGGCAACCTGATCTACTGGAAGGTGTTGGATTGGCCATTGGGATGTGCTGCCCAGGGAGGTGGTGGAGTCACCATCACTGGAAGTGTTTGGGAAGAGACTGGATGAGGCACTTGATGTCATGGTTGAGTTGATCAGATGGTGCTGGGTGAGAGGTTGCACTTGGTGATCTCTGAGGTCTTTTCCACCCTGGTTAATTCTATCCTATCCTATCCTATCCTATCCTATCCTATCCTATCCTATCCTATCCTATCCTATTCTATTCCATGCTATTCCATGCTATTCTAACTAGATGAACCTCAAGGACCCTTCCAACCCAAAGCACTCATGGATTCTGTGAATCATCAGCCAATGGTGCTGAACGAAGTGAGAGCAGGCACGAGTTGGTGCCTGGGGAACCAGGGCAGTTAGACCCAAAGCTCATCCAATGATGGCCTTCTCCTGGGAAGGAGCAAATTCCCTACCTATTTAGAAGTGGAAGTGTGGAGAAACCTTCCACTGGCTGCTCCTAGAGGAAGAGCAGCAACTGCTTGTAAGAGGGACCTTAAGATATTTACGAGGGAAATCAGAAGGCAGGAGGCAGCGGCAGAGCCGGGTTTGCTAAGCCAAGAGGCATATGCTAATTATAGGCTGACAGCTGTGCTCCTTCTTCTAGGAGAATTAAAGATCTGTTTAAAGTCTTCTGAGCAGTTTGCATGCATGGGGCATGTCCTCGAGGCAGCAGAGATAATCGAGAGACGGCTCCGTGGCGAGGGAAACGGAGCTGCGGCGTGGGGAGTTGCCTCCAGGAACTGCAGCCTGAGATGACAGAACTTTGTCTCTGCCCTCAGCCACCCTCCCTCCCTTCCTCTGGGAACTCTGGTATCTCTGGTTCAAGACAAGAACTAACTCAGGCTGGAGAGCTGGATGGAGGGGGAAACTCGTGGAGTTCACCCAGGGCAAATGTAGGGACCTGCACTTAGAATCACAGACTCTGCCAGGTTAGCCATGGTCATAATTGAACCATGTGAGAATTGAAACACAAAGGGGACCAAGCATCACAGCAAGGGAACTTCATAGAACCATAGAATAGAACCAACCAGGTTGGAAAAGACCTCAGAGATCATCAAGTCCAACCTGTGACCTAATCCCTAACACCTCCTGACAACTAAACCCTGGCTCCAAGGGCCACAGCCAAGCCTGTCTTGAACACCTCCAGGGATAGGGACTCCACCACCTCCCTGGGCAGCACATCCCAATGGTCAATCTCTCTGTTTTGGGAAGAACTTTCCTCACCTCCAGCCTAAACCTCCCCTGGCACAGCTTGAGACTGTGTCCTCTTGTTCTGCTGCTGCTTGCCTGGGAAAAGAAACCAACCCCCCACCTGGCTACAACCTCCCTTCAGGGAGTTGTACACAGCAAAAAGGTCTCCCCTGAGCCTCCTCTTCTCCAGGCTAAACACCCCCAGCTCCCTCAGCTTCTCCTCATAGGGCTTGTGAGGGCTTGGGAATTAACAACCCCTTGCACCAATACAGGTGAGGGGGTGACCTGCTGGCAAGCAGCTCTGGTATGCTGGTGGGCAACAAGTGCCCCAAGAAGCAGCAATGGGAGCCAGTGGTCTCCTGGGAGCACAGAGAATACTGTGGGAAGCACATCAAGGGAGGTTCTCCTGCCCCTCTACTCTGCCCTAGAGAGATGACATCTGGAGTGCTGGATTCAGTTCTGGGGTCCCAAATTCAAGAGAGACAGGGACCTACTAGACAGAGTCCAGTGGTGCCTCTAAAGATGCTGAGGGGCCTGGAGTAGCTCTGGGAGGAGGAAAGGCTGAGAGCCCTGGGGCTGGGAGCCTGCAGAAGAGCAGCCCCAGAGGGGAGCTGAGCAATGCTCAGCAAGAGCTGAAGGACATGTGGGGGACAAGAGGATGAGGCCAGACTCTTCTCAGTGGTGTCCAGTGACAGGGCAAGGATCAACAAGGACAAACTGGAACCCAGGAGGTTCCATCTGAAAAGGAGGACAAAATTCTTTGCTGGGAGCTGGAGGCCTGGAGCGGGCTGCCCAGAGAGGTTGTGGAGTCTCCTTGTGTGGAGAGCCTCCAAACCCCCCCTGGCCATTGTGCTGCTGGGCAAGCTGCTGTGGGTGCCCTGCTTTAGCAGGGGGGTTGGACTGGATGATGGCCAGAGGCCCTTCCAACCCCCAGCACGCTGAGATTCTGGGATGCATTGGATTTGGTTTTGCAGCTCCAACCAAAGCACATCTCCACCTTGAAGATGAGCTGTGGCTGGGCACCACTTTCCCCCTCATTTTCTGATTTATTTGCTTGAAGCACTATGTGAGGCAGCAGCACTCTCATTGCCACTGATTACCTCCAAACCAGGCTTTTATGGCTGAGTGTTTCTTCCAATCACCATTTCTGACCTCACCCCAACCAGGTCAGTGCAGGATATGGATTAAGAAAATCAGTGCCTGTCTGGTGCCCACTGCAGAGCCTCCCCCCCACCCCACTTACAACCTGAGTAACAACCACAGGCACAACTTACAAGGAGAGTGAGCAATAACTACAGGGACTTTTAGGAACCACTGGGTGATGATTGCCTGGAAATTGGGAATTTTCTCTTGGCAGCCTTATGCTGGATCATAAAAGGGGAGTTTGGAAACAAATCACAGCCAGGTAATGAAGTTCTAACGGGTTGCTGCTCCCTGGGAACACAGAAGCCACAGCAAGTGCTCACAGTCAAATGCATTCAAATGAGATGGGTTGGGTTCTACCACATGCTTTAACCATTTGAGGTGTTGGCAGCAGTACAGGTGAGGGGTTGGTCTGTGGGAATGGAATGGAATATAGAATGGAATATGGAATGGAATGGAATGGAATGGAATATGGAAGGAGATGGAGAGAATGGAATGGAATGGAATGAATGGAATAAGAATAGAATAGAATAGAATAGAATAGAATAGAATAGAATAGAATAGAATAGAATAGAATAGAATTAACCAGGTTGGAAAAGATCTCAGAGATCATCCAGTCCAACCTCTCACCCAGCACCATCTGAGCAACTCAACCATGGCACCAAGTGCCTCAGCCAGGCTCTTCCTAAACACCTCCAGGGATGGGGACTCCACCACCTCCCTGGGCAGCACATCCCAAGGGCCAGTCTCTCTTGCTGGGAAGAATCTCTTCCTAACACCCAGCCTAAAGCTCTCCTGGCACAGCTTGAGACTGTGTCCAAGAGGGACCTAGGGGTGCTGGTGGACAACAAGTTCCCCATGAGCCAGCAGTGTGCCCTTGTGGCCAAGAAGTCGATGGACTCTTGGAGGGCATGAAGAAGAGTATGGCCAGCAGCTCAAAGGAGCCTGTTCTCCCCCTCTGCTCTGCCCTAGGGAAGCCACAGATGGAGCATCGTGTCCACCTCTGAGCTCCCCATTTGAAGAGAGACAGGGAACTACTGGAGAGAGGCCAGGGGAGACTACAAAGATGCTGAGGGAACTGGAGCAGCTCTGTGAGGAGGAAAGGCTGCGAGCCCTGGGGCTGTTGAGCCTGCAGAGCGCAGCCCCAGAGGGAGCTGAGCAATGCTCAGCAAGAAGCAAGGGTTGGGGGCAAAAAGACAGAGCTTGGCTTTTGTCAGTGGTGCCCAGTGACAGGACAAGGGGCCAGGGGCATAAACTGGACCCTGGGAGGTTCCATCTGAACCGAGAGTGCCTCCCCCCAGCATGTTCTCACCGGGGGCAGCAGCCCCAGGCTGCAGAAATCCACCTTGAGCTCCAGACAGTGCTTGCCCTGAGCTGGGGCTGAGCTCAGCAGCCACAGTCCTAAGAGGCAGCCTGGGCCAGGCTCTCACCACCCTCAGTGGCAATCATTTCTCCTGTCCAGTCTGAATCTTCCTCTCTGAGTTCAGACCATCACTCCTTGTCCTGTCACAACAGGCCCTGCTCAAAACTCTGTCCCCAGCTTTCTGATCAGCTTCTTGAAGCATTGAAAGGCCACCAGAAGGTCTCCCAGACTCTTCTCCAGGCTGAGCAACCCCAACTCTCTCAGCCCAACCTCACAGCAGAGGGCTTCCAGCCCTCCCATCATTGCTGTAGCCTCCTGGCCCCACTCCAACAGGTCCATGTCTCTTCTGTGTTGAGGACTCCAGAGCTGGACACATCACCCCTTGTGTGCCTTTACATCAAATAAAAGCAATTTGCACTCCCAGTGCTCCCTGGGGACATTGGCCTGGGCAGTGCTGTAAGTTTCTCACTCATTAAAAGGCATTTCAGTGATTCGGCCAGTAGCACAAGAGCATCAGCCTGGAGAGGACCTTCCAAGCCACCACAGGCAACTCTCAGCTACCACAGAGGCCATCCAAACACGTTTTAATATTGCTCAGAATCACAGAATGGTTGGAAGGGACCTCAAAGATCATCCAGTTCCAAGCCCCCTGCCATGGGCAGGGACACCTCCCACTAGATCAGGTTGATAAAGGTTCCATCCAACCTGGCCTTGAACACCTCCGGGGAGGGGGCATCCACAGCCTCCCCGGGCAGCCTGCTCTGGTGTCTCTCTTAAGTTACCAGCACTTTCCAAGTGCTGTTGTGATGGTCAAATCTCAGTTTAATCAAAGCCTCCATCTGGCAGACACTTCAGGAGGACCTCCTTGCTCAGCTTTCTCTCTTCCCCTTCACCAGTGAGTTTCCCCAGCAGTAAATCCCTCGTTGCCAGCAGCGTGATTGCGTTTGCATAAGGTTAAGCAAATTGGTGTCTCCACTGAGTCAGTTTGACACAGGGCTGCAAGGTTTTGTTCTGCCAAGGCCAAGCTTCCTACAAACCCCCCTTGTCTCCCAGGATTCTTTTCCTGACCAACTTTTCCTTTGGTGGAAGGACTCATTTAAGGGGTTTGCCCAGAGGTGTGGTTGAGGCCCCATCCCTGGAGACGTTCAAGATCATAGAACCATGGAATTGTTTAGGGATGGAAGGGACCTCAAGGCTCAGCCAGCTCCAACCCCCCTGCCATGGCCAGGGACACCTCACACCACAGCAGGTTGCTCACAGCCACCTCCAGCCTGGCTGCAAACACCTCCAGGCAGGAGGCTGCCACCACCTCCCTGGGCAACCTGTGCCAGGCTCTCACCACCCTCCTGGGCAACAACTTCTTCCTCACATCCAATCTCAATCTCCCCATTTCTAGTTTTGCTCCATTGCCCCCAGCCCTATCACTCCCTGACACTCCCATTTCCCCTATTTCCCCCTCAAACCCGGAGCACCTGGGCTCTGTTGCAGTCTCCTCCCACCCCAGGTGTGGCCACTTTGCCCTCCCCACCCACTCCCCTATTTAATCCCAGCCAGAGCAGGCTGGAGCCCTAAGCTGAGCCCATCTGGGCTGAGGATCCTCCTCTCATCGCTGGTGAGTGCCCCTGGTGCGCACTGGGTGATGGTGGTGGTGACTACAAAGGCCGGGGGGCCTGGTGGCCCCCCGGTTGTTAGGGCCTACACTGATGACTGCTTTTGTGTGCTGCTGTAATGTCATCCACAGGTGCTGGCTGGGGCTGTTTACTGGGGCAACCTGTGCCAGGCCCTCACCACCCTCATGGGGAGCAACTTCTTCCTCACATCCAATCTCAATCTCCCCATTTCTAGTTTTGTTCCATCCCCCCCAGTCCTATCCCTCCCTGACACCCTCAAAAGTCCCTCCCCAGCTTGCTTGGAGCCCCCTGCAGATCCTGGAAGGCCACAATGAGGTCTCCTGGGAGCCTTCTCCTCTCCAGCCTGAACAACCCCAACTCCCTCAGTCTGTCCTCAGCAGCTCCAACCCTTTGCTCATCCTCATGGCCCTTCTCTGGGAGAGTTTGTCTTCCTCACAGCCAATCTCAATCTCCCCATTTCTTGTTTTGCTCCATCCCCCCCAGTCCTATCACTCCCTGACACCCTCAAAAGTCCCTCCCCAGCTTTCAGACTCGATGTGACCCTGGGCAGCCTGATCAAACTGGAGGTGTCCCTGCTGACTGTGAGGCAGGTTGGACAAGGTCAGGCTGTGCCAGGGGAAGTTTAGGCTGGAGGTGAGAATCATAGAATCAATAAGGTTGGGAAAGACCTCAAAGATCATCAAGTCCCACCTGTCACCCAAGACTGTGAGGAGAAAGTTCCTCCCAGAAAGAGGAATTGGCCCTTGGGCTGTGCTGCCCGGGAGGTGGTGGAGTCCCCATCCCTGGAGGTGTTCAAGGAAGGCTTGGATGTGGCACTTGAGCCAAGGGTTTGGTTGTCAGGAGGTCTTTTCCAACCTTACTGATTCTGTGATTCCAAGATGACCTTTGAGGGTCCCTTCCACCCCCATGCAGTCTGTGGCCCTGTGTGGCTGTTGCAGGTCACCTCCCCTCTCCCAAGCCTTCACTCTCTAACTCAGTCCTTCACACACTGTCGACCCGCTCCTCCAGAGCCATAAATCCTCAGCTGACCCCGAGTGTAGCAATATTTAGAGATGTATCAGCAGGCCTCAGCTGAGCCTTCACAGTCCCATTATCTTGCAATCTTCTGGAAGGCAAAAAACCCAAACCCAGCACAAACCCTTTTCTGACAGCCCAGCCACTTTCATCTGCTTTGTATCCTTTTTACTTGCTGCTTTGACCTTGAGTCAGTTTATTCCTTCCTCCTCTGTATATATTACCATGAGCCAGCAGTGTGCTCTTGTGGCCAAGAAGGCCAATGGTTGCCTTGGGGGACATGAAGGAGAGTGGTCAAGGGAGGTTCTTTTCCATCTGTACTCTGTCACAGGGAGGCCACAGCTGGAGTCCTGGGGCCAGTTCTGGGCTCCCCAGTTCAAGAGATGCAGGGACCTACTGCAGGGAGTCCAGGAAATGCTCCAAAGATGCTGAGGGGCCTGGAGCAGCTCTGTGAGGAGGAAAGGCTGAGAGCCCTGGGGCTGCTGAGCCTGCAGAAGTGCAGCCCCAGAGGGGATCTGAGCAAAGCTCAGCAAGAGCTGAAGGATCTGTGTGGGGCAAGAGGATGGGGCCAGACTCTGCTCAGTGGTGCCCAGTGATGAGGCAGGGAGCAAGGGGAATGTACTGGCACCCAGAAGGAGACAAATTCTATGGTGTGAGGGTGCTGGAGCCCTGGAGCAGGCTGTCCAGAGGGGTTGTGGATTCCCCTTGTGTGGAGAGCTCCCAAAGCCAGCTGGGCATTGTGCTCCTGGGCAAGCTGCTGTGGGTGCCACTGCTTTAGCAGGGGGGGGTTGCACTGGATGATGTCCAGAGGTCCCTTCCAAACCCCAGCGTGCTGGGACTCAGGGATGCTTCAAACACGGCACAAAGAGCTATTTATAGATCATTAACCTGAATACTGTTAATGAAGTGCTTATTAACATCTCCCTGCATAATCCATTTACCAGAATTAGTCTTGCTTTGCCAGACAACCTAAAGAGGTCCATGCTTTTGTCTACAAGGCATCAGCCTTTAAAGCTTATAATTATTGCTGGTTAATGCAGCCCTTGGTGTTAGGAAATGCTGCTCTGCACGTTCCAGCAGCGTACATTTCCTAATCTCTTGTATTAATTAGAGATAGTGATACAATAACACTTTGTTCTTTTCTCCTCACAACCAGGAGAGATGTCTGAGCATAATCCTATCTCTGCTAGGGCCTGCTTCAATATTTCCCCAACTCCTGGCTGTGTTAAAACACTGGGATTATGCAGGTTAATCACTAAACCAAACAAAAAGGGAGAGCTCGAGGCAACTGCATGTGGTCTTCAGGAGCATGCACACAGGGATCTGGGCTGCTGGGTGGTGCTCTGAAGATTCACAGAACCGATTGCAGCCTCCAAATTTTAGGGCATTTGATGTGATTTCATAGAATCACCACCTGGTTTGGGCTGGAAGGGACCTTTCAAGTTCCTCCAGCCCAACCCCACTGCACTCAGCAGGGACATTGCAGCTAGAGCGGGTTGGTCCGAGCCCCAGGTAGCCTGACTTGGGATGGTTCCAGGCATGGGGCAGTTACCACCTTGGACTTTCCTCGGTAGTGCCTGGTTAATTCTGTGTTCTGTAAGCAGGGACACAGCCTCTGCTGCCTTCTCTGGGCATGGGATCTGCCAATTAACCTGCTGACCCCTGGAAGGTGCTGTGGTTGTCTCTCCATCCCCACGCTGAGCTCCTCTGATCACACTTTCAATGGGATGAGAGGGGAAAGAAGTTTCTTGACAACAAGATTCTTGAGAAGTGGCTCAGCACTGCACCCCAGCAATGTGCCCTCATGGCCAAGAAGGCAAATGATCTCCTGGAGAGCAGCTCTGTGAGGAGGAAAGGCTGAGAGCCTGCAGAAGAGCAGCCCCAGAGGGGAGCTG
>CM026888.1:39185460-39254753 GCA_015227895.2 Colaptes auratus
CCCCCCCAGCTGTGGCACTTTGGGTGTTGGGGGAACCAGACTCATAATCCCTCACCTTCACTGGGGGGGGAGCTCAGGGGGGGGCTGGGGAGAAGGAATGTAGGTCAGATGCCACAAAATGCAGTCTGTGGCTTTCAGCAGAAGTAAATGTGGAGGCTTTTTGTTGACTTGGAGAGATTTTTCTTGCCTCCCAGCCCAAAGCTCCTCTGCTCAGCTGGTTTTTCCCCCCCCCTTTCCATTTGGCTCAGCTCCTAACCTTAAGCTCCAATTGCTACCTTCAGAGTTCATGGAACAAAGCAGCTTTTGAACAAGAGAGGATGTTTTTAGGACTGGAAATACATTTTGCTGCTCAAAACATCCTCCTGAGGAGCTCAGCTCATGGGGAGTAATTCAGCTCTTCCCTGTGGCTGTGGTAATGTGAGCAGGAGGAAATGAGGCTCTTCAGGCCGGTCTGCAAGGTCAGTCACTCCCCTTCCCAGCCAAGGTCCTCCTTCACTGATGCACACAACCCTAGAATGGTTTGGGTTGGAAGGGACCTTCAAGATCATCCAGTTCCAACTCCCCTGACATGGGCTGGGACACTTCCAGCTAGCCCAGGTTGTCCAAGACCTCATCCAACCTGGTCTTGAACACCTCCAGGGTGGGGGCATCCACAACCTCCCTGAGCAACCTGGTCCAGTGTCTCACCAGTGTGTCTTGAAGATCTAGGATCCAGCACACAGCTTCCTGTGGTGGATCAAGCAGAGAAGGGCAAGAAAGCTGGGGAGGGGTCTGGAGCACAGCCCTGGGAGGAGAGGCTGAGGGAGCTGGGCTTGCTTAGCCTGCAGAAGAGGAGGCTCAGGGGAGACCTTCTTGCTCTCTCCAACTCCCTGCAGGGAGGTTGCAGCCAGGTGGGGGTTGGTCTCTTCTCCCAGGCAAGCAGCAGCAGAACAAGAGGACACAGTCTCAAGCTGTGCCAGGGGAGGTTCAGGCTGGAGGTGAGGAAGAAATTCTTCCCAGCAAGAGAGATTGGCCCTTGGGATGTGCTGCCCAGGGAGGTGGTGGAGTCCCCATCCCTGGAGGTGTTTAGGAAGAGCCTGGCTGAGGCCTTGGTGCCATGGTTGAGCTGATCAGATGGTGCTGGGTGAGAGGCTGGACTTGATGATCTCGAAGGTCCCTTCCAACCTCACCATGCTGGGATTCTGTGACTGAATTGACTTTCCAGCATCCTGCAGGGCTGAGCTGTTGTAGGTTTTGGTGTCTGTGCTGTGTAGGTCATGGAGATGGACCCTCCCCAGAGTGGCTCTGGCACAAACCCACCCCAGTGTCTGCCAAGCTCAGGGCTACCACACACTGCAGGCACTGGCAGCCAGTCCTGCAAGCACAGGGAGCAGCCTGAGGACACACAGCAGCAGTCAGTGATTCACAGCCCTCTCCCACTGGTGGTCTCCATCCTTGCAACCCAGCTTGGGTGACCCCAGCCAAGGTTTTCCCACGGGGGCGCACTGTGGGCCAGAGAGGTCACATCTGGACTGCTGCTGTCCCTGAAAGTGGGACAGCCAGGGCAGGAGTGAGCAGGAGCAGAGGCTCTGGGGGAGGACTTTCCCATTCAAAGGGATATTCTGGGTGCTAGATCACTAACCATTTGTTGACCTTGGAGAGGCTGAGCTGGGTCTGGAAGGCTCCAAGAGGAAAGGATAATTATTTTTGTTTCTCTAAATAGCAGCAGCTGAAGCCTGCAGCCTCAGCCCCTCAGCGGAGCAACAGAAAGCAAGGAACCAGTGGCACAACCTTAGAGAAGTATGGAGAGAGACAGATCCAGACAACATCACACAGCCCCAGAGCCACACAGCCACAGCCCTCCCACTCCCTCTGCCCCCTCCAGCTGGTTTGGACACTGGCACAGTGGAGGCAATGTCACCAACAGACTGCCTCCTGTGCCCACCAGAGCCCAGCACCATCCACCTCCTGACCATTCACTTGGAGAGTCACAGAACTGTTGGGCTTGGAAGGGACCCCAAGGCTCAGCCAGTCCCAACCCCCTGCCATGGCCAGGGACACCTCACCCCACAGCAGGTTGCTCACAGCCACCTCCAGCCTGGCTGCAAACACCTCCAGGCAGGAGGCTGCCACCACCTCCCTGGGCAGCCTGTGCCAGGCTCTCACCTCCCTCATGGGCAACAACTTCTCCATCACATCTCCAGCCCTTAGAAGACCTCTAAGATCATCAACTCCAACCTTCAAGCACCCTGATGGGGACTGCAGGGTTGCCATGACCCAAAGGGCAGCAGCAAAGAGTCAGTAAAGGGCCTGTGCCCACTCAGAGCCACTGGGAACCACACCACGTTTGTCATTCCCAGCATCCCAGCACGCTGGGGTTGGAAGGGACCTCTGCAGACCATCCAGCCCAACCCTGCTGCTACATCAGGGACAGCCACAGCAGCTTGCCCAGGATCACAGCAGCCAGCAGCGTGCTGAGGTGGCCAAAAAGGCCACCAGCATCCTGGCCTGGATCAGCACTAGTGTGGCAGGGCAGGGATTGTGCCCCCGGGCTGGGCACTGCTGAGGCAGCATCTCCAATCCCGGGTTCAGTTTTTTGGGACCCTCACTCCCAGAAGGACATTGAGATGCTGGAGCAGGTCCAGAGAAAGGCCTGGAGACCAGGGAATGGTGAGGAGGAGCTGAGGGGCCTGGGCTTGTTCAGCCTGGAGAAGAGGAGCTGAGAGCCTCCAGCTCTCGAGGACCCCCCGAAAGGAGGCAGGGGGAGGTGGTTGCCAGAACACAGAGACTGCAGGAGAAGCTGAGCAGACAGAGCAGCTTGCAGAGCTCCACAGGGGAAGTTCCATGCTTTCAGTTGCTGCTGCCTCACAGGGAGGTGACCTCCTCCCAAGTTCACTCTGGCTCCTGTCCGTGGCAGCCCGAGGGGCAGGAGTCCCCCACACAGCCACGGCACACAGGCAAAGCACTGCCAGCAAAGCAGCCCTTCAGCTGGCCCTGCTTTCACGGGAGCAGCAGGCTCCTTGCCAGGCACTCAGGTCACCTGCCACAGGCAAGGCTCTGAGGAGCTCTCCTTCCCTCAGCAGCTGCCCAGGAGCCTTCTGGAGCTGCCAGAGGTGTTTAGCACAGGTTCTGCTCCACCAGCTCTTCCCATTAACGCTTCCTACAGACCCACTCTGCAGAGCTGTGACTTCTGACTGCTAAACCACCACGGGGAAGCACAGAATGGTTGGGTTAGAAGAGCCCTTCAGGATGAAGTCCAACCATGACCCCAGCACTGCTAGGTCACCACTAAACCACGTCCCTCAGCACCACATCTCCATGGCTTCGAAACCCTTCCAGGGACGGTGGCTGCAGCACCTCCCTGGGCAGCCTGCCCCAGTGCCTGACCGCTCCTGCAGCAAGGAAATTGTCCCTCACGTCCAACATAAACCTCCCATGGGGCAAATGGCTCTCTCTGGTCCTGTTGCTTGTTCCCTGGGAGAAGGGAACTAACCCCTCCTCACTCCAACCTCCTTGCAGGGAGATGTAGAGCCAGAAGGTCTCCCCTCAGCCTCCTTTTCTCCAGGCTGAACAACCCCAGCTCCCTCAGCTGCTGCTCACCAGCTGCTCCCTTTCCACCAGACAGCTTTTCAGCCACTCTGCTGCCAGCCTGCAGCTACAGGCTGGGGTCAGAGTGGGTGGAGAGCAGCCAGGCAGAAAAGGACCTGGGGGAAGTGGTTGACAGCAGCTGAACAGGAGCCAGCAATGTGCCCAGACAGCCAAGAAGGCCAAGGGCATCCTGGCCTGCAGCAGCAAGAGTGTGGCCAGCAGGAGCAGGGAAGTCATTCTGCCCTGTGCTCAGCACTGCTGAGGCCACCCCTTGAGTCCTGTGTCCAGTTCTGGGCTCCTCAGGTTAGGAAAGCTGTTGAGCTGCTGGAAGGTGTCCAGAGAAGGGCAACAGAGCTGGGGAGGGGTCTGGAGCACAGCCCTGGGAGGAGAGGCTGAGGGAGCTGGGCTTGCTTAGCCTGCAGAAGAGGAGGCTCAGGGGAGACCTCATTGATCTCTCCAACTCCCTGAAGGGAGGCTGTAGCCAGGTGGGGGTTGGTCTCTTCTGCCAGGCACCCAGCAGCAGAACAAGAGGACACAGTCTCAAGCTGTGCCAGGGGAGGTTCAGGCTGGAGGTGAGGAGAGATTGGCCCTTGGGATGTGCTGCCCAGGGAGGTGGTGGAGTCCCCATCCCTGGAGGTGTTTAGGAAGAGCCTGGCTGAGGCCCTTGGTGCCATGGTTGAGTTGCTTAGATGGTGTTGGGTGAGAGGTTGGACTGGATGATCTCTGAGGTCTTTTCCAGCCTGGTTAATTCTATTCTATTCTATTCTATTCTATTCTATTCTATTCTATTCTCTGCAATTTTCCTGATCACTCAGGTTCTGAAGGGAAAAGAAAAGGACAATTCCTCATCTCAGGGCTGGACATCAGAAAGCTGCTTGAACCCTCAGGTGTGAGGAGCAGAGCCTGCTGCTGTGCTCTCCACTCCCCACTGGATCTGCAGTGGTGGTTTCATAGCTTGCCTTCGTCACCAGCTGTTAATGATCAGTAGAAAGTTGGCTGCCAGGCTCTGGCTTAGCTTGGGGCAGGGTTAGCTTGGAGAGGTGTGGAATTTATAACTCATTTACAAGGGGGAGATTACTAATTTAAGCTGCTTTCCAGTTTTCACCTCCTCCCCATTGGCTGTTAGTGCTGTCAGCCCTTCCTCTTCTCTCAGCCCCAGGTTCCCTGTGCACAAGGAGGAAGAATCCTTCTCTGACCATAAAATGCCTTTCTCATAACTTCAGAATTACCACAGCTAGCTCCAGCCCTGTCCTGCTCATGGATCCACTGACAGCAGAAGTTGTCCCCTTTTAGATGGGCTATTTGGCCTCCTGTCCCACATGTCCCACAGCAGAGCCAGCAGGGCCAGGGAGGGGATTCTGCCCCTCTGCTCCACTCTGCTGAGACCACAGCTGGAGCTCTGGGTCCAGCTCTGGAGCCTCTGTGCCAGGAAGGATGTGGAGGTGCTGGAAGGGCCACGAGGATGAGCAGGGGGCTGGAGCTGCTCTGCTCTGAGGACAGACTGAGGGAGTTGGGGCTGTTCAGGCTGGAGAGAAGGCTCCCAGGAGACCTCATTGTGGCCTTCCAGGGTCTGAAGGGGGCTCCAAGCAAGCTGGGGAGGGACTTTTGAGTGTGTCAGGGAGGGATAGGACTGGGGGGGGGATGGAGCAAAACTAGAAATGGGTAGGTTGAGATTGGCTGTGAGGAAGAAGTTGTTGCCCATGAGGGTGGTGAGAGCCTGGCACAGGCTGCCCAGGGAGGTGGTGGCAGCCTCCTGCCTGGAGGTGTTTGCAGCCAGGCTGGAGGTGGCTGTGAGCAACCTGCTGTGGTGTGAGGTGTCCCTGGCCGTGGCAGGGGGGTTGGGACTGGCTGAGCCTTGAGGTCCCTTCCAGCCCTGACAGTTCTGTGATTCTGTGTCAGAAAGAGACATGGATTCAGCCTCCTCTATTCCTAATCCACAGATTCATGGAATGGTTTAGGTTGGGAGGGACCTTGAAGATTGTTGAGTTCCAGCCCCCTGCCATGGGCAGGGACAGCTCCCACCAGCCCAGATTGCTCAAGCCCTCATCCAACCTGGGCTCAGACACCTCCAGGGAGGGCTCAGACACCACCTCCCTGGGCAACCTGCTGCAGTGCCTCACCACCCTCACTGGAAAGAATTTCTTCCTAATCTCCAGGCTCCATCTCCCCTCTTCTGGCTCAAAGCCCTTGCCCCTTGCCCTAGTACTCCAAGCTCTTGTATAAAGGCCCTCCCCAGCTCTCCTGTAGCCCCTTCAGGTGCTGGAAGCTTCACGAGGAGCTCAGTTTGAGAAGAAATGGTGTTCAGTGAGGAATAACAAAGAAATGCAAAGGTCCTTTACAAACCAGAACTGAAAAGCTCAGAGTGCTGCTGTACATCAGCTAGGGTGAAAACCAGGAGGCCCTCACCAAGCCATGAAGCACCAAAGGAAGTTTTGTTGTGAAGTGGGAGCAAAGAAGTGATGGACACTGGCTGTTTGCCACGGACACAGGGCTCCAGCATGGTAAGGTCTCAATAAACCTCACATGTTCCCCCTAAAAGAGGAACAAGAAGGATCTGGCTCCCCCTGTCCTACCCCCTCCAGACCTCTAGGGTGCTATGGAGTAGGTAGAACATGTTGAGCAGGAGCATAACCTGCCCTCCATGCCTCTGCAGCCTGCAGCCAGCACCAACTGGCCCCCCTCTGCATCTGCCTGTGGCTCTGTGCCCTAAGCACTGCCAACCTCAGTGTCCTCCCCAGACCCATGGGCTCCTTACACTCTGCCTTTCTCCTCTGTACAAGACCCTCACTTTGCTCAAGGTCCCTCCTTTTGACTCCAGTTCCTTTGCCTTATATTCCAAACGTGCTGCACTTTGGTATCCTGATGGCCCTCTCCCAGCTTCCCTCCTGCCAGCCTTCCATGCCTGATACCCCCAAACTCTGTGCCTGTCCCTGCTTTCTCTTCCCAGGGGCCATGCGTGCCTGTACAGCTGGTGAGGAAACCTGAACTGAGGGTCCCAGTGGAAACCTCCTGCCCTAAAGGAAGGAGGGAGGGAGGAGGTCTGGGGTGACCTGAGGATGGGTGGCAAGGCGACCTACCAGCAGCGGTGACCAGCAGGCTGAGAGGACACACATGATCCCCAGGAGCTGGATCAGCGTCTCCATGGCGATCCTCCCCCACTGCTTGCTGGGAGCGCGGCGCGGTCGCCTTGGTCCGACCCCGAGACACCAAAGCCTCGATGGGGCCAGGTTGCAAGCCACCGTCACCACCAGGGAGGAGGAGCCCCAGGACGGCGAAGGTGCAGGCGAAGAAGAGGCTGCCGGCCAGCTGGCTGCCCCCGGTGCCGATGAAGCACCACGTCCCGGGCCACTGCAGGGTGTAGTGGCCCAGGCCGGCGATGGGCAGCAGGGCGAAGGCCAGCACGGTCAGCCAGATGCCCAGCAGCACCGCCTGGTCACCCGTGTCTTCATGTGGCTGGCGTACCAGTGGGGCGCCCGGATGGCCAGCGTCCTCTCCACGGCCATGGCGCTGGCGATGAACAGCGGGCAGAGCCCGAACACCGTCATGCTGAAGCCAAAGAAGGAGCAGAGGTGACCCGAAGGTCGACGGCGTCCCAGGAGCGGTTGGGCAAGTAGACGGAGATGACGATGGGGCTGGTGAGCAGCTGCCCCAGCAGGTCGGTGAGCGCTAGGGAGCCGATGCACAGCAGGAAGGACCTTTTCCTCCGGCTCTCCTTAGCCCGGTAGCTCCGGGAGACCAGCAGCATGGCCAGGGCATTGCCCACGATGCCAGTGATCATCATGGTCAGGGGGAACGCCACCGACACGGCGCTGCAGCTCTCGGCCGCCGCCGCCCGCCCCGTCCCGTTGCCTCGCTGCCCCATGGCGCTGGGCTCGGTGCGGTTGGGGCCGCCCTGGCACTGCTGCCAGGGGCTCATGGCAAAGGGTTACCGAGGCGGCGGCAGCGGGGAGCCGAGGAGCCGCTCCATGGCAGCGGGCAGCGCGCAGGGGACCAGGAGGCACGGAGAGGAGCGGGCGGGAGCCGCTATAAGGCGGAGGGCGTGCGGGGGGACGGAGCCTCCCGTCCCGAGGGGAGGGGACGGGCGGGGCAGCTCCGGCCCCCAGCGCACCGCCCTCAGCCGCCGGCCCGGGGGCGCTGCCCTGGCCCCAAGAAGGCGTCGGGGGGGCCGGGAGCACCGGCAGCCCACCGACGCGGCGATAGCTCCCCATGGGAAGGGGACAGCTCCCTCTGGGGCGGGATGGTTGCCTCTGGGACGGGGATGGCTCCTTCAGGATGGGGATGGCTCCTTCATGGACGTAGCCGCCCGCCTCAGGGGCGGGGCCGATTCATTTAGCTCCGTCAGAGTCCAGGATGGTTCACTTCGGGACGGGAAGGTCTCCTTCATGGACGTGGTCGCGTCTCTCAGGGACGGGAATGGCTCCATCTGAACTAGGAGTGGTTCCCGCAGGGACGGGAATGGCTCTCTCAGTGTCGGGGGGGCGCTCCCGGCCGCTACCCAGCAAGACGGCGTTGACTTGTGCCGCTTGAGCCCGGCCCTAGAGCTCTGCTGCCCCCGGGTGGCACCGCGGCTGTCACCGTCCTCTCCCTGCGGGGCCGGCCTCGTAGCCAGAGACCTTTCAAGATCATCCAGTCCAACCCACGGTGGTGCCCAGTGACAGAACAAGGGCCAACGGGCACAAATTGGAACCCAGAAGGTTCCATCTGAACAAGAGGAGAAGGTTCTTTGGTGTGAGGGTGCAGGAGCCCTGGAGCAGGCTGCCCAGAGAGGTTGTGTTCTCTGGAGAGCTTCCAAGCCCAGCTGGGCATTGTGCCCCTGGGCAAGCTGCTGTGGGTGCCCTGCTTTAGCAGAGGGGTTGGACTGGATGATTCCCAGAGGTTCCTTCCTATGCCCATCACGCTGTGATGAACACACTGCTTCCTCTAACCCCCTGTAATTTAGAGATGCAGCACAAAGAAAATACCTCTGGCACCCAGAGCAATAAAATCACAGAATGGTAGGGGCTGGCAGGGACCTCTGGAGATCATCCAGTCCACCCCCCCTGGCTAGAAGAGGGGCACCTACAGCAGCTTCCCAGGATCACAAGGGCCATATGGGTTTAGAAGCTCTCCAGAGACTGCACAGCCTCTCTGGACAGCCTGCTCCAGGGCTCCAGCACCTCCTTTAGAGGTGGAACCTCCTGGGCTCCCATTTACACCCACTGCCCCTTGTTCTGTCTCTAGGCACCACTGAGAAGAGTCTGGCCCCTTCTTCTGGACACCCACTCTTCAGACCCCCTATCAGAACATCAGTAAGATTCCCTCTCAGGCTTTTCTCTAGGCTCAACAGCCCCAGGTTGAACTCTCCAGTAGTTCCTGTCCCTCATGAACTGGGGAGCCCAGAACAGAACATGATGCTCCAGAAGGTAGTAAGAGTAGAAGAACTTCCCCTCAACCTGCTGGCCACCATTGGCCTTCTTGGACACAAGGACACATTGCTGGCCCATGGCCAACTTACTGTCCACCAGCGCTCCCAGGCCTTTCCCAGCTGCTTTCCAGCAGGTCAACCCCTAATGGTTGGCAGCTGCTGAAGGAGCCACACTCTCACTCTCTTGCTGGGTATCTGAGAGGTAGAAGCTCCAGACTGATTGATTAATGGCATCCCAGCCTGGATCAGCAACAGTGTGGCCAGCAGGAGCAGGGAAGTCATTCTGCCCTGTGCTCAGCACTGCTGAGGCCACCCCTTGAGTCCTGTGTCCAGTTCTGGGCTCCTCAGGTTAGGAAAGATGTTGAGCTGCTGGAAGGTGTCCAGAGAAGGGCAAGAAAGCTGGGGAGGGGTCTGGAGCACAGCCCTGGGAGGAGAGGCTGAGGGAGCTGGGCTTGCTTAGCCTGGAGAAGAGGAGGCTCAGGGGAGACCTTCTTGCTCTCTCCAACTGCCTGAAGGGAGGTTGTAGCCAGGTGGGGGTTGGTCTCTTCTCCCAGGCACCCAGCAGCAGAACAAGAGGACACAGTCTAAGCGTGCCAGGGGAGGTTCAGGATGGATGTTAGGAAGAGATTGGCCCTTGGGATGTGCTGCCCAGGGAGGTGGTGGAGTCCCCATCCCTGGAGGTGTTTAGGAAGAGCCTGGCTGAGGCCCTTGGTGCCATGGTTGAGTTGCTTAGATGGTGTTGGGTGAGAGGTTGGACTGGATGATCTCTGAGGTAATTTCCAACCTGGTCTATTCTATTCTATTCTATTCTATTCTATTCTATTCTATTCTATTCTATTCTATTCTATTCTATTCTTATTCTATTCTATTCTATTCTATTCTATTCTATTCTATTTAATTAGCAGCAGTTGGATGAAGCCTTGAGCAAGCTGGTCTAGTGCAAGGAGCTGGAATTAGATGATCTTCAAGGTCTCTTCCAACCCAAATAGTGCTCCATGAAGGCTTGCTGGTGGTCTCCAAGAGAAAAGGACTCACTGCACAGTTAACTCACAGCTTTTATTTACACTTTTTTTTCCTTCTTGTCTACAGAATAATTTTTGCCTTACAGGTGGTTTGTTTTAAATCTAAAGCCAAATGAAACCATCATTTACTTAGGTTTTTTTTTTCCTCCCCCCTTGTGTCTGTCTGCTAAAGCTAAAACCTCTCCCCCCTTGAAGTACAGCAACAATTTGAATACAAAGCACAAGGGGAAAGAGAGAGGAAAATAACAAACCCCCAAAACCTCCTCCTCAAAAAACAACCCCAAAAGCAACAACCCAAACCAAAAACCAAAACAACAAACCCAAAAGAAAGGGAGAGAAAAAAATGACCCCCCCCAAAAGAGCTAACAAGAAAGCCTCTATCTGCTCTGCTTTGCACAGGTGTGTTAGGCCTTGGGGAACTTGGCAAAGAGGCACAGTTACAAGACTAAAACCTGCTCTTGTGCAGCCCTACACAAGGTTTAAGCTTTGGAATTGGAAATGAAAGCATGACAGAGGAGAGTGCAGAGCATTTAAGCTGCAAAACAGAACAAAAAAGGTAATTAAGAGGTTATTGAAAGATTTTTTACACACACACCCACACACCAAAAAAAGCCCCCCCCGCCCCCCAAACCCCCTTCCTGCTTCTCTGAGTGTCTCCAGCAATGGAAATGAAGCTTTTCAGGCTTTGCTCTGTCGTTGTTGGGGGGGGAGGAGGGTGTCGAACAAAACCAAAGCCCAGAAAGGCAGAATCTGGATGGAGTTTTTGGAACTGTGGGCATCAAAATGCTCCTCAAGAAAAATAATATATATATATATATAATAAAAAGATCCCTTTCCTCAGGTAGAGAATTATTGTCCTTACCATACTTACCTTGTGTGGTGGCACTGATGGGATTAAAAACCTTTCCTAAAGCCCAACGGAGCTCGAGAGAGGCCAAAAGTTTGAGCGGGGCGCTGCTAGCAACATTTGAGTCCATGAAAGCATTTTAAGCCATAAATGCTCTGAAAGGGGGAGGAAAAAAAAAACCCACCACCAAAGCAACAAAACCCCAAAGAGAGATTGATGAGGAACACGTGGAAGAGGCCAAACCTTTCTGCTCCTTTATTCTTAAATAGAAATGAAATTGCAATACCTTGACAGCGCTAAGCCGGCCCCCCGAGGGGATTCTGCAGGCGGCCTGCAGAAGCTTCACTTGATCCCAAGAAGCTAATCCCACACTCAAAGAGCAGCTCCTCAAGAGGATCCTGGAGTCCAGGGTCCACACAGTGGGAGGACCACTGAGGGCAGCAAGTGGTTTCTAAAGAGGGGCACTCAAGCAGCGGAGAGGACAGTGCTTGATGTCTCAACCACCCTCGCTTGGAAGGAATGAGGTCTAACTCTACAGAAGCCTAGGATGGATTGGGTGTTTCACAGCTACTTTGCACTGAGCACAGCTAAAGAGAGGGGCATCCAGCTCTACTTTTACTTCAGCACAGAAAAATAACAAAGAATTAGAGCTAATTACTCACTACTGTCATCCAAAAGGTGACACCAGCCCTGCAGCTACCTTAATAATCTCTTGTGGTCCCATTCGAGCTACATCAGACAAGCTCAAGGGTTGGATGCAGAAAGCTCACAGGCTCTTCCTCTACTCCTCAGATACTGACCTGGGGAGCACCCTCAGGCACCATGGGTGGCCTGGGGGGGGGCATCCTCAGGCACCATGGGTGACCTGGGGGGGGGCAGCCTCAGGCACCATGGGTGGCCTGGGGGGGGGGCATCCTCAGGCACCATGGGTGACCTGGGGGGGGGCATCCTCAGGCACCATGGGTGACTGGGGGGGGGGGCAGCCTCAGACACCATGGGTGACCTGGGCAGCAGGGGTGGCCAGCAGCCTCAGACACCATGGGGGACCTGGCAGCCTCAGCACCATGGGGAGGGCCCTCAGACACCATGGGTGACCTGGGGAGGGGGCAGCCTCAGACACCATGGGTGACCTGGGGGGGGGCATCCTCAGACACCATGGGTCACCTGAAGAGCAGAGCTGTGGGAGGCCATATCCAACCTGCACCTGCTCAGACACGTTACACCAGAGCCAGGAACCCCTTAAACCGAGCCTTTAAAAGTTAACAAACCTCTCCTTAGCCAACCAATCAAAACTTTCACACCTCCTGTGGGCAGTTTATGGCTTAAAATGCTACCTCAAGGCTTTTTTGTTGTTGTTGTTGTCTGATGAATGAACAAAGCTGCAGGTTTCCAGCAAGCAAGGACAGACATGCACCTCTACTAGCAGATTCAGCACTTCTGACCAAGTTTAAGACACCAACTCTGTAAAAATGTCTCATGCACTGACTGGATTTTGTTGGTTGTTTTGTTTTTGTTTTTGGTTTTTTTTTCTCCTGTTGGTTTCTGTTGTTTGCTTTTGTTTTGTTGGGTGTTTTGTTTGTTTGTTTTTGTTTGAAATGTGTGAGCTTTTTGCACGTTTATTTCCTTTTAGAGCTCGTGCGGGACCCAGAGTGGGAAGATCCAGAGGACGATCTGCGGCGTCTGCAAGACACAAAGGGGAGAAGCATGCAAAGAAATGAGTTGGAAGCTCCTTCCAGCAGCCCCCCCACCCCCCTCCCCTTTTCTTTTTCCTCTGGAGTAGTTTGCATCCTACTATTACAGTGAAAGGATCTCTGAGAAAGGGGCTTCTAGGATCATAGGAAGAGCTCTAAACCGCTGGAAACTCATCAAGTTCACATTAAACACACGGCCTCTCCCTCCCCCCCTTAAACCACCCCCCCCCCCAAATATAATCTAAATTTAACCCTGGAAATAGAATTTTGATTTCTAAATTGCAGGACTGGCTTGGGAAAAATCAACCACTGATGTGCACATCAACTGCAGGAAGGGGGAACCTGACTGCAAGAAGGGCGACCGATGCACAGAGGGATCAGAGGTGAGAAAGGTGACCCAGCTGCAGGCACTGGGGGGGACCCCAGCTGCAGGCACTGGGGGGGACCCCAGCTGCAGGCACTGGGTGGGGACCCCAGCTGCAGGCACTGGGTGGGGACCCCAGCTGCAGGCACTGGGGGGGGACCCCAGCTGCAGGCACTGGGGGGGGACCCCAGCTGCAGGCACTGGGGGGGGACCCAGGGGCAGTGAGGAACCTATTTTGAATCTCAGCTGCTGGGATTCAACTCTTGCCCTGAGAGGAATCTGCTCTGAATCTCAACTGCTGGGATCCAACTCTTGCCCTGAGAGGAATCTGCTCTGAATCTCAACTGCTGGGATTCAGCTCTTGCCCTGTGAGGAATCTCCTCTGAATCTCAACTGCTGGGATTCAGCTCTTGCCCTGTGAGGAACCTCCTGTGAGTCTCAACTGCTGGGATTCAGCTCTTGCCCTGAGAGGAATCTGCTCTGAATCTCAACTGCTGGGATTCAGCTCTTGCCCCAAGAGGAATCTGCTCTGAATCTCAACTGCTGGGATTCAACTCTTGCCCCAAGAGGAATCTGCTCTGAATCTCAACTGCTGGGATTCAACTCTTGCCCTGAGAGGAATCTGCTCTGAATCTCAACTGCTGGGATTTAGCTCTTGCCCCGAGAGGAACCTCAGGCTATCAGGGAGTAATAGGACTAGGGGGAATGGGATGAAGCTGGAGGTGGGGAGATTCAGGCTGGAGGTGAGGAGGAAGTTCTTCACTGTGACGGTGGTGAGGCCCTGGAATGGGTTGTCCAGGGAGGTGGTTGAGGCCCTGTCCCTTGAGGTGTCTAAGCCCAGGCTGGATGAGGCTCTGTCCAGCCTGATCTAGGGTAGAGTGTCCCTGCCCATGGCAGGGGGGTTGGAACTAGATGATCCTTGTGGTCCCTTCCAACCCTAACTGAAACTATGAAACTATGAAACCTGCTCTGACTCTCAACTGCTGGGATTCAGCTCTTGCCCTGAGAGGAATCTGCTCCGAATCTCAACTGCTGGGATTCAACTCTTGCTCTGAGAGGAACCTTTTCTGACTCTCAACTGCTGGGATTCAACTCTTGCTCTGAGAGGAACCTTTTCTGACTCTCAACTGCTGGGATTCAACTCTTGCTCTGAGAGGAACCTGCTCCGAATCCCGACACTCTTGCCCCGAGAATCCTTCAGCCCCAGAAGGAACAAAGCCCAGGGAGGCAGCACTGCAAGTCAGACATTTCAAACACAGCCAATTCTTATGCTACAGAAACCCAAACCTTTCTGGTGACCGGGATCTCGATCGTCTTTTTTTGCGCTCGCCAGCGGAAGAGGATCGAGAGCGACTTCTCTTCTTGCTTCTCTCGGGGGAAGAGGAGGAACGAGAGCTTGAGTAGATCTTTTCCTTGGGTGGAAGAACCCTGTAGGACCTGGAGCTGGATCTTTATTGATTAAGAAATAAATCAGATTTAATTCTGGCAGTAATTATAGGGGGAAAAAAAAAAATAAACAAACAAAACAAACACAAACCAAAAGCACAACAAAGCAACAAAACCAAAAGAACAGAAGAAAAGAACAAAAACAGAGACAGTTGGAATGAGGGCTCCCTACTCTAGTGCCTCCAGAGCATGGGCACATCAACATCTGGGGGCTTTCATACTTACTCCTCAGTTACCTGCCAACAAAGCCTCTACTGCCGTGGAGTTTCCTCTAATAAAGTTTGCTAAACACTGTTTCTCGATACAGGTTTGGAAAGCCCCTTCCAGCACTCACCAGCCCTCCCCCTTTCAGCCTTTCCCCCTCCAAGCTCTTCAGCCTTTCCTCCCCCAAGCCCTCCTGCTTTCAGCCTTTCCCCCTCCAAGCTCTTCAGCCTTTCCTCCCAACTTTTCAACATTTTCTCAAAACCTTGCAACTGTTCAGAGCATGTTGAGCTTTGAGCTTGAAAACCAGATGTAACCCCAATCAATCCATTAATAAGGGTTCTTGGCTTGAAAACCCAACCACCAATTTAACCCTGAGACTTCCTATCACTGGCTATTTCACACTGGAGTTTTTAATCCAGCCCTGAGTGGAACATTAAAACCCTTCAGAAGATCTATTTAGAAACCTCAAAGTAAATTTGTGTGGAAAGTAACCAAACTGCTTCAACCTCTCCTCTCTAACTGCAGTCCTGTGGATGCTTAACAAAGAATAAAGCCAAAGCAGCTTGACTCAGAAATCATTTTGGCTATCTAAAAAGCCAAGGGGAAAAAAACAACCTACTGGTGGGGAATAAACCAAAAGAACAGAGTCAAAGTCCTAACCTGTAACTGAAATGACAGAAAAACATCTAACAGGATTGAGGTTTTTTTCCCCAGTAAGTTGGATTAAATCTTTAAGAGAAAGCCAAACATCCCAGAATTTCTGTTGTGGGAGAAGTGTTTTCAGGGTTCTCACTGTACATAACACCACAGTCCTGCTCCTAACACGCTGAGGACACTTGGTGGATGTCTTGCAACAAGCAAACTAATACCCCAGGGAGCAGAGACATGATTTGCCTCTTCCTAATAAACCCACAGATTCCATCTCAGCTGAGCCTTAGGGCATCATCCACAGCAGGTTTGTGTCACCAAAGCGTGGTGGCAGCATGTGGGATTTGCTCTTCCCAGCTCAAGTCTTCCTTCCTTACAGGTTCAAAACTCTCTGCCTGCCTGGAGGTGGGACAGCTCTTTCATCACAAGAGGCATGTCCTGCTAGCAGGACACCTGAAGGAACTTGCATGCTTTGCTGACTCCACCACCCAGGCCAGCCACTGCTCCCTCCACGGCATCAGCCAGCTCTAACTGCTGGCAGCTTCCCACAGGGTTCACTCCTGACATTTCCAGATGTTATGAAAGCTAGCAGCAGCACTATCTAGTGGGGGTCAGATATGTTAGCACCTTCCCCCCTGGGCCAGAGGAGGTTTAGGCTGGACATGAGGAACAATTCCTTTCCTGCAGGAGTGGTCAGGCATTGGAGCAGGCTGCCCAGGGAGGTGCTGGAGTCTCCATCCCTGGAGGTGTTCAAGAAAGGTGTGGCCCTGGCACTTGGAGACATAGCTTAGAGGCTGTGGTGGTGTTAGGTTGAAGGCTGGACTCAATCTTAAGAGGACTTTTCCAACCCAAACAATTCTATGATTCCACAAACCCAAAGCCAGGAGCATTGTCTGCTTTCTAACACTTTCACATGAAGCAGAACTGGCAAAAAGTCCTGAGGCAAACACACAAACACTAAAATCCTTCTTCCTTCCTAGTGAAGATCTGTGGTGTCCACTCCTCTACCTTAGCCCAAACTAAAGCTCTTCAACCCAAACCTCTCACTCTCAAGAAATACATCTGTGGTGGCAACAACCTGGTGCAGAGACTCCAGCAGTTCTGAGAACAAAAGGAGTCAATGTTCTGCTCTGGTGAGAGTACTGCTCACCTGCAGCACTCTGTACAGCTCTGGGACCCCCAGCATAGGAGAGACATGGACATGCTGGAGCAGGTCCAGAGGTGGCTACAAAGATGATCAGAGGGCTTCAGCACCTCTCCTATGAGGACAAGCTGAGGGAGGTGGGTTGTGCAGCCTGGAGAAGAGAAGGCTCCAGGGAGACCCTGGAGTAGCCTTCCAGTACCTGAAGGGAGCTACAGGAAGGCTGGGGAGAGATTGTTTAGAAGGGCCCGTGGCGACAGGACTAGGGGAAATGGTTTGAAACTACAGCAAGGTAGATTTAGGTTGGACATCAGGAGGAAGTTCTTCACAATGCAAGTGGTGGAACACTGGAACAGGTTGCCCAGAGAGGTGGTTGAGGCCTCATCCCTAGAGACATTCAAGATCAGACTTGATGTGGCCCCTGGGCAGCCTGCTCTAGTTGAAGGTGTCCCTGCTGCCTGCAGGGGGCTGGACAAGATGACCTTGGAGGGTCCCCTTCCAACCTGATGCAATCTGTGAACCTGTGTAATGGTTTTTTTTGACCAGGATGAAATCAACCAGAGGTTGGTTCCTCTGCCCTTGTGTTCTCTCTGCAAGGACAGAGTGCTACCTCATTCACCTGGATTTCGACCCACGAGATCTAGATTGCTCTCTGGAACTGGAACGAGATCTTGATCTGGAACTGGAAGAACTTCTTGAATGGGACCTGAAACAACAGGGAAGTGTTTTTTTTTTTCCCAGTGTCTGACTGGAATTCAGCAGAAGATCTGCAGTTGTTAGCAGCAAGAGACAAACCATGAAGCAACACAGTTTGGCCTAGAGCTACTGGAGAAGTGACCATTCCCTCCTACTCCCCCAGCTACCACCACAGCACGCTTGGGAAACACACAACTGACAGGGAGATGGTGCAGCAAAAACAACCAAGTCAGCCTTTAATGACAGAGAAATTAAACAGGACTGCAGTTACCTGGCAAAAGGAAACCACTGCAAATCTACTCACTGCTTCATGAGCTCCAGGCCTTAACTTTTGGTTTGTGCTTTAACTTGAAAACCATCAAGCTGCTTGAAAAGTAGAGCAAGGAAAGAATTTGGGCTAGCTAGCTAGCTCCTCAAGGCAGGGCTCACAAGGGTGTTGGCAGCAGTTTTGAGCTTCCAGAGATTCACAGATCCATAATTTCACAGATCCACAGAATGGTTTGGGTTGGAAGGGACCTTCCACCCACCCCCCCTGCCATAGGCAGGGACACCTTCCACTAGACCAGGTTGCTCGAGGCCTCATAAAGACTTTCTCCTGCATCAAACATCAAAAGTTAGTTAATTCTTCTCTGAAAAAGCAGACAACATTAACACTGGTTGAGCTAGTCAGAATTATGTGCCATTTGTGTCATGCTGATGATCCTGAAGGTCTTCTCCCACCTCAATGATTCCATGATTGTGGGATGCTATGGTTTTCTTTAAAGCACAAACCACAGAATGGATCTACCAACGGCAGCAGAGGTGCAGGAGCCACTGCAGGGAGGCAGCACTGCAGCCAACTCCTAATCATATCCTCAGGAAGAGTATCTTCCACATGCTGTCAACCTCCCAGCGGGCATCACCACCAGGTCCCTTGCATTTTGTGTGCCAAACAAAGGCAGTGTGAACATAACCCAACTAGGACATGGACCAAAACCTTCTTAAACAGCACAAACAAGCAGCCACAAGTGGCAGGGATTACTGCCAGTGAATTAGCTGTAGCTAGAAGCAAAAAGTTCACCAGGAGATTGCAAGACCTCCAGCCAGTTTCCCTTAGGACAACCTCCTTTGACTTTGCTGCTGACATTTGTGAATTAAGGAACTAAGTTAATGGCCAGATGAGGCTCCTCTGTCTTCTTTGACCTGCCCACTCCCCAAAATAGGTCCTACACTCCAATGTAGTCTGTGCTGGCTGCACTGTCCTCACAGAGGGCAACACAGCCATGTCCTGGTTGAGAACAAGGCCTCATAAGCCAGCAATGGGCCCTTGTGGACAAGAAGGCCAATGGGCTCCTGAAGGGCATGAAAGAGAGTGTGGCCAGCAGATTGAGGGAGGCTCTCCTGCTCTGCCCTAGGGAGAATATAGCTGGAGTCCTGGGTCCAGTTCTGGGCTCCCCACTTCAAGAGGGACAGGAAACTACTGGAGAGAGTCCGGGGAGGCTCCAAACATGCTGAGGGGCCTCAAACATCTCTGTGAGGAGGAAAGGCTGAGAGACCTGGGGCTGTTGAGCCTGGAGAAGATCAGCCTGAGAGGGGATCTGCTCAATGCTCAGCAAAAGTTAAAAGGTGGGGGGAAGGAGGATGGGGCCAGAGTCTTGTCAGAGTGCAGAGAAGGGCAAGGAAGCTGGTGAAGGCTCTAAAGAACAGGTCTGGTGAGGAGCAGCTGAGGGAGATGGGTTTGTTCAGCCTGAAGAAAAGGAGGCTGTGGGAAGACTTTCTGGCTCTCTACAACTCCCTGAAAAAGAGGCTGGAGCCTGCTAGGGGTTGGTCTCTTCTCCCTTCTCCTCAGGACAAGAGGAAATAGCCTGAAGTTACAGCAAGGGAGAAATAGGTTAGATGCTAGAAGAAACTTCTTCCCTGAAAGGGTTCTCAAACACTAGAACAGGCTCCTCAGGGAAGTGGCTGAATCCCCATCCCTGGAGGTGTTTACAAGAGGCAGATACTTGGTGCTGGTTTAGCAGCAGCCTTGGCAGAGGTAGAGGATGGTTGGACTGGATGATCTTAAAGGGCTTTTGTAACCTCAAGTTCTATGATTCTCTGGCTGCCCCTCTTGTGCCACCTCCTCCCACTTCAGCAACATTCTGCTGCTCTCTCTCATAGAATGGTTTGGATTGGAAAAGACCTTGAAATATCATCTGGTTCCAAGTCCCCAGCCATGGGCAGGGACCCCTCCCACTAGAGCACGCTGCTCGAGGTCTCAGGTATTCAACACCTCAACGCTGCTACCAAACTTCACCCCCTTGAACCAAGCAGCCTGAAAAATCAAATTGTTAAAGAAGTTACATCTTGGAAGTTAACTGGAAGGGCTCAGCAGAAACATCAAGTCCATTTAACTCAACTATGGGACCCAAGAAGCCTCCCTGAGGATGAGGAGGAGGTCAGGACGGGACACGATCTACCTGGGTAGATAAAAACCGTTAACGACCTTTAAACTAGAAGTGTCAAAGCAATCCAAAAATAAGAGTAATAATAATAATTAAACCAAAAAGGTAAATAAAGAAGTTAGATACTGACATTTTGCCTGGTGTTACCCTTGACCTGTACCCGTTTACCTGGACCTAGACCTTGAGCTTGAGTGAGAGGATGAGCGCGACGACGAGCGCGAGTGAGAAGATCGAGACTTGGAGCGGCTGCGCCGGGGGGCTTTCTTTTTCTTGTTAGTGTCCTCTTCTTCACTGGCATCAAGATTGTATTTGGAAAGGTCAGCATCATCTTCATCCTCATCCTGAAAAGTGCAAAGGAAAAAAAAAAAAACAACTTCACTGTTTTGGTAGTTTACAATAGGATAGAATAGAAGTAACCAGGGTGGAAAAGACCTCGGAGATCATTGAGTCCAACCTCTCACCCAGCACCATCTGAGCAACCCAACCATGGCACCAAGTGCCTCAGCCAGGCTCTTCCAAACACCCCAGGGATGGGAACTCCACCACCCCCTGGGCAGCACATCCCAATGGCCAATCTCTCTTGCTGAGAAGAACTTTTCCTCACCTCCAGCCTGAACCTCCCTTGGCACAGCTTGAGACTGTGTCCTCTTGTTCTGCTGCTGCTTGCCTGGGAGAAGAGACCAACCCCCAGGTGGCTACAACTCCCTGCAGGGAGTTGGAGAGAGCAAGAAGGTCTCCCCTGAGCCTCCTCTTCTGCAGGCTAAGCAAGCCCAGCTCCCTCAGCCTCTCTCCCAGGGCTGTGCTCCAGACCCCTCCCAGCTTTCTTGCCCTTTCTTCTGTTGGGTTTCTACTTATTGCAGGGGAGGGGGTGGTGTCTTCTGCCTAGTGTCAGGGGACAGAATGAGAGGAAATGTCTGAAATTGGGCCAGAGGAGGTTGGGTTGGACATGAGGAGCAATTTAATTCTTGCTAGAGTGGTCAGGCACGGCACAGGCTGCCCAGGGAGGTGGTGGAATCACCATGCCTGGAGGTGTTCCAGAAACGTGGCTGTGGCACCTGGGGACGTGGTTTGATGGCCACGGCGGTGTTGGGTGGATGGCTGGCTCAGCCTTGGAGGAGTATGATAAAATGTGACTGCAAACTTGTGTTTCAAAGCAAATTATTAAAAGGCCTGCAAAAAAACCCCACCACCTGAATTCCCATTGCTGTGATTCCACAGATCAGGATGCTTTGGGTTGGAAGGCACCTCAAAGACACTAGTTCCAACCCCTGCTAAAGCAGGGCCCCCACAGCAGCTTGCCCAGCAGCACAGTGCCCAGCTGGCTTTGGAAGCTCCCACCAGGAGACTCCACAGCCTCTCTGGCAGCCTGCTCCAGCCTCCAGCACCCTCACACCAAAGAAATTTCTCCTCCTGTTCAGATGGAACCTCCTGGGCTCCAGTAAGCATCTGTTGCCCTTATCCTATCACAGGGACACCTCTAAGAAGAGTCTGGCCCATCCTCTTGCACCCCCCTGGTCCTTTAGCTCTGCTGAGCATTGCTCAGATCCCCTCTGGGGCTGCACTCCTGCAGGCTCAACAGCCCCAGGGCTCTCAGCCTTTCCTCCTCACAGAGCTGCTGCAGGCCCCTCAGCATTATGGAGCCTCTTTTGCAGCAGGAGCCCAGAGCTGGCCACCAGACTTGAGATGTGGCCTCACCAGGGCATTGTTCAGGGGCAGGAGTACCGTCCTTGACCTGCTGGCCACACTCTCCTTCATGCCCCCCCCGAAACCATTGGCCTACTTGGCCATGAGGGCACATTGCTGGAGCATAGATAACTCACTGCCCACCAAGACTCCAAGGTCCTCCTCCATGGAGCCTTGTTGGCCAGAAGAGCTGGCTCTGGTGTTGAGAAGAAACCAGCTTGTGCACAGGCTGTAGAGAAGCTGTAGGCACCTCCACTGAGAGCTGCTCCTCTGAACTGCTCTGAAGGCAACTAAAAAACCCAGAGCAAGCTTTACCTGCCCAACACTGAACTGGAGCAATAAAACATGGATAGAAAATAAACCAACAGCACACTACCTCATCCAGTTTGTATTTGGAAAGATCTTCATCCTCATCCTCCTCATCTTCTCCTTCAGATTCCTTATCTTCTACTTCCTTCAGGATAGATGCAGGACCAACTGGCTTCCCTCTGTACTTTTTCTTCTTGCGTCCAAACTGCAAAGATTCATTGGATTAGGAGAGGAGGGACTCAGAAACCATCTCCAGCTGCTTTGGGTTGGGAACCTCACAAGACAAGAAAGCAACACCAAGTTGCAAACTACAAAACTTCATTGGATTAGGAGAGGAGGGACTCAGAAACCATCTCTAGCTGCTTTGGGTTGGGAACCTCAGAAGAAAACAAAGCAACATGGAGCTGCAAGGTGCTGGTGCTCCAGGGGAAGGAGAAGGGTCACTGAAACATCAGTCAGCAGCAAGCAGCTTTGTCAAGAGAGGCTTGTTTTAGATCAAATGCATGGATTAATGGCAGGGAAGATTCATGCAAATCTGAGGTTAATAGGAGATTAATTAATCCTGGTGTCCATGGGATGCCTGGTTGAACACTACATGAGTGGTGCTGTTGCCAGCTCCCAAGGAAGTTCAACTCATCCAGCTTGCACCACTTTAATTACAACTCATTCCTAGTTTTTCACCCCAGAAAACCAGAGCAGGTTCAATCACTCTCAGTTCACAAACTCAGGGAATGGTTTTGGTTGGAAGGGACCTTGAAGATCATGGATGGATCAAAGATGCTGAGGGAGCTGGGGTTGTTTAGCCTGGAGAAGAGGAGGCTCAGGGGAGACCTTTACTGTCATCTACAGCTACCTGAAGGGAGGTTGTAGCCAGGTGGGGGTTGGTCTCTTCTCCCAGGCAAGCAGCACCAGAACAAGAGGGCACAGTCTCAAGCTGTGCCAGGGGAGGTTTAAGCTGGAGGTGAGGAAGAAATTCTTCCCAGCAAGAGAGATTGGCCATTGAAATGTGCTGCCCAGGGAGGTGGTGGAGTCACCATCACTGGAAGTGTTCAAGAGGGGACTGGCTGAGGCACTTGGTGCCCTGGTTAAGTTGATCACATGGTGTTGGGTGGTAAGGTTGGACTTGATGATCTCCAAAGTCTTTTCCAACCTGGTTAATTCTATTCTATTCTAATTCCAAGCCCCTGCCATGGGCAGGGACAGCTTCCACTAGACCAGGCTGCTCAAGGCCTCATACAACCTGCCTTGAACACCTCCTAAGCATTTGACAAAGAGAGGAAGCACAAAAGAACCCACCAAACCCAAAGGTCTGCAAGCCACCAAGCCCAGCAGGTGTCTCTCCAGACCTTACCTCATCGTACTCCCCGTCCGACTCCTCGCGCTCGATGTACTCGACGTTCTCTCGCTCGTTGAAGCCTCCTCCATAGCCTTTAACAAGGGGGAAAAGAAGACAATCTCATCAGCTTCACCAAGTTAACCACAACAAGCTCAGAGTGCATTCATAGAATCAACCAGGTGGGAAGAGACCTCCAAGATCATCCAGCCCAACCTAGCACCCAACACCACCTAATCAACCAGACCATGGCACCAAGTGCCTCAGCCAGGCTCTTCCTGAAGATCTCCAAGGACAGCGACTCCACCACCTCCCTGGGCAGCACATCCCAAGGGCCAATCTCTCAGTGAAGAACTTTCTCCTCACCTCCAGCCTAAACGTCCCCTGGCACAGCTTCAGACTGTGTCCTCTTGTTCTGGTGCTGGTTGCTAGAGAGAAGAGACCAACCCCCACCTGGCTACAACCACCCTGCAGAGAGTTGTAGAGAGCAATGAGGTCTCCCCTGAGCCTCCTCTTCTGCAGGCTAAGCAAGCCCAGCTCCCTCAGCCCTCTCCTCCCAGGGCTGTGCTCCAGACCCCTCCCCAGCTTTCTTGCCTTTCTCTGGACACCTTCCAGCAGCTCAACAGCTTTGTTGAACTGAGTGGCCCAGAACTGGACACAGGACTCAAGGGGTGGCCTCAGCAGTGCTGAGCACAGGGCAGAATGACTTCCCTGCTCCTGCTGGCCACACTCTTCCTGCTGCAGGCCAGGATGCCCTTGGCCTCCTTGGCTGCCTGGGCACACTGCTGGCTCATGTTCAGCCTACTATCTACCAGCACCCCCATGTCCCTTTCTGCCTGGCAGCTCTCAGCCACTCTGCCCCCAGCCTGTAGCACTGCCTGGGGTTGCTGTGGCCAATGTGCAGAACCTGGCACTTAGCCTCATGAAGTCTCATGCCACTGGCCTCTGCCCACCCATCCAAGCCTGTCAAGGTCAGTCTGCAAGTTGAGGATGAACTTTTTTTCAAAGAGGTTCTGGAAGCTTCCAGTGGATTTAGGACATCCCTACAGCAGGTACTGAGGTGATCTTCAGAGGAATCTAAATTGTTCCCACAGGTGTTTTCTGCCTGGAGAAGAGAAGACTTCAGGGAGTCCTTCTGGTGGCCTTTCAGTGCTTAAAGGGGCTGAGAATAAAGCTGGGAACCACCTTTTGAGCAGGCCCTGTTGTGACAGGAGAAGGGGTGATGGTTTGAAATCAAAGAGGGAGATTAAGGTTGGATGTGGCTGTGAGCAGCCTGCTGTAGTGTGAGGTGTCCCTGGCCATGGCAGGGGGGTTGGGACTGGCTGAGCCTTGAGGACCCTTCCAACCCTGACAATTCTATGGTTCAGACTGGAGAGAAGAGGAGAATATTTGACACTGAGGGTGGTGAGAGCCTTGCCAGGCTGCCCAGAGAGGTAGGAGCTGCCCATTGCAGGCCAGGGTGTCTGGGGCTCTCTGAGCAACCTGCTCTAGTGGACTAGATGGACCCTGAAAGGTTCCTTCCCACCCAGTTCAGCCTGTGATTCCATCTTTAACAGAATGGGGAATACAAACCAAATCAAAACAACAGCAACACCCCCAAACCAAACCAACCAACCCCATCATCACCACCAGCAAGCAAACAAATCCCAACCAACCCACCAAAGAAAACCAGTTTCAGGTTTCTAGCTTTGCTGAGCACCCAGCCTCCCAGAGGAGCCTTGGTGGGGTGCAGTGCCTGAAAACCACCTCAGTCTGGATAAGCACGAGGGGCCAGACCAAGGGATACTGTCCTCAAAGAACAAAGTCCCACCTCTGAAAGCCTCCAGTAGCCAACTGGAGAAGCCAGCACCAAAACCTGAGATGAAGGCAATGCTGGCTGAGGACTCTCCCAGCTGCTGGCCTTGCTACAGCCAGGTCCTACTTGCACAAAGCCTGCAAGCCTGGTGGCTTCTGGGCCATGTCTGCTCCAACAGCTGAATGATTCCATGACATAAAGTCTCCTATAGATCCTCAGGGAGCAGCAGGAATAAATGCTTTAGAGTTGGGCTGAATTGGGCAAGATTTGCCTGACAATCCTTCCTGCTGCTTTTTATGATGTGAGTGGAAAATTCCCAGAATCCCAGCAGCTATTCCCAGAATCCCAGCATTGGGGGGGGGGGTTGGAAAGGACCTCTGGAGATCATCCACTCCACCCCCCCTGCTAAAGCAGAGCACCCACAGCAGCTTGCCCAGCAGCACAATGGTCAGGTGGGTTTGGAAGCTCTGCAGAGAAGGAGACTCCACAACCTCCCTGGGCAGCCTGCTCCAGGCCTCCAGCACCCTCACACCCTTTCCTCTGTTCAGATGGAACCTCCTGGGGTCCAGGTTGCACCCACTGCCCTTTGTCCTAGCAGCCTGCTCCAGGACTCTGGCACCCTGACAGCAAAAAAGTTCCTGAAGGTGTCCCACAGGGCAACCAGAAATTTAGTTTGAAGGACACCAGAGCCTGAAAATGGAATCAAATCTCATGAAACATTGAAGTATTTACTTGAAGAGGAAAGATTTGAGGATAGGAAAGCCTCCAGGAAATGCTGGTGAAGATTGCTATTTATAGCCTTACAGTATTAGCAATACCAAAAAGATTCTTTTCCTTTTCCTAACACACTCTGTGCTCCTCTCCAGCTGCTCTTTTGCACACAGAATGGTTTTGGTTGGAAGAGACCTTTCAGACCATGGAGTCCAACCCTTCACCCAGCACTGCCAGGGCACCACTAAACCCTCAGCACCACACCTCCACAGCTTTGAGACCTATCAGGGAACGAGGACTCCACCACTGACCTGGGCAGCCTGGGCCAGGTCTTGATGATCCTCAAGGGGAAGAAACTGTTCCTCCTGCCCAACCTAAACCTCCCCTGAAGCAACCTGAGGACATTTCCTGCTGTCCTGTCACTTGATCCTAGGGAGAAGAGACCAACCCCAACTCACTCCAACCTCCTTCAGGGAGGAGAGCAATGAGGTCTCCCTCAGCCTCCTTTTCCAGGCTAAACAATCCCAGGTCTGTCACCTGCTCCTCCCCAGCCCTGTTCTCCAGACCCTTCACAGTCTTTGTTGTCCTCGCTGCAGCCCCTCAATGTTGTTCTTGGAGTGAGGGGGCCACAACTGGACCTAGTTTTGGAGCTGTGGCCTTCCCAGTCAGTGCCCAGCAGAGGGGAATTTAGTTCATGCACATCAATTCTCCACCTTGGAGTGAGGGGGCCACAACTGGACCTAGTTTTGGAGCTGTGGCCTCCCCAGTCAGTGCCCAGCAGAGGGGAATTTAGTCCATGCACATCAATTCTCCACCTTGGAGTGAGGGGGCCACAACTGGACCTAGTTTTGGAGCTGGGCCTCCCCAGTGCCCAGAGAGGGGAATTTAGTCATGCACATCAATTCTCCTCCTGACCCCACTGCAGAGGTGCAGTATAAATAGCCACAGCCCTGCTGTAAGGACATCTCCTGCTCTACTTACAGGCTTCATGCTTAATTCAGGAGGAACTTGAAGTGTGTCACAGTGTGACCAACCCTCAGCACACGTTGGGAGATAAATGGTCTGATCTCCACAGCCACAAACCCTGCTGGGTGACTGCAGAGCCCTCTCTGGATGGACATTATGCAGACAACAGGCTCCTGGGAGCTTAATTAACTGATGTTTTACTCCTTCCAAAGCTCTCAGTGTCCAAACCAAATGAAAAGGCAGTTTAAGGTGAGTACCTGCTGGATTTCCAGGTGAAACCATCACACAATTCACACACTTCTAAAAACAATCAGGTCCAAAAGCTACAGATTTGCTCACATCATGAAATGGTTTAGCTTGGAAGGGACCTTTAAGATCATCTAGTTCCAAGCCCCCTCTCCCACTGGGCCAGGTTGCCCATCTAGCCTGGCCTTGAACACCTCCAGGCAGGGGGCATCCACACCCTCCCCGGGCAACCTGTTCCAGGCTCTCACCACCCTCACTGGAAACAATTTCTTCCTCATCTCCAGCCTCAATCTCTCCTCTGCCAGCTCAAAGCTATTGCCCCTTGTCCTGTCACCACAAGTCCTTGTATACAGTTCCTCCCCAGCTCTCCTATAGCCCCTTCAGGTAGCAGAAGGCTGCTCTAAGGTCTCCTGGCAGCCTTAACCTCTCCAGACTGAACAGCCCCACTCTCTTAACCTGTCTTCCCACCAGAGGCACTCCCAGTCCTCTGATCATCTTCCTCTGGACCTGCTCTAACAGCCCCAAGTCCACACCAGGGTGTTTTTCACCAGATTCAGACACAAAAAGGCAGACAAAGCCCAACTGTGAGAGCAGTGCAGACCCCCACACCTGGACCATCATTCAACTTTGCTTAGAATCATAGGGTCAATAAGGCTGGAAAAGACCTCAGAGATCATCAAGTCCAAGCAGTCACCCAACACCCCCTGACCAAACCATGGCTTCAAGGGCTTGTTCTGCTGTGACCAAGAGAAAAACCCACCCCAAAAGCCTTTAATTATGAAATTACACCAGGGTTTGTAAACAGTATTTGAAACCAGGAGCTCACCTGTCCTCTCCTCCAACTTGGCATACTTTGGAGTGTTACACATGTTACATTCTGACCTTCTGGCCCAGTTCACGTTGCCACATCTTGGGAGGTCAAGAAACCAAGAAGAGGAATAAGAAACTTTTAACTTAAAGCAATAATAATGACAAAAAGGCATTTCACAAATGATAAATCATGACTTTGCCAAGTTCCAGTAATTATCTGCAGTCACCAGCACAACATGACTCCCAGGGTCACCAAGAGATAAGGAAGTGCAAGGGCTGCTGGGTATTCCACCAGCTCCAAGCCAAGAGGAACAGCATCACACAAGCACATCAGAGAGGAAGAGGTAAATCCCAGCATGGAGAGGTGGAAGGGAGCTCGGAGATCATCCACTCCAACCTCCCTGATAAAGCAGAGACACCCACAGCAGCTTGCCCAGGATCACAATGCCCAGCTGGCTTTGGAAGCTCTCCAGAGAAGACTCCACAACCTTTCTGAGCAGCCTGCTCCAGGGCTCCAGCACCCTCACAACAAACAGGCTTCTCCTCCTGGTCAGATTATGCTCCTTGGTACCACTGAGAAGAGTCTGGCCCCATCCTCTTGCTCCCCACAGGTCCTTTAGCTCTTGCTGAGCATTGCTTAGATCCCCTCTGGGGCTGCTCTTCTGCAGGCTCTCAGCCCCAGGGCTCTCAGCCTTTCCTCCTCAGAGCTGCTCCAGGTCCCTCAGCATCTTTGTAGCCTCCCCTGGACTCTCTCCAGTAGTTTCCTGTCCCTCTTGAAGTGGGGAGCCCAGACCTGGACCCAGGACTCCCAGTGTGACCTCACTAAGGCAGTGTAGAGCAGGAGGAGAACCTCCTTTGACCTGCTGCCACACTCTTCTTCATGCCCCACAGGAGACCACGGCCACAAGGGCACACTGCTGTTACATGGCTAACTGTCCTCCATCAGCACTCCCAGGGCCTTCTCCACTGAGCTGCTTTCCAGCAGGTCAATCCCTAACCTGTGCTGCTGCATGGTGCTGCTCCTCCCCAGGTGCAGGACTCTACACCTGAACTCTTAAGCTTCCCCTCTGCCCAGATCTCACAGGATGGTGGTGCAGTGTGATCCTCTACCAGCCAATCCTCCCAGTATTGGGACCAAGAATGGTGCCCTGGGGCTCTGCCATCTCCCACTGCAGAGCAGCACAAATGGAGACCCATCAGGCTGAAACCAGCCAAGGTCTGGCAGTAGAAGGCATCAAAAAGTCAAACTCCCCTGATGTGACACCTGGCTTCAGCAGCCAAACCTGAAACTCTGCACAGTGCTCCATGCTCAGAGCACCTCTCCACAAAGCACTTTAGCAGGAGTCCTTTGCTAGTTCAGATCTCACATCCCCCACTGATGGCTTGGAGAAACATCCACAAATGTAGCTATGAGCTCAACTTTACTCATTAAACATTTAGGGAATGTAACAAGAATCTGGAAGGGAGGTGTTGCTTCCACCCACCCACTTCTGGACTGGGAAGTGCCTGGGCCTAGCAAAAGAAACAACAATTTTACTCCCCTGACTTCTTTTAACCTTTTTCAGTCACCTGAAGAAGCTGAAGCCAAACAAACAAGAATGAACATGACCATCATAGCCCTACACTACCAGGGGAATCTTCTGAGTGCTGATCAATAGCAAGAGAGTCAAGAGGATGGGGCCAGACTCTTCTCATTGGTGCCCAGGGACACAACAAGGGGCAATGGGCACAAACTGGAACCAGGATGTTACACTTGAACAGGAAGAGAAACTTGTCTGGTGTGAGGGTGCTGCAGCCCTGCAGCAGGCTGCTCAGAGGGAGTATGGTCTTGGAGAGCTTCCAAGCCCCCCTGGATACTGTGGTCCAGGGCAAGCAGCCGTGGGTGTCCCTGCTTTAAGAGTGGGGTTGGACTGGATGATCTCCAGAGGTCCCTTCCAACTCCCACCATGCTGTGAATATCTGTCAGTTTAGATCATTCATCCCTCATCAGTCCAAGCCAATTGATACTGATCAAATGAGGTGCCTGTGGCCCTAGGAAAACACCCTGCAGCCTTTCACCTACGTTTTACACTGCCAGTCATTAGCACTGAAGAGGCCACGACTCTTTTCAGCCAGTGTCTTCCCTATCTCAGTCCCTCCAGCTTTCATCATCTTGGCTTCTGTTGTTTTTTGCAACAGAAAACAAACAGACAAACCCAAACACTTCTCAAATGCTTTGCTTGAAGATGAAGTATCCAGATTTTTGCATTCTGTGAAGGTAGAAGGAGAGGAGGAGCAAAAGACAGATCGTCTGAGACTGACCTCTGCCACATCTGTTACAGCTGGTTCTTCTGGCAAAGTTAACATTCCCACACCTGAAAACGAAAGGAGAAAAGAGAATGAAGACGCTGGTTAACTAAACCATGATGGGAATCATGGAACAGTTTGGGCTGGAAGAGACCTTAAAGATCACCTAGTTCCAATCCCTGCCATGGGCAGGGGCACCACCTACTCGATCAGGTTGCTGGAGGCCTAATTCAGCCTTGCTTTGAAGGCTGCCAGGGAGAAGCACCAACGGGACACTTAAAGAATAAACCAAAGCTTTTATATTTCAAACTATTTGCTCCAAATTTAAAAACACGTCTCTCAGGCCGTGTTCGGCCCCGGGGCGCGGGCTGCTGGGTGCCTGTACCGTTCCACCGAGGGGCCAAGGAGCTGCAAAAGCCCGCCGGGAATCTCAGCCCAGCCCGGCGTGAGGGCGGCCGCCGCCCCCGAGACCCCGCACCCGCGGCTGCTCCGCGGGAGCGCCGGGTCCGGTGCCGTGGCGGAGCCTGGATGGCGCATGCCGATCCCCGCATCCGGAGCCCGGCTCACTTCTTGTCGGGGCAGATCCAGTCCCCGTCGCTCACGCGGAAATCTTGGTCGACATCTTGGACGCCACCAAGCCGAGGCCGAGCGCCGAGCGCCGCCGCCGCGGAAGAGGACCTGGGTCCTGCGGCCGACCGGGCTGCCCTGCCGCGCCTGAGTTCTGCGGCCCGCAGCAGAGCCGCGCCTCCGCCCGCAGACATTTTGGTCAGGCAGCGATATGAGACACTGAAGGCGGGGGGGAAAACGCGCCCCCAAGTGGGCCGGGGGCCGTGTGTCCAGGGCGCGCGTGCGCAGTGACCTCGGCGGCGGCCGCGGGGGCGGGCTGAGGGACTGAGGGGGGAAAGCTGGAGGGGGCCAGCAGGGAGGGGGCCAGCAGCCTTCCTCAGCCCTCAGAGGTGAAAAATCACTCGTGCCCGACCTCATTTATCATAGTATAGTATCAGTCAGGGTTGGAAGGGACCACAAGGATCAGCCAGTTCCAACCCCCCTGCCATGGGCAGGGACACCCCACACTAGATCAGCCTGGCCAGAGCCTCATCAGCCTGGGCTTAAACACCTCCAGGGACGGGGCCTCAACCACCTCCCTGCACAACCCATTCCAGGGCTTCACCACTCTCACGGTGAAGAACTTCCTCACATCTAGCCTGAATCTCCCCACCTCCAGCTTCATTCCATTCCCCCTAGTCCTATCACTCCCTGATGTCCTGAGCAGTCCCTTCCCAGCCTTCTTGCAGGCCCCCTTCGGATACTGGATTGGGTCTCTTTCCCCCCCAGGTGTCGATGTAGCTCTGTCAGCCCAAGCTCCAGACACACAGCTGCCCTGGCTCCCAGAGCAGCTGCCCAGAAGAGTTGGATGAGGCCTTGAGCAACCCTGATGTACTAGGAGGCGACCCTGCCCATGGCAGGGAGTTGGAGCTGGCTGATTTTTACGGTCCCTTAGTAACCCAAACCATTCAGTGGTCCTGTGTTCCCCAGGAGGAAAGCCTCACAAAGAATTCCTCACAGGCACCTTCTCTTGAGTAAAATAAACAATGAAAGATGGCTGAAAAGAGGCCTTGTTTCCAGGGATGAGAGACAGGGCAAGGGTCAGGCTGCTGTCCCAGCCAAATGTAACCAGCCCTGCAGCTGGCTCAGGGCAATCCCAAGCACTGCCATAGGCTGGGCAGGGACTGGCTGGAGAGCAGCCTGAAGAAAAGGCCCTGGGGGTGCTGGGGGAGGAGAAGCTCACCAGGAGCCAGCAGGGAGCACTTGCAGCCAGAGAGCCAAGCAGAGCCTGGGCTGCAGCAAGAGAAGTGTGGCCAGCAGGGCCAGGGAGGGGATTCTGCCCCTCTGCTCCACTCTGCTGAGACCTCAGCTGGAGCTCTGGGTCCAGGTCTGGAGCCTCTATCACAGGAAGGTGCTGGAAGCAGGAGCAGGGAAGTCATTCTGCCCTGTGCTCAGCACTGCTGAGGCACCCCTTGAGTCTGTGTCCAGTTCTGGGCTCCTCAGGTTAGGAAAGATGTTGAGCTGCTGGAAGGTGTCCAGAGAAGAGAAGGGAAATGAGGCTGGGGAGGGGTCTGGAGCACAGCCTGGGAGGAGAGGCTGAGGGAGCTGGGCTTGCTTAGCTGCAGAAGAGGAGGCTCAGGGGAGACCTTCTTGCTCTCTCCAACTCCCTGCAGGGAGGTTGTAGCCAGCTGGGGCTTGGTCTCTTCTCCCAGGCAAGCAGCACCAGAACAAGAGGACACAGTCTCAAGCTGTGCCAGGGGAGGTTCAGGCTGGAGGTGAGGAGAAAGTTCTTCCCAGCAAGAGAGATTGGCCCTTGGGATGTGCTGCCCAGGGAGGTGGTGGAGTCCCCGTCCCTGGAGGTGTTCAAGACAGGCTTGGATGTGGCCCTTGGAGCCAGGGTTTAGTTGTCAGGAGGTGCTGGGTGACAGCTTGGACTCGATGATCTCTGAAGTCTTTTCCATCCTTATTGCTTCCCTGATTCTATGATGGTTCTCCGAATCTCTGGGGGACTTCAGTCCCTCCAGCAGGTGGCACTTCAGTTACATGCAACTCTCCCGATCCGGTGTTAGCGCAGCTTAAACCTGGGTGGGTTTTGTGGTTGTGGGTTTTTGCGGGGTTTTTGGGGGGGTGTGTGTGAATTCAGGAGAGATTTTGTTTTAAAATATCAAGATACTGATAACTCTGAAAATAAAAACCATCACTGTCACCCTGTGTCATTGGCACTGGAAATGGGAGGCAGGAAGGTCTCTGAGCTGCACCTGATGCAGAGCTGTTCGTTGGCAAGGAATGTCAGGAGGGCAGAATAGAACCACAGAATGGTTTGGGTTGGGAGGGACCTTCAGGACCATCCAGTTCCAACCCCTCTGCCATGGGCAGGGACGCCTCACACTGGACCAGCCCCACCCAACTTGGCCTTGAGCACTTCCACGCTGCTACAGTGTCTGTCTCCTTCCAGACCTCCTGCAAGCAGGCTTTCCCCACTCTCACCTGCCTTGTGGAATGGAATGGAATGGAATGGAATGGAATGGAATGGAATGGAATGGAATGGAATGGAATGGAATGAACCAGGTTGGAAAAGACCTCAGAGATCATCAAGTCCAACCTCTCACCCAGCACCATCTGATCAACTCAACCATGGCACCAAGTGCCTCAGCCAGGCTCTTCCTAAACACCTCCAGGGATGGGGACTCCACCACCTCCCTGGGCAGCACATCCCAAGGGCCAATCTCTCTTGCTGGGAAGAATCTCTTCCAACACCAGCTAACCTCCCTGGCACAGCTTGAGACTGTGTTCTCTGTTCTGGTGCTGCTTGCCTGGGAGAAGAGACCAACCCCCACCTGGATCCAAACTCCCTTCAGGGAGTTGGAGAGAGCAAGAAGGTCTCCCCTGAGCCTCCTCTTCTCCAAGCTAAGCAACCCCAGCTCCCAGCTCCCCAGGTTGAGGGGAGACCATCTGGCTCTGTACAACTCCCTGAAAGAAGTTTGGAGCCAGGTGGGGGTTGGTCTCTTCTCCCTAGTAACAAGTGACAGGATAAGAGGAAATGGCCTCAAGTTAGCCCAGGGGAGGTTTAGGTTGGACATGAGGAACAATCTGGAGCCCCGAAAACACATCCTGGGCTGCAGCAAGAGAAGCAGAGCCAGCAGGGCCAGGGAGGGGATTCTCGCCCTCTGCTCCACTCTGCTGAGACCACAGCTGGAGCTCTGGGTCCAGTTCTGGAGCCTCTGCTACAGGAGGGATCTGGAGGTGCTGGAAGGTGTCCAGAGAAGGGCCACGAGGAGGAGCAGAGGGCTGGAGCTGCTCTGCTCTGAGGACAGACTGAGGGAGTTGGGGCTGTTCAGTCTGGAGAGGAGAAGGCTCCCAGGAGACCTCATTGTGGCCTTCCAGGATCTGAAGTGCTATAAGAAAGGGACTATAAGAAAGCTGGAGAGGGACTTTTGAGGGTGTCAGGGAGGGATAGGACTGGGGGGGATGGAACAAAACTAGAAATGGGGAGATTGAGATTGGCTGTGAGGAAGAAGTTGTTCCCCATGAGGGTGGTGAGAGCCTGGCACAGGTTGCCCAGGGAGGTGGTGGCAGCCTCCTGCCTGGAGGTGTTTGCAGCCAGGCTGGCTGTGGCTGTGAGCAACCTGCTGTGGTGTGAGGTGTCCCTGGCCATGGCAGGGGGTTGGGACTGGCTGAGCCTTGAGGTCCCTTCCAGCCCTGACAATTGAGTGATTCTGATTTCTCCCCCAGGCTGCCCAGGCCAGTGGTGGAGTCCCCATCCCTTTGAGGGGATTTCTCAGTTGTGTCCTTGCTCGCAGCACTGTTGCTGATCCAGGCCAGGATGCTGGTGGCCTTGTTGGCCACGGTGGCAAATGCTGGCTGATGTTCAGCTGCTGTCAACCAGCACCCCCAGGTCATTTTCCATTGGGCAGTCTCCAGCCACTCTGCCCCAAGCCTGGAGCCCTCACGGGGTGGTTGTGACCCATCGCAGGACCCAGCGCTTGGCCTTGTGAAACCAGGAAGGAATGATTTAACAAGAAGCACTAAGTATTAATGTTTAATAACACCTTTAGGCTTCACTTCAGGATTGTTGAGGTGCTGATCTCCTGCTGCTTTTTGCTTCTTGCAGAAGGCTTCCTTTCAATATCTACTCCCTGTTTTCACCACAGCTGGCAAACACTTTGTCTTGGATTCCTCTTTCTCTCCCGAAGCATTTCAGCTTCAAATGTGGGCAAGGATTTGATAATAACCAAGTAAATGAGAAACACATCACCCATCACTTGAACCTAATGGAACCCAACAGCTGCAAATGGAAAAAATGGACAGAAAGCTCTTTAATTGGCCCTCTCTAGACAGCCAATTCCTACCAACAAGCCCTGAAAAATCACTTTCCTGAAGAAAAACTCAGTGGCACAAAGGGAAAGGGAGATGTGAGTCAGGGAATTAAATGAAGGTCGCCTCAGAGCTCACTTATCCAGGTTCTCACCTCCCTTCCTGATGTGACATCTGCATGCCACCCATTACTGAGCAAAATGGGGCACCTGGGCTTTAAGCATCACATTAAAGCACTTAATACACTGCAGAAGATTTCCAAGATGTGATAATTAATACTAATTTCAGATCTATGAGTTAAAAGAGTGCAGTTTGCTTCCATCAAGGAAGCTGGGTGGAAGGTTGGGCTGGATGATCCTGAAGGTCTCTTCCAATGGGTCAAAGTCTGGGCTGGATAATCCTGAAGGCCTCTTCCAATGGGTCAAGGGTTGGGCTGGATGATCCTGATGGTCTCTTCCAATGGGTCAAGGGTTGGGCTGGATGATCCTGAAGGTCTCTTCTAATGGGTCAAAGGCTGGGCTGGATGATCCTGAAGGTCTCTTCCAATGGGTCAAAGGCTGGGCTGGATGATCCTGAAGGTCTCTTCCAATGGGTCAAGCATTGGGCTGGATGATCCTGATGGTCTCTTCCAATGGGTCAAGGGTTGGGCTGGATGATCCTGAAGGTCTCTTCCAATGGGTCAAAGGCTGGGCTGGATGATCCTGAAGGTCTCTTCCAATGGGTCAAAGGCTGGGCTGGATGATCCTGAAGGTCTCTTCCAATGGGTCAAAAGTTGGGCTGGATGATCCTGAAGGTCTCTTCCAATGGGTCAAGGGTTGGGCTGGATGATCCTGATGGTCTCTTCCAACGGGTCAAAACTTGGGCTGGATGATCCTGAAGGCCTCTTCCAATGGGTCAAGTGTTGGGCTGGATGATCCTGAAGGCCTCTTCCAATGGGTCAAGCATTGGGCTGGATGATCCTGAAGGTCTCTTCCAATGGGTCAAAAGTTGGGCTGGATGATCCTGAAGGTCTCTTCCAATGGGTCAAGCATTGGGCTGGATGATCCTGAAGGCCTCTTCCAATGGGTCAAGGGTTGGGCTGGATGATCCTGAAGGTCTCTTCCAATGGGTCAAAGTTGGGCTGGATGATCCTGAAGGCCTCTTCCAATGGGTCAAGGGTTGGGCTGAATGATCCTGAGGTCTCTTCCAATGGGTCAAGGGTGGGCTGGATGATCCTGAAGGTCTCTCCAATGGGTCAAGGGTTGGGCTGGATGATCCTGAAGGCCTCTTCCAATGGATCAAAAGTTGGGCTGGATGATCCTGATGGTCTCTTCCAATGGGTCAAGGGTTGGGCTGAATGATCCTGAAGGTCTCTTCCAATGGGTCAAGGGTTGGGCTGAATGATCCTGAAGGTCTCTTCCAATGGGTCAAAAGTTGGGCTGGATAATCCTGAAGGCCTCTTCCACTGGGTCAAGGGTTGGGCTGGATGATCCTGATGGTCTCTTCCAACCCAATATGTTCTGTGATCAGGAGAAAAGTGACTCTTGTGAGAAGCTCTTTCTCTCAGTGTCATTGAGCAGACACGAGAATCCTGGGGGGCTGTTGGTTTGCAAGTGTGGCAAACCAAGATGGTTAACCTCTTTGGCAGCAATATGGGCGGTGGGCTTGAGGCCCCCTCAGCAAGCTTGCTGGTGACACCAAGCTGTGTGCTGCTCTTGACACACTGGAGGGAAGGGATCCATCCAGAGGGACTTGGACAGGCTTGAGAAGTGGGCCCAAGCCAACAACATGGTGTTCAACATGACCAAGTGCAAGGCCTTGACCTGGGTTGGGGCAATCCCAAGCATAAATCCATGCTGGGTGAGGCCTGGCTCTAGAGCAGCCACAAGAGAAGGACTTGGGGGTGTCACTTGATGGAAAACTCACCGTGAGCCAGCAATGGCTGCTGGCAGCCCAAAGCCAGCTGTGTGCTGGGCTGCATCAAAGCAAGTGTGACCAGCAGGATAAAGAGGAGATTGTGCCCCTCTACTCTACTCTGGTGAGACCTGATGGGGAGCAGTGCCTCCAGTTCTGGTTCCCCCAACACAAGAAGGACATGGAACTGCTGGAGCGGATACAAAGGAGGCCACGAAGATGATCGGAGTGCTGGAGCACCTCTCCTGTGGGGTCAGGCTGAAAGAGTTGGGGCTGTTCAGCCTGGGGACAAGAAGGCTCCAGGGAGACCTTAGAGCAGCCTTCCAGTGCCTGAAGGGAACTACAGGAGAGCTGGGGAGGGACTTAGTGCAAAGGCTTGAAGTGACAGAATGAGGGGCAGTGGCTGATAGGATGGGGGGCAGTGGCTTTGAGCTGGAAGAGGGGAGATTGAGACTAGAGATTAGGAAGAAATTCTTTCCAGTGAGGGTGGTGAGACCCTGGAACAGGTTGCCCAGGGAGGCTGTGGAGGAGTTCAAGGTTGGATGAGGTCTTGAGCAGCCTGGGCTAGTGAAAGGTGTCCCTGCCCATGGCACAGGGGATGAAATTAGATGATCTTTAAAGTCCCTTCCAACCCATTCTAATATTATCTGTTTGAGGAGGAGGAGGGTTGGCAAATCCTCACTAAATCATTTAAATGTGGGGCTGAGAGGGCTTTGCCCAGGTTCAGGGGTACAGGTAGTTAAAGAGCTCATTTCCAGACCAGACAGCTGCTGGTTTAATCCCAGAGCAGCCCCCCAAGCTGTGCTCTAAACCCTCTCCTAATCCATTTCTGTCATTTGTAGCTGAGCAATGAGTCACCACCAGAAATGCTCCTGACCCAGATCCTGCTCTCTGCAGATTAAGCAGCAGCAGTTTGTCTGCCCACCAGCTGACACGAAGCAAGGCTGGCTCTGTTCTCTTGGAGAGCATCCTCTGGCACGTGTCAAGAGCCTCTTCCTCTACACTTCAACCAGGAATTTAACTTTCCTCTTTGCCTTTGTTTTCTGGAACTTTGGTCTTTGTTGATATTCAGCTCTGGGCTATCCCCAGCCAACAGAACCTCCCCTCTCACATCACTTGCTGCAGTAGGTCCAGAGAAGGGAGCTGGTGAAGGGTCTGGAGAAGAGGTCTGGTGAGGAGCAGCTGAGGGAACTGGGGTTCCTTAGTCTGGAGAAAAGGAGGCTGAGGGGAGACCTGGTTCTCTAGAACTCCCTGAAAGGAGGTTGAAGCCAGCTGGAGGTTGGTTGCATCTCCCAGGGAGTACAGGACAGGAGAAGAGGAAATGGCCTCAGGTTGCCCCAGGGAAGGTTTAAGTTGGACGTGAAGGAAAAATTGAGGAGCCCAGAACTGGACACAGGACTCAAGGTGTGGCCCAACCAGTGCTGAGTCCAGGGCAGAATGAAGGAAACACTTTGCCTGAGCTGGGTGTGGAACCACACCAGCATTCAAAGGAAGAGCTTCTGGGGGCAGGAGGGGAAGTGTGCAGAAGGGCCTGTGGTGACAGGATGAAGGGCAATGGTTTGAAACTGGAGCAAGGGAGATTTAGGTTGGGCATTGGGAGGAAGCTCTGCAGAATGAGGGTGGTAGAACAGGTTGCCCTCATGAGGTTGAGGCCTCCTTCCTGGAGACATTCAAGATGAGACTTGGGGTGACCCTGAGCAGCCTGACCTAGTTGCTGACTGCAGGGGGGTTGGTCAAGATGACCTCTGGGGGGTCCCTTCCACCTGATGCCGTCTAGAATCTGTGAATGTGGGAGTCAGGAGGGACCTGTGTGTTGCCACCTACTTTGCACATGAGCCTTCTCCTGCACCCTCAGCATCTAGTGCAGAGATAGCATGGGCTCTTGATGTTCAGATGGGCAGGAAGGATGAGAATGGACAATGCTTCATCATCACCTTTTTACTCCCAAACAATAACAACGTGTTCTCCACCCGAGCTCTCCTTGCTGCTGACAGGAGCCTGTCCTGCAATCAGAGAGAGGCTTTATTGACTCCAGCCAATTCCACCTGTCAGACAGTTGGTTTAGTTCCTCTGACTCCTTCCTGGAAATAAATAAGGACTCATGATCCACTTCACTCTCCTGACAGGCAAAGTCCAAATATGTATTTGCCCACAATTTAGCTGACATTGGCAGTCCAGGCTGGGCTTTGCTCTTCGAGCCACGGGAGTGCTGCTTGAGGTTGTTAAACTGGCATCTCCAAAGCAGATGGAAAATGGAGTGATGTTGCCCTCCTCTCTCAGGAGAAGCAACCTAAAGAGCTGTGTTTCTGGGCAGGTGAGAACCACAGATTCACAGAGTGGTAGGGATTGGAAGGGACCTCTGGAGATCATTGAGACCAACCGCCCTGCCCCGGCAGGACACATGGAACATGCCCAGGTGGGTTTGGAATGTCTCTCCCCAGAGATGGAGACTCCACCACCTCTCTGGGCAGCCTGCTCCAGTGCTCCACCACCCTTAAATTCAAGAAGTTCCTCCTCATGTTTAGATGACACTTCTTATGTTCAAGCTTCTGCCTGTTACCTCTTCTCCTGTCACTGGGTGCCACTGAGAAATGCCTGGAGCCAGCCTCTGGACAACCACCCTTGAAGTACTGATCATAGAATCACAGAATCAACCAGGTTGGAAAAGACCTCAGAGATCATCCAGTCCAACCTATTACCTAATGCCTAACACCTCCCGACAACTAAGCCATGGCTCCAAGGGCCACATCCAAGCCTTTCTTGAACACCTCCAGGGATGGGGACTCCACCACCTCCCTGGGCAGCACATCCCAGTGGCCAGTCTCTCTTGCTGGGAAGAACTTTCTCCTCACCTCCAGCCTAAACTTCCCCTGGCACTGCTTGAGACTGTGTCCACCAACAAAGTTGGTGAGGGGTTTGGAACACAAGCCCTATGAGGAGAGACTGAGGGAGCTGGGGTTGCTTAGCCTGCAGAAGAGGAGGCTCAGGGGAGACCTTCTTGCTCTCTACAACTACCTGAAAGGGAGGTTGTAGACAGGCAGAGGTTGGTCTCTTCTCGCAGGCACCCAGCACCAGAACAAGAGGACACAGTCTGAAGCTGTGCCAGGGGAGGTTTAGGCTGGAGGTTAGGAGGAAGTTCTACACAGAGAGAGAGATTGCCCATTGGGATGGGCTGCCTGTGGAGGTGGTGGAGTCACCATCCCTGGAGGTGCTCAGGAGGAGACTTGCTGGGGTGCTTGGTACCATGGTCTAGTTGTTTAGGTGGTATTGGGTGATAGGTTGGACGTGATGATCTTGAGTTCTCTTCCAACCTGGTCTGGTCTGGTCTATTCCATTCCATTCCATTCCATTCCATTCCATTCCATTCCATTCCATTCCATTCCATTCCATTCCATTCCATTCTTCTGGTGCTGGGTGCCTGGGAGAAGAGACCAACCCCCTCCTGGCTCCAACCTCCCTGCAGGGAGTTGGAGAGAGCAAGAAGGTCTCCCCTGAGCCTCCTCTTCTGCAGGCTAAGCAAGCCCAGCTCCCTCAGCCTCTCTCCACAGGGCTGTGCTCCAGACCCCTCCCCAGCCTCATTGCCCTTCCCTGGACACATTCAGGGGTCTCAATGTCCTTCTTAAATTGAGGATCAGATGGAGCCCTTCAAGATGAGGCCTGTGGCCCTGAGCAGCCTGCTTTCAGTGGTGGTTGCTTACCACAGGGGGTGGGTGTGGGTGGGTTGGACAAGATGACCTCTGGGGGGGTGGCTTTTCACCTGGTGCAACCTAGAAGCTGTGTTGCCATGACACCTTGCCCACCTGCCTTGCACCTGAGCCTTCTCCTCCTCCTCCTCCTCCAGCTTCTCCTGGTGACGTGTTGAAGGGAAATCTCCCCGAGATCAGCCAATATTTATCACTTTCCCCAGGTTTGTTTGAGCAGGGTGTAGGTGAGCTGCAGAATACATAAAGCCCCAGCTGACAGCTCTAATTACTGGGGTTCACAGGGAAATAAAACAACAATAAAAGGGGCCAATTTCCCAGGGAAAAAAAAAACTGTTTAAGCAAGAGCACTTAACAGGCAGGTGCAGCAGGAGTAAAGCTGAGGCACAGGGAGGGGGGAAAGAGCTAATATAAATACATACATATCCATCCATATATATATAAAAGCTAGGTTGGAGAGGGTTCATCATTTGAGGAGCCTTTGTCAAGCAAAACAAGATGTGATTAACCTTCCCCATGCTTGTCCTCCCCTGCTCTTCTCACACTGCATGGTACCACCACTAATTAGTGTGGTGGCTGAAGGAGCTGTTAGATGTCCTCTGCTCACCCCGGCGAGGAGCCTTTGTCACCATGGCATCTGAGCCCCAGAAGTGCCTGGCTGCAGCAGCACTGCTGGAGTGGTTCCCTCACACCCACCTGGAGGGGTTCAGATGAAATTCTCTTTCTTGGTGATGGATGTTGAGGCTTTTAACAAGCTAATTTTGCAGTAATTTGCTTCTCCTCTCTCTCCTCATGCCCATAACTCACAACTTTCCTCAGCTTTGGGCAGCTGTGCTTCTGGCACAGCTGGAAGTGCTTGCAGAGAGGAGTTGAGGTGCTGGGCTGGCCAGGAGATTGGGTTTTCACAGCAGCTTGCCATCTCTGCCTTTAAGCTTGGTTTCTGTGGTGGGCAGGGTGAGGAGATCCCACAGTGGCTTGTGGGAGGAATGGTCCCTGTGAGGAAGGCAGCACTGTGGTCCTGGCCAGTGCAAGGCTGAGAACAAGGGGACACCTGCTCACATGCTCACAGGATGCCAGGGGTTGGGAGGCACCCAAAGAGATCATCCAGCCCAAGCCCCCTGCCAGAGCAGGACCATACAATCCAGCTCAGCTCACACAGGAACACATCCAGATGGGCCTTGAAAGGCTCCACAGAAGGAGACTCCACAGCCTCTCTGGGCAGCCTGCTCCAGGGCTCCAGCACCCTCACGCCAAAGAAGTTTCTCCTCCTGTTTAAGTGGAACCTGCTGTGTAAAGTGTGACTTGGTCACAAAAATAATTAGTTCCTTCACACCAGAGAATTTAAATCAGTGTTTTTCACTCTCTATGTGTAAATAAAGTGGGTTTGGCAAAACATCCCTTACTCTGGCCATCTGTCTCTAAAAGCAGAGAACAGAAGTCCACTCACACCCAGCTGATGGAAATGAACAGGCCCCAAAGAGTGAAGTGCCTGGAGGGGCCTCCATGGATTGCTGAGTCGTCTCCCAGAGGCTCTTATTGAGGGTGAGGCCTGTGCTGGCCACCAGACAAGGGGCAGAGGCCCCTCATGAAGCCCTCTGCTTCCCAAAGGGAAGAGAAAGGGAAGAAGGGAGAGGGACAGGTGGGGTGGAAAAGGAACTAACCCAGCTGGGGTGGAAAGAAGAACAATGCCATGGGATAGAGACACAGAGACACAAACCAGTGTGGAGCCCAACCCCTGGTGGCAGTGATGGCACCATGGGCACCACTGGTGCTGGGGGCAGGCACTGGGCAAGTCCCAGCCTGGACTCAGCAGCAGATGGGAACCAGATTCAGGAGCTGGATTCAGGAGCACAGGGATGGTGTTCTTGGTTTATCTTAATGCAGCTTCTCCTCAGCCTCGGTGTCTCCAATTAGCCAAACACACTGTCTCTGTTTAAGTCTGTAAAATATGCAGCTCCCCCTTTGTCCTCAAGCCAGGCTCCTGCAAGCTCCCAGTCACCCTTAACACGAATCACAGAGTCACAGTACATCCATAACTATGGGGATGGAAGGCAGAAGGGACAGAGTCCTCCTAGGACTGCCCAGGGAAGAAGCAGCTTGACCCTGGTGCTCCCCCAGCTGCCTCCTGCAGATGCCACCCATGGGCTGCAGTCCCTTGTTGGGCAGTTGAGGGTCCCCTGTCCTGGCTGCTCTTCCCCCCAGGTGCCAGCTCTGCCTTCCTGCCCCCCAGCATGGGGCAGAAGCTGTGGCAGTGCCCTTGGTGTGGGCAGGAGCAAGTGCAAGGCAGAGGCTTTCTGCAGCCCAGCCCAGGCAGTGCCTGTCCCCATCAGGCTCTCACTGCTGGCAGCAGCCCCTGGCTGCAGAAATCCACCCTGAGCCCCAGAGAGTGCCAGCCCTGAGCAGGGGCTGAGCTCAGCAGCCCCAGCTCTGAGCACAGCCTGCTCTGCTCCAGCCCCAGCCGGGACAAGGTGCATCTCTACAACCCGAGGATGTCCGAGGAGAACCCTGCGTGCTCCTTCCCTGCCGGGGCCTTTGTGAGTCCTCCTGCACTGCTGCCCACCAGCCAGAATGCAAAAGCAATTTGCTGTCCTGGTTTTTGCAGCCAAGTCTGCTGCAGATGTGCCCATTGCAGTGAAGACACTTGCTGTGCTCCCAGAACTCCCAGTGGCAGCCTCCTCAGGCACACAAAGTCGGTTTGACAAGTGCCCTATTAGCAGCGGAATGGGCGGGCCGCCGAGCAGAGGCATTCCTGCCTCGCCCTCTTCTGGCTTTTGTTGTAGAAGAAAACCCTGGAGGAAAATTTGTTTCTCCTTAAATTGCACTGATCAATAGAATGAAGACTTCAAAGCACACCTTCAGTTCACATCCTGCTTCAAAGCAGCGTGCCACACCAACCCAAGGGAATCCGCTCCAGGCCCGCACTGGTGCTCCTGGCCACAAGCTGGGGAGAGATTTCAGCACCCAACAGACTCATAGGGCCATAGAAGGGGCTGGAAAGGGCCTTGAATGATTTGACTTAGGATCATAGAATTGGAAGGGACCTCAAGGCTCAGCCAGTCCCAACCCCCCTGCCATGGCCAGGGACACCTCACACCACAGCAGGTTGCTCACAGCCACAGCCAGCCTGGCTGCAAACACCTCCAGGCAGGAGGCTGCCACCACCTCCCTGGGCAACCTGTGCCAGGCTCTCACCACCCTCCTGGGCAACAACTTCTTCCTCACATCCAATCTCAATCTCCCCATTTCTAGTTTTGTTCCATCCCCCCAGTCCTATCCCTCCCTGACACCCTCAAAAGTCCCTCCCCAGCTTTCTTGCAGCCCCCTGCAGATCCTGGAAGGTCACAATGAGGTCTCCTGGGAGCCTTCTCCTCTCCAGACTGAACAGCCCCAACTCCCTCAGTCTGTCCTCATAACATAGAAAATCATAGAATCAACAAGGTTGGAAAAGACCTCAGAGATCATCAAGTCCAACCTGTCACCCAAGACCTCATCTGCTCCAGCCCTCTGCTCCTCCTCGTGGCCCTTCTCTGGACACCTTCCAGCACCTCCAGATCCTTCCTGGCACAGAGGCTCCAGAGCTGGACCCAGAGCTCCAGCTGTGGTCTGAGCAGAGTGGAACAGAGGGGCAGAATCCCCTCCCTGGCCCTGCTGGCCACACTTCTCTTGCTGCAGCCCAGGCTCTGCTTGGCTCTCTGGGCTGCAAGTGCTCCCTTCTGGCTCCTGCTGAGCTTCTCCTCCCCCAGCACCCCCAGGGCCTTTTCTTCAGGGCTGCTCTCCAGCCAGTCCCTGCCCAGCCTGTATCAGTGCCTGGGATTGCCCTGACCCAGCTGCAGGACCTTGCCCTTGATCTTGTTGAACCTCATGAGGTTGTCATGGGCTCAGCTCCGCAGCCTTTCAAGGTCCCTCTGGCTGGATCCCTTCCCTCCAGCTGTCTGCTGCACCACACAGCTTGGTGTCATCAGCAGACCTGCTGAGGTGCACTCAATGCCGCTGTCCATGGTCCCAGGACTGATCCCTGAGGGACTCCACTTGTCCCTGGCCTCCACTTGGACATGGACCATTGACAGCCATCCTTTGGGTGCGGCCCTCAAGCCAGTCCTGTATCACTGAACGCTCCTTCCATGGAACCCATCCTGCCCCAGCCTGGAGACCAGGGTGCGGCGCGGGGCAGCGCTGAGGCTTTGCTCGGGTCCAGGTCAAGGATGCCAGGTCAAGGACTTGATGATCTTGGGGGTCTTTTCCAGCCCAAACAAGTCTATGTCTGTAATTCTATGCTCACCCAATTCCAACTCCTTGCCACGGGCGGGGACACCTCCTGCAAGATCAGGTTGCTGAGAGCCTCATCCAGCCTGGTCTTAACCCCTGCTGCTCGTGTCCCCACCCCAGCGCCATGCGAGTGGGGATGCAGTTTGTCCTTCCTGTCTTAGCAGCTCTGCTTTGGGTTAGTGACAGGAGTTTGGAGTGCTCTGCAGGATCTTCAAGTTGCTATGGTTATAAGCCAGCCATTCCTGGAGGCTCCTCAGTGTAGCTAGGAATGAGTCAAACCCAAGCAATTCCCCAAAGCAGGAGGTTTTCAGATGTTTCTTCTGCTGTCCGTGGGGAATGAAGGTGGCAAAGTAGGTTAGTGCCATCCTCTTTCTTCTAGCTAATATGAAATTCATTTGCAGCTGGAAACTTGGCTGGTTAGAATTCATCCCAGGAGGGTTTCAGCTTAGAACTTTGGGGCTAATTTCCACAAGCATGTGCATTTTTATTCCCCCCCAAATTAAAGCTATCCAAGCATTCTCTTCTTTCTTTCCTCCACTGGTTGTCTTCCTTCATGTTCATAGTCCTCTCTGGCTCCTTCTCTGCTGTGAACACAGCAGAAAGAACAATCTCACAGCATCCCAGCATGCTGGGGGTTGGAAGGGACCTCTGGAGATCATCCAGTCCAAGCCCCTGCTAAAGCAGGGCAGCCACAGCAGCTTGCCCAGCAGCACAATGGCCAGGGGGGGTTTGGAGGCTCTCCAGACAAGGAGACTCCACAGCCTCTCTGGGCAGCCTGCTCCAGGCCTCCAGCACCCTCACAACAAACAACTTTCTCCTCCTGTTCAGGAGCAGCCTCTGGGGTTCCAGTTTGTGCCCGTTGCCCCTTGGCATCTTTGGAGCCTCTGCTGGACTCTCTCTTGTAGCTCCTTGTCTCTCTTGAGCTGGGGAGCCCAGAAGTGGGCCCAGGAGTCCAGATGTGGCCTCAAAGGGCAGATGAGGGAGAGAAGAGCCTTCCCTGGCCTGCTGGCCACACTCTTCTTCATGAATCCCAGGACACCATTGGCCCTCTTGGCCACAGTGGCCCACTGCTGGCTCATGGGCAACTTGTTGTCCCCCAGCACTCACACATCCTTCTCCACAGCTGCTTCCCAGCAGCTCACCCCCTCATCTGTGCTGGTGCAGGGAGTTATTCCTGCCATGGTGAAGGACTCTACACTTGCCCTTGTTGAGCTTTATGAGGTTTCCTCTCACCCAACTCTCCAGCCTGTCCAGGTCTGGCTGAATGGCAGCACAGCCTGATGGAGTGCCAACCACTTCTCCCAGTTTGGTATCATCAGCAAAGAGGTTGAAAGTCTTCTCTGTCCCTTCATCCAGGTTGTGGATGGAGATGATAAACAAGAGATGTTAAACAAGATTGAACACATGGAGATGTTTAACATGGAGATGTTAAACGAGATTGAACACATCCAAGTGCCACCTTCTACACATTGGCCACAGCAACCCCAGGCAGTGCTACAGGCTGGGGGCAGAGTGGCTGAGAGCAGCCAGGCAGAAAGGGACCTGGGGGTGCTGGTAGATAGTAGGCTGAACAGGAGCCAGCAGTGTGCCCAGGGGGCCAAGAAGGCCAAGGGCATCCTGGCCTGCATCAGGAAGAGTGTGGCCAGCAGGAGCAGGGAGGTCATTCTGCCCTGTGCTCAGCACTGCTGAGGCCACCCCTTGAGTCCTGTGTCCAGTTCTGGGCTCCTCAATTTAAGAAGGACATTGAGACTCCTGAAGGTGTCCAGAGAAGGGCAAGAAAGCTGGGGAGGGGTCTGGAGCACAGCCCTGTGAGGAGAGGCTGAGGGATCTCGGCTTGCTTAGCCTGCAGAAGAGAGGCTCAGGGGAGACCTTCTCCTTCAGGGCAGACCTCCCTGTGCTGCCCAGGGAGGTGGTGGAGTCCCCATCCCTGGAGGTGTTTGGGAAGAGCCTGGCTGAGGCACTTGGTGCCATGGTTGAGTTGCTTAGATGGTGTTGGGTGTGAGGCTGGGCTTGATGATCTCTGAGGTCTATTCCAAGCTGGTTACTTGTGTAAGAGTGAACCCAGCACTGGGAAACACCACAAGCTACAGGCCTCCAACTCAATTCTGCACCACTGCTCACAGCCCTGCCACTGTCCACAGCCATCATTACTCACAAGCCTGTGAGGGGTCCCTCTGCTGTGAAGCTCCTCCCTTGGCCCAGGAGATGCTGCACCCAGGTGTTGCCATCTTCCCTCTCCATCTGGAAAACCTGAGGGCCTCCATCCCTGCGCCCCAGCTCAAGGCAGCAGGTAATTGGTGTCACCAGGTAATGAAGAGTGACAATTTCATCTTTAAGCTATTTATCAGTGGGTGCTCTGCACGTCAGGTGCCTCAAGAACATGACAACCCTTGTCAGCAAGAGATGAGAGCTCTGTGACAGGCTCTCAAGTGGATTGCCTCTCCCAGCTCTTCCAGCGTTCACACCACCTTCAGCCAACTTCATTCCTCAGTCAAAGAAAGGGGCCAAACCCCAGGGAGAGCACAACCAGACATCTCCTTTGTTTTGCTCAGTCCTACCAAAACACTTTTTGTGGCTCCTTTGGTGACTTCAGAATGTCTGGGTTCATCAAAAACATCAAATGGTCTGGGTTGGGAAGGGACCTTAAAGAGCATCCAGTTCCAATCCCTCTGCACTGGGAAGGGACCTTAAAGATCATTCAGTTCCAAGCCCTCTGCACTGGGAAGGGACCTTAAAGATCATCCAGTTCCAAGCCCTCTGCCATGGTAAATATCATCTAGTTCCAAACCCTCTGCACTGGGAAGGGACCTTAAAGATCATCCAGTTCCAAGCCCTCTGCCATGGTAAAGACCATCCAGTTCCACACCCTCTGCCATGGGCAGGGACCTTAAAGATCATCCAGTTTCAAACCCTCTGCACTGGGAAGGGACCTTAAAGATCATCCAGTTCCAAACCCTCTGCCATGGTAAAGATCATCCAGTTCCAAACCCTCTGCACTGGGAAGGGACCTTAAAGATCATCCAGTTCCAAACCCTCTGCCCTGGGCAGGGACACCTTCCACTAGAGCAGGTTGCTCCGGGTCCCATCCAACCCCCAGGGAGGGGGAATCCACAACCTCCATGAGCAACCTGTTCCAGTGCCTCCCCAGCCTCACTGGAAAGCTGCAGGGGGCTGGGAGAGGACCCAAGCACAGGAATCCTCTAAAGCCTCAATGTTTGGGAGCTTTTCCCAGTGTCAGTGGATTTACTCATTTACTCAGGAGCCTTAAACCTTCAACAAGGAAAAAATAGCCAACCAAACAACAAAAAAACCCCAAGCCCAACCACCTCCCTTTTTACCTCAGAAATAAACCAGCTTTTCAAAGCCATATGGATGCTTTATTTTTGTCCCCAGCATGTTGCCATGCGACTTGGAGAGGCATCATCTCCTTCACAGTGATTGCCATGAAATCTCCATCCAGCTCTCTTCATTGTGTCATTGTTAGGAGCTTTGAGTGACCTTCCATCCCTCTGCCCATATCCTGTGTCGTTCTCCACTTCAAAACAAGCAAACCACAGCCTCTTGACCTTTCTTCCATGGTCCCTTCTCATCAGCAGCGCTCCTGAAGGACATGGAGGCAGACTGGTCCTTCTGGTGGCTATTAAACCTCGAGAGGACTCTCCATCCTTCTTTTATTGGCATGCCAGCATCCTCCCACACAAACCAGAGACACACAGAGTGTGTGTGTGTGGGGGGGGGTTGGGTAGAGAAAATCAGTTTCTGAATGGTTTGGATCCAAGAAACAAAGAACAAAGTCCAAATGATTCAAAAATTGTGTGTATGACAGCAGGAGCTTTGGAAAGTGAAGAGAAGGGTGGGGAGACACTGGGGCAGGTTGCCCAGGGTGGTCGTGGATGTCCCCTCCCTGGAGGTGTTCAAGGCCAGGTGGGATGAGGCCTTGAGTGACCCTGGGCTGGGGGGAGCTGCCCCTGCCCAAGGCAGGGGGTTGGCACTGGATGATCTTTAAGGCCTCTGCCCATGGCAGAGGGTTTGGAACTGGATGATCTTTACCATGGCAGAGGGTTTGGAACTGGATGATGTTTAAGATCCCTGCCCATGGCAGAGGGTTTGGAACTGGATGATCTTTCAGATCCCTTCCAACCCAAACCATTCAATGGATATGGATCTTCCTCTGCTCTGCACTTAACCTCTTGACAGCTTTATCACAGAATCATAGAACTGTCTTGGTTCCTTTCCCAAGGATGGAGACCACCAGTGGGAGAGGGCTGTGAATCACTGACTGCTGCTGTGTGTCCCTCAGGCTGCTCCCTGTGCTTGCAGGACTGGCTGCCAGTGCCCTGCAGTGTGTGGTAGGCCCGAGCTTGGCAGAGACACTGGGGTGGGTTTGTGCCAGAGCCACTCTGGGGAGGGTCCATCTCCTTGACCTACACAGCACAGACACCAAAACCTACAACATCTCAGCCCTGCAGGATTCTGGAAAGTCAATTCAGTGACAGAATCCCAGCATGGTGAGGTTGGAAGGGACCTCAAGGATCATCCAGTTCCAATGCCCCTGCCATGGGCAGGGACACCTCACACTACAGCAGGTTGCTCACAGCCACATCCAGCCTGGCCTGAAAGACCAGTTTAGGCAAGATGTTGAGCTGCTGGAAGGTGTCCAGAGAAGGGCAAGAAAGCTGGGGAGGGGTCTGGAGCACAGCCCTGGGAGGAGAGGCTGAGGGAGCTGGGCTTGCTTAGCCTGCAGAAGAGGAGGCTCAGGGGAGACCTTCTTGCTCTCTCCAACTCCCTGCAGGGAGGTTGTAGCCAGCTGGGGGTTGGTCTCTTCTCCCAGGCACCCAGCACCAGAACAAGAGGACACAGGCTCAAGCTGTGCCAGGGGAAGTTCAGACTGGGTGTTAGGAGGAAATTCTTCCCCGCAAGAGAGATTGGCCCTTGGGATGTGCTGCCCAGGGAGGTGGTGGAGTCCCCATCCCTGGAGGTGTTTAAGAGAGGACTGGCTGAGGCCTTGGTGCCATGGTTGAGTTGATGAGATGGTGCTGGGTGAGAGGTCGGACTCAGGTCTTTTCCAGCCTGGTTAATTGTGTGTTCTGTATCCCTGTGCTGTGCTGCTCCCCTCCCGCTCTGCCTGAACCTCCTTGAGCCGGACCATAAATATTCAGTACCGGAGATGTAAACAGCAGCTGCAGCAGCTCCGTGGTGAGGATTCATTTAGTGGGTGAAGGACCCAATCATCCATCTCCTGAGCAAACCTCCATCTGCAGCTTTTGAGGAGATGTTGAGGTGGGGTTTTATTAACTTCAAAGCCACAACTCATTTCCAGAAGTGGTGTGGAAGATGTCTTTGTGCAAGAGCACGGCGAAACCCAACTGCATTCAGGCCATTGAGGAATGGAAATATTTGAGTGATTTGAGGTTCCATCTGAGCACATCCAGGAGAAAACAACTTGTCCTCAGCAATTCTACAGCTTCCCTGCCTGATGGTTAAATTCTTGAGAGCAATTAGGCTTTTTCTTTGTGCTTATTCTTCCTTCGGTTCCATCCCTCACGTCTTCAGCCCGAGCTCCGTAGTTCCTTATGCTTCAAGAGCAGCTCTTCACTTCAAGGGGAAATGCTGCTACGTCTCCATGTGAGACAAGTACCTCATCAGCTTTCTTCAGCACAGTTTACTGGAGAACAACCCTAAGTTTCTCCATTTATTTCCACCTAATGCCTTTACAACGCCCCCAGAGCTCATCTTATCTTCCATTGGCTGCTGTTGGCAGGAGGCTTCGCATTTCTCCAGTGAAACTCTCACATTTAGACCAAGCTGTGCTTTACAGATCTGATTCACACAGTCATGGCACCACAGATCTCTGGAGATCAGCCACTCCAACCTCCCCTGCTAAAGCAGGGCAGCCACAGCAGCTTGCCCAGCAGCACAGTGCCCAGCTGGCCTTGGGAGCTCTCCACACCAGGAGACTCCACAACCTCTCTGGGCAGCCTGCTCCAGGCCTCCAGCACCCTCACACCAAAGAAGTTTCTCCTCCTATTCAGGTGGAACCTCCCGGGTTCCAGTTTGTGCCCATTGCCCCTTGTCCTGTTGCTGAGCCCCACTGAGAATAGAATAGAATAGAATAGAATAGAATAGAATAGAATAGAATAGACCAGGTTGGAAGAGACCTTCAAGATCATCACATCCAACCCATCAACCAATCCAACCCACCTAAACAACTAACCCATGGCACCAAGCACCCCAGCAAGTCTCCTCCTGAGCACCTCCAATGAAGGTGACTCCACCACCTCCCCAGGCAGCCCATTCCAGTGGCCAATCACTCTCTCTGTGTAGAGCTGCCTCCTAACCTCCAGCCTAAACCTCCCCTGGCACAGCTTGAGACTGTGTCCTCTTGTTCTGCTGCTGGCTGCCTGGGAGAAGAGACCAACCCCCACCTGGCTACAACCTCTGCAGGGGTTGGAGAGAGCAAGAAGGTCTCCCCTGAGCCTCCTCTTCTGCAGGCTAAGCAAGCCCAGCTCCCTCAGCCTCTCCTCCCAGGGCTGTGCTCCAGAGCCCTCAGCAACCTTGTTGCCCTTCTCTGGACACCTTCCAGCAAGTCAACCTCCTTCCTAAACTGAGGGGCCCAGAACTGGACACAGGACTCAAGGTGTGGCCAGTGCGGTGTACAGGGGCAGAATGACCTCCCTGCTCCTGCTGGCCACACTTCCTGCTGCAGGCCAGGATGCCCTTGGCCCTCAGGTCCTTTAGCTCTTGCTGAGCATTGCTCAGATCCCCTCTGGGGCTGCTCTTCTGCAGGCTCAGCAGCCCCAGGGCTCTCAGCCTTTCCTCCTCACAGAGCTACTCCAGGCCCCTCAGCATCTTTAGAGCCTCCTTCTGTAGCTGCCTGACTCTCTTGAACTGTGGAGCCCAGATCTGGAGCCAGTACTGCAGGTGTGGCCTCCCCAGCAGCACAGCACACCCCACCCCACCCCACCCCCCACCCCACCCAATCTTTTCCAGGCAGTTCATAACCCTGCCCATTTATTTCTCCATCCCCCCATTCAGGTCTCTGAGGGATCTTCTGGAGCCAACATTTAATTTTAGGTTTATTTTTAATCTCCAGGCAATTCAGTGTCTCCCCCACGTTCATCACCCCCAGCAGCATCTCCAAACCCTGCTGCACAGTCAAAGTTCAGCCCTTCTGATAATGTTTTCCTCCTCTCAGGCATGACTCAGCCCATCACCACCCTGACCATAATCGGGGTGCTAATGGATTAGCAACGTGGTGAGAGCCAATTACTGGAAGATCAGGATTTTGATGCTTTGAAATATCAGAGGTCACAGAGAAAAACAGGGAATTAGCTCTGCTTATACATCAGGGCTTTGATTGTGATCACATTTGGAGGAGTAATTAATTATCTGCAGGCACTAGAATCGTAGAATTGTTTGGGTTGGAAAGGACCTCCAAGATCATCCAGGCCAACCATCAGCCCAACCCCACCATGGCCATCAAACCATGTCCCCAAGTGCCATGGCCACACATTTCCTGAACACCTCCAGGGATGGGGACTCCAGCACCTCCCTGGGCAGCCTGTGCCAGTGCCTGGCCACTTTCACAGTGAAGAATTGTTCCTCATGTCCAACCTAAACCTCCCCTGGCACAATGTCAGGTCATTACTTCTCCCTCTAGCACCAGATACTAGGCAGAAGTGACCAAACCCCTCCTGGCCCCAACCTCCTTTCAGGGAGTTGTAGAGAGCCAGAAGGTCTCTCCTCAACTTCTTTTTCTCCAGGCTAAACAGCCCCAGTTCCCCCAGCTGCCCCTCACAAGAGGAGTTGTGGAGTCTCCTTTTTGGGAGAGATTAGACACTGGCACAGGCTGCCCAGGGAGGTGGTGGCAGCCTCCTGCCTGGAGGTGTTTGCAGCCAGGCTGGCTGTGGCTGTGAGCAACCTGCTGTGGGGTGAGGTGTCCCTGGCCATGGCAGGGGCTTGGAGCTGGCTGAGCCTTGGGGTCCCTTCCAACCCTGACAATTCCCTGATTCTATGACCCCAAACCCAGCTGGCCATGGTGATGCTGGGCAAGCTGCTGTGGGTGTCCTTGCCTTAGCAGCAGGGTTGGATTGGATGATCTCCAGGGGTCCCTTCCAAACCTGGCAGGCTGTGTTTCAAGCCCTGCTCCAGCTGTCCATGTTGGGCTCAAGTATCTCCCAAGGTCAGAGGCTCCACAGTTGGTTTGGGCAACCTGTTGCAGTCTCCTGTTGCCCTCACCATAGAAATATACTTTCTGTGGCTGAACTCTCACCCTTGAGGTACCCATCCAGAGCCACACAACAGGATAATGAGGGGAAAATCACAGAATCACAGAATGGTCTGGGTTGGAAAGGACCTTAAAGATCATCCAGTTCCAACCCCCCTGCCATGGGCAGGGACACCTCCCACCAGCCCAGGTTGCTCAAGGCCTCATCCAGCCTTGCCCTGAACACCTCCAGGGAGCTCATGCACCACCTCAGCAGGGATTTCCTCATGTGTTTCACCCCTGCATTTGAATGTCCTCAGCTGATGATTCATTTCATGGCATTAGTTAAAAATAGATTCATTATTTGTTTTCCAGCCCATCCTGGGACTGGCTTTAATTAACTACTAAACCACTTTCCCTCTACTGCTGAAGTTTCCTGACGTGTGAAGCTGCCCCTGAAGACAACCAGCACGCAGCAGATTGCTACAAGCAGGCCATGCAAAGACTGTAGGCTTTGGGCTGCTGGGCAGGGCTCAGGAAACTACAGAGGCATCCATGGCAGGGAGGTTGGAGTAGAGGATCTGTGAGGTTCCATCCAATCTAAGCCACTCTGTGCTCAGAACACAGAAAACAGAATTAACCAGGTTGGAAAAGACCTTTGAGCTCACCAAGTCCAACCTCTCACCCAACACCATCTGAGCAACTCAACCATGGCACCAAGGGCCTCAGCCAGGCTCCTCTTAAACACCTCCAGGGATGGTGACTCCTCCACCTCCTCAGGCAGTCCATTCCAATGGGCAATCACTCTCTCTGAGTAGAACATCCTCCTAACCTCTAGCCTAAACCTCCCTTGGCACAGCTTGAGACTGTGTCCTCTTGTTCTGGTGCTGGGTGCCTGGCAGGAGAGCCCAACCCCCAGCTGGCTACAACCTCCCTGCAGGGAGTTGGAGAGAGCAAGAAGGTCTCCCCTGAGCCTCCTCTTCTCTGTCACATGCTCCAACTCTGCTGCCATGGACAGAGCTTCCCTTCCCTCCCTCCCTTCCTTCCTTCCTCCCTCCCATCCCATCCCATCCCATCCCATCCCATCCCATCCCATCCCATCCCATCCCATCCCATCCCACTCTAGCATCCCTGCATCCCAGAAGCCCTGCACCCCAGAATCACGGTGTGGTGGCTGTGTCCCCACCAAACCCAAAGACTTCTGCTAGGTGTGGTAGATATCCATAAAAGCAGCCCTCTGGGAGATGTTTGCATGTCCAAGGGGGTGGTGGAGTCACCACCCTGGAGCTCATCAAGAACTGTGTGGCCATGGCACTTGGGGCCCTGGTTTAACGGCCGCGGTGGTGCTGGCTTGAGGGTTGGACTGGATGATTTTATAGGAGATTCCAGCCCCCAAAACATTCTCTGATTCTTCAGCTGCAGGCTGGCAGATTGTTGAAGTTAGAGATCATTCACCCCCCAGGAAGAGCAGAGATTATCCTCTGGGTTTTAGTTAAAGGATAAAAATCCTCCCTTTCAGAAATCCACAGTTCGAGCCTCAGCCTCAGCCAAGGCACGAGATACCAATCTGGAAACCGGAGATCGCTGAGAAACAAAGGAGAGCTCCTCAAAGGCTGACACACGGTGCCTTCCAGAGCTCCCAGCCTGGGGGGAGGGAGGGAGGAATGGCTGAGCAGGGAAATAAAGGATTATTTGCAGTGGGTTTTTGATTTCAGCCACTTGTGGTTCAGCGCTCTGTGTGTTAGTGGCAGATAGCTTCGGGTGATAGACTCTGCGTGGATGCTTCTGGAGATTAATACCCACATCAGACTAATCTAGGGAAAGTGAAGCTATTTCTTTGTACCTGGCAGAGAGAGAGGGTGTGGATCAATCATGGGGAAAAGCAGCTCAGAATCCTCTTCACAAACACTTGCCAAGGAGGGAAGAAACCCACGGTGCATTGAGTCACAGATGGTGTCCTGGGGTCTGGAGAAGAGAAGGCTCTGGGGACACCTTATGGCTACATTTCAATACCTGAAGGGGAGCAATTTCTGCACTGGAAGGGTTGTCAACGCTGACCCAGGCTGCACAGGGCAGTGGTGGAGTCCCCATCCCTGGAGGGGTTTCAAAGCCAAGGAGATGTGGTGCTGAGGGCCATGGTTCGGTGGTGAGCTGGCAGTGCTGGGTTCACGGCTGGACTTGATGAGCTTATAACGATCTCTTCCAACCAAAACAGTCCCATGACTGTGTTCTGCAGAGCTCTACAGTCCTTTAAGAAGCTGCTCCCTGCTGTGTGTCAGCTGTAGCTGGACCACAGTGACATCACTGCCACCCCCAGGCTCGCAGCGCTGCCAGTTCCTCACTGCCTGCCTTCAAGCAATGCACCTGGGGACAACCACCACCTGCAAGACATGGCATGGATCCACACTGCTTGAGACACCCCATGGGCACCAGTTTGATGCCTCCGTGGAGGTGTTCAAGGCCAGGTTGGATGAGGCCTTGAGCAGCCTGGGCTAGTGGGAGGTGTTGCTGCCCATGGCAGGGGGTTGGAACAGGACTGATCTTGCAGGTCCCTTCCAGTCCAAACTGTTCTATGGTTCTGTGATCACACCACAGAATCATAGGAGTGTTCAGGGTTGGAAGGGACCTAAGGCTCAGCCAGTGCCAACCCCCCTGCCATGGCCAGGGACACCTCACACCACAGCAGGTTGCTCACAGCCACCTCCAGCCTGGCTGCAAACACCTCCAGGCAGGAGGCTGCCACCACCTCCCTGGGCAGCCTGGGACAGGCTCTCACCACCCTCATGGGGAACAACTTCTTCTTCACAGCCAATCTCAATCTCCCCATTTCTAGTTTTGTTCCATCCCCCCAGTCCTATCCCTCCCTGACACCCTTCAAAGTCCCTCCCCAGCTGTCTTGGAGCCCCCTGCAGATCCTGGAAGGCCCAATGAGGTCTCCTGGGAGCATCTTCCAGACTGAACAGCCCAACTCCCTCAGTCTGTCCTCTGAGCCGAGCAGCTCCAGCCCTCTGCTCCTCCTCGTGGCCCTTCTCTGGACACCTTCCAGCAGCTCAACAGCTTTCCTGAACTGAGGAGCCCAGAACTGGACACAGGACTCAAGGGGTGGCCTCAGCAGTGCTGAGCACAGGGCAGAATGAGTTCCCTGCTCCTGCTGGCCACACTCTTCCTGCTGCAGGCCAGGATGCCCTTGGCCCTCTTGGCCCCCTGGGCACACTGCTGGCTCCTGTTTAGGCGGCTGTCAACCTGCAGGTCAGGCTGTTTGGGACTCTGAGCAACCTCCTCTAGCTGCAGCTGTCCCTGCTGACTGCAAGGGGGATTGGGCTATGGTGATCTTTAAAGGTCTCTTCAGCCCCAACCTTTCTGTGACTCCCAAACGTTTCCTTAATGAATTTATCCTGGGCAGTTGGTATTTCTCAGTGTCCAAACCCTGCCTTTCCGTGGCGCTCGGTAAATCATCCCTGAAAGCTTTATGGGGTTGGGGTTGGGGTTTCTCCTGCCCCCCCCTCCTTAGATACTGTTTTTGCAGAGCATCAATCATTCCCCTCCTTGACAGGAAAAAAATGGTTTTGAAATCTGCCTGGCTTTATTGTTCTCCATTACATAAATGAAATGATTTATGGAGCGAGGAGAGGACAGAGCAGAGGAGGAGGAATTGCCTGAGCTCCTTAGAACTTGGTTGCTTTACCCTCAGATGTTTATTCTTCTGTTGGGGTTGGGTTTGGTTGGGTTTGGGGTTTTTGGTTGGGTTTGGGGTTTTTGGTTCTTTTCTTTCTTTGTTTGTGTTTTTTTTTTAACCTCCTTGACTTGTGTTTGCACTCAAGAAGCCTCTGCTGGGCTCTGCCTCAGAGCTTTTCTGCCACAGCAACACAGAATCCACCAGGTTGGAAAAGACCTCAGAGATCAGCAAGTCCAACCTCTGACCTGATACCTAACACCTCCTGACAACTAAACCCTGGCTCCAAGTGCCACATCCAAGCCCTTCTTGAACACCTCCAGGGATGGAGACTCCACCACCTCCCTGAGCAGCACATCCCAAGGGCCAATCTCTCTTGCTGGGAAGAACTTTCGACTCACCTCCAGCCTGGCACAGCTGTTGTTCTGGTGCTGCTTGCCTGGGAGAAGAGCCCAACCCCCACCTGGCTGCAACCTCCCTTCAGGGAGTTGGAGAGAGCAAGAAGGTCTCCCCTGAGCCTCCTCTTCTGCAGGCTAAGCAACCCCAGCTCCCTCAGCCTCTCCTCCCAGGGCTGTGCTCCAGACCCCTCCCCAGCCTCATTGCCCTTCTCTGGACATGTTCAAGACATGTTCAGTATCACAAGATAAATAAGACGTTAGGTTGCTCCTCAAGCTTGGGCAAGACCCAGTTTCTCCATGCTTCAGCCTGCTGAAGAGCAGCCCCAGAGGGAGCTGAGCAATGCTCAGCAAGAGCTAAAGGACCTGTGGAGGGCAAGAGGCTGGGGCCAGACTCTTCTCAGTGGTGCCCAGGGACAGGACAAGGGGCAATGGGCACCAACTGGAACCCAGGAGGTTCCATCTGAATAGGAGGAGAAACTTCTTTGTTGTGAGGGTGCTGGAGGCCTGGAGCAGGCTGCCCAGAGAGGCTGTGGAGTCTCCTGGTGTGGAGAGCTCCCAAAGCCAGCTGGGCACTGTGCTGCTGGGCAAGCTGCTGTGGCTGCCCCTGACTGTTTGCTCCCTGTGAGCTGGGAGGGCTTCTCTTCAGGCTGGGCTTGGGGGACAAGAATAATCCCAGTGGGAGCAAGTCTTGCACTGTGGGCTTGTGCTTATGACCTTGGACTGAAAGCAGAGGCATCTTCCTTCCCTTGCCATGGACTTTGTTCCAGCCAACCAAGCAAGAATCACAGAAACAGGAAGGTTGGAGAAGCTCTCTAAGGCCATCGAGTCCAACCCCACCTCAGCCCCAAGGGCCACGCTGCAGGGTTCTGGAACACCTCCAGGGCTGGGGACTCCACCACCTCCCTGGGCAGCCTGTGCCAGTCCCTGACCACTCTTGCAGCAGAGAAATTTGTCCTCCTCTCCAGCCTTGCCCTCCCCTGGCGCAGCTGGAGGCTGCTTGAATCTTTCATGGGGGTTGGACTGGATGATCTCCAGAGGTCCCTCCAACTCTCTCCACGCTTGGATCCTGGCATTCTGAGAGACAATGGAGCTGATGTGAAAGAGCTTTCAGGAGCCTTCAGCCCCTGTTTCTCAGAAGCCTGCAGTCTGGCTGCTCTGGCTCAGCAGGGAGGGTGGGCAGGAGCAGAGCAGGTGGTGGGATCAGCACCGGCGCTTTCCGTTGCTGCAGAAGGTGGTGGCCTTGCCATGGAAACAGGGGCACCAGCCAACACACACACACGAGTGCAAATGAGTCAGAATTGTGGTGCCATGGAGATGGGAGAGAAATGATGCTTTGCACAGGTTCATTGGTGGCGTTGTGTCAGACATGCAGGTGCCACCGGGGCTGCAGGGGCTCTTCACCAGGGTCTGCTTCCAGCTCTCGGCACTGACAAACCCAGACTCCCAGAGGAATATCCTGTGAGTACCTCTCGTGTCATGTGCCCAACCAGTGTTGTCCTGATGCCAGCAGAGGGGCTGGGATAGGATGGGATAGGATAGGATAGGGTAGGGTAGGGTAGGATAGGGTTAGGATAGGGTGGGAGAGGGTAGGGAAGGGAAGGACAGGGTAGGATAGGATAGGATAGGGGAGGATAGGGACAGGGTAGGATAGGGTAGGATAGGATAGGATAGGATAGGATAGGATAGGAGGGATAGGATGGGATAGGTAGGGTAGTAGGATAGGATAGAATAGAATAGAATATGAATAGAATATGGAATAGAATTAACCAGGTTGGAAGAGACTCAGAGGTCATCCAGTCCAACCTCTCACCCAGCACCATCTGATCAACTCAACCATGGCACCAAGGGCCTCAGCCAGGCTCTTCTTACACCTCCAGGGATGGGGACTCCACCACCTCCCTGGGCAGCACATCCCAAGGGACAATCTCTCTTGCGGGGAAGAATTTCTTCCTCACCTCCAGTCTCAGCCCCCCGGCACAGCTTGAGACTGTGTTCTCTTGTTCTGGTGTGTTGCCTGGGGGAGAGACCAACCCCCCAGCTGATGCTGTTCCTTATGCCATCTAAGTGCAACACCAACTGTGGACACTCCATTCCCCTTATGGTGTTTTACTGAAGGACCTTCAAGTAGCAGGAACCCCCAAAGTGTCCATGTCTTGAAGAACATCTTTATGGTCCAGGGCTCAAGTCTGGTGAGGAGCAGCTGAGGGAGCTGAGGGTTGTCCAGCCTGGAGAAAAGGAGGCTGAGGGGAGACCTTCTGGCTCTCTACAACTCCCTGAAAGGAGGTGGGGAGCCAGGTGGGGGTCAGGCTCTTCTGCCAAGGAACAAGTCTGAGGGCAAGAGGAATGGCCTAAGTTGCTCCCGGGGAGGTTTAGGTTAGACATAAGGAGCAATTTCTTCCCTTTGGGGGTTGTCAAGGCCAGGCCCTGGGTGCCCAGGGCAGTGCTGGATCCCCATCCCTTGGAGGGTTTCAAAGCCATGGGGATGTGGTGCTGAGGCCATGGGTTAGTGGTGAGCTGGCAGTGCTGGGCTGATGCTTGGCCTCCAGGATCTTAACCAGACCAGCACCACGCTCCTGTGCCTGGCTGCACCCTTGTGCAGCTCTGGTGTAGAGTAATTCTGGGTAAGGAGAACCTTAGATGAAACTTAGCCACTTTGGGGCCTTGTTTCTGTTGTTCTGGGGCAGACCATGGCAGGGAAGGATCATTTCTCTGCAGCTCCTCCTCGGAATAATCAGAGAAACAGCTTTGCAGCCCTGTTCTCTGTTGCTTCTCCATTGTGTCCTTATTGCTGGCCAGGAGCTTCTATTCAGGGTGTTTGCAAGTGATTGCAGTCCTCCACGCAGTGTTTTGTGATACAGTCAATATTTTATGATTCTTTTTCTGAAGCCTATCTAAATGGCAGCACCTTGCAGAGAAATTGGATTTGCTGCTGTTGAACAGAACTCTCTGCACGTTTGAAGAGGGGGATGGAAGAAACAGAGGGGGGGGGAAAGCAGGAGAGTTGGCTTAGCACATCTGGAAAGAGAACAAAACTCTGCTGGAGCCCCAGGAGCTGGGGCTTTTGACCTTTGGGTGAGCACAGCTTTGAAACAGAAGCCAGGAGTGGAAGTCAGAGGTGGATTTGCCAAGTGTGGCACTGGTGAGGCACACCTCGAATCCTGGGCTCGGTTTTGGGCCCCTCACTCCAAGAAGGAGCTTTCTAAAATCAAGCCTAAACCTCCCCTGGCAGCTGAAACTGTGTCCTCTTGTTCTGCTGCTGCTTGCATGGGAGAAGAGACCAACCCAGCTGGCTACAACCTCCCTGCAGGGAGCTGGAGAGAGCAAGAAGGTCTCCCCTGAGCCTCCTCTTCTGCAGGCTAAGCAAGCCCAGCTCCCTCAGCCTCTCCTCCAGGGCTGTGCTCCAGACCCTCCCAGCTTCTTGCCCTTCTCTGGACACCTCCAGCAGCTCAACATCTCCCTTGAATTGAGGAGCCCAGAACTGGACACAGGACTCAAGGTGTGGCCTCAGCAGTGCTGAGCAACAGGGCAGAATGACTTCCCTGCTCCTGCTGGCCACACTCTTCCTGCTGCAGGCCAGGATGCCCTTGGCCTTCTTGGCCCCCCGGGCACACTGCTGGCTCCTGTTCAGCTGCTGTCAGCCAGCAATGTGCAGCCCTCATGCATGAGCTTGAACTACAAATTCCATTTCCAGTCGCTGTCAAGATAGGGAGAGGAACAGAGAGAGAAAATCCTGTTCTGGAAGAAATGAACAAAGGAAAAACAAGCTGAAGGTCACAGCTAAATATACAGAGAGAAAAGCAGAGAGCAGGTCCAAGAGGTATAAGTAGTTGGTGAGATGAGAGGGAGGCAATTGTCCCTGACCGCTCTACTAATGCCTGGAGGATGCAAACACGTTTGCACTTGCTAAGTGCTAGGTCCTGCATCTGGGTTGTGGGCAATCCCAAGCACAAATCCAGTGCTTGGGTGGGGAGGAGTGGCTCAGAGTGGGTGCAGGAGAAGGACTGGGGTGTCAGCTGATGAGAAACTCAGCATCAGCTGGCTGCTGGCAGCCCGTGAGGCTGAATCGAAAGCAGGGTGAGCAGCAGGATGAGGGAGGTGATTCTGCCCCTCTGCTGTGCTCTGGTGAGAGCCAACCTGGAGCAGTGCACCCAGCTCTGGTGTCCCCTGGCACAAGAAGGACATGAAACTGCTGGAGCAGTCCAGGGGAGGCCACAAAGATGATCAGAGGGCTTGAGCACCTCCCCTGTGGGGACAAGCTGAGAGAGCTGGGGCTGTGCTGCCTGGAGAAAAGAAGGCTGCACAAAGATCTTAGAGTAGCCTTCCAATACCTGGAGGAGGCTACAGGAGAGCTGGGGAGGGACCTTTTACAAGGGCTTACAGTGACAGGACAAGGGGCAGTGGCTTTCAGATGGAAGAGGAGAGACTGGGACTGGAGATTAGGAAGAAATTGTTTCCAGTGAAGGTGGGGAGAGCCTGTCCCAGGCTGCCCAGGGAGGTGGTGGATGCCCCCTGCCTGGAGGTGTTCAAGGCTAGGCTGGACAAGGGCTTGAGCATCCTGGGCTGATGGAAGGTGTCCCTGCCCATGGCAGGGGGGGTGGAACGAGGTGACCTTTAAGGTCCCTTCCAAACCAACCCATTCCAGGACTGTATGGAAATGAATAGGGGAGGAAGAAAGTGCCAGTTAGCCAACTGGCACTGAGATAAATGTCACATGGGCGAGTGCCTGGCATCGGTGTGCTGCCATGGATTGTTGTGACCCGTCCCAGTGGGGGACAAAGAGCAGGAGCTCTGCCTTGGGCGGCGTTGCAGAGCTGCGGCCGCCGGGGCTGAGCCCCGCGATCCGCCTTGCGCCTCTCTGCGGAGGTTTCCAGCCGCAGGCTGCACTTGTTTATCTCTGAGCCCTTTGCTCCGCAGGCTCCCCGCATTTGCATTGCAGGCTTGGCTGAGGGAGAGGACTGGAAAAAAAGCAGCAGCAGGCAAATTCTGCCATTCTCTCTGGCTTTGGGGGGGGTTATCAGCATCGCTCGGAGCCAGGCTGCCGCTCGAAGATAAAAGTGGGGGAACTGCAGACTGCTAAAGCAGAGTGTGTCCAGAGGAAAGAAAGCCAAGGAGGACAAAAGAGTTGGAGAGGAAAAACAACAAACCAAGAAACCAACCAAAAAAAAAACCCCAACCCACAAAAAAACCTCGAGGAACTGCCCTGAAACAATGCTCCAAAGCGAGGGACCAGGTGGGAAATGTCCATTTGTAATCGAGGGAAAGAATCTCCTGCTGTCTCCCAGTCTCTGCAGTCTCACACTGCTTCTGGTCATAGAGCTGTTTGGTTGGGAAAGGCTTCCAAGGTCAGAGAGAGTCCAACCATCATAGAATATAGGGTTGTCAGGGTTGGAAGGGACCTCAAGGCTCAGCCAGTTCCAAGCCCCCTGCCTGGCCAGGGACACTCACACTGCAGCAGGTTGCTCACAGCCACACCAGCCTGGATGTTCATCATCAACCTAAGGCCACCACAGCAATCAAACCATGTCCATAATGGCATGAACCATAGAATGGATTAGGCTGGAAGGGACCTTAAAGATCATCCAGTTCCAACCCTTCTGCTTCTAGTTCCAACCACACTTTCCACAGCCCAGGTTGCTCAAGGCCTCATCCAACCTGGCCTTGAACACCTTCAGAGAGGGGCAGCCACAACCCCCTGGGCAACCTGCTCCAGTGTCTCATTACCCTCACTGGAAAGCATTTCTTTCCTCATCTCCAGTCTAAATCTCTCTTCTTCCAGCTCACAGCCATTGCTCCTCATCTTTCAGAGTACAGAATGCAGAACACAGAATTAACCAGGTTGAAAAAGAGCTCAGAGATCATCCAGTCCAACCTCTCACCCAGCACCATCTAAGCAACTCAACCATGGCACCAGTGCCTCAGCCACCGCTCCCTGGGCAGCACATCCCAGTGGCCAATCTCTCTTGCTGGGAAGAGCCACCAGCTCTCCTCCCAGGGCTGTGCTCCAGACCCCTCCCCAGCTTTCTTGCCCTTCTCTGGACACCTTCCAGCACCTCAACAGCTTTCCTAACCTGAGGAGCCCAGAGCTGGACACAGGACTCAAGGGGTGGCCTCAGCAGTGCTGAGCACAGGGCAGAATGACCTCCCTGCTCCTGCTGGCCACACTCTTCCTGCTGCAGGCCAGGATGCCCTTGGCCTTCTTGGCCCCCTGGGCACACTGCTGGCTCATGTTCAGCTGCTGTCAACCACTCCCCCAGGTCCCTGTGCCTGGCTGCTCTCAGCCACTCTGACCCAACCTGGAAGCCCACTTTTATTTCCTTGTTGCTCCTCACTGTGCTGCACAAAATCTCCACCCTGTGCAGGTGTGGTCTCTTCTCTCTGGTGTCAGTGATGGAAGGAGAGGAAATGTGCTGAGATTGTGCCAGGGGAGCGGCAGGTTGGAGATTAGGAACAATTTCTTTCCTTCCAGAGCGGTCAGGTACTGGAGCAGGCTGCCAGGGAGGCAGGTTCAAAAACTCTCTGCTGCCTGGAGGTGGGGACAGCTCTTCATCACAAGAGGCATGTCCTGCTAGCAGGACACCTGAAGGACCTGCATGCTTTGCTGACTCCACCACCCAGGCCAGCCATGCTCCTCCACGGCATCAGCCAGCTCTAACTGCTGGCAGCTTCCCACAAGGTTCACTCCTGACATTTCCAGATGTTATGAAGCTAGCAGCAGCACTATCTAGTGGGGGTCAGGTATGTTAGCACCTTCCCCCCTGGGCCAGAGGAGGTTTAGGTGGACATGAGGAACAATTCCTTTCCTGCAGGAGTGGTCAGGCATTGGAGCAGGCTGCCCAGGGAGGTGCTGGAGTCTCCATCCCTGGAGGTGTTCAAGAAAGGTGTGGCCCTGGCACTGTGGGGCATGGTTTAGTGGCCATGGTGGGGTTGGGTTGGTGGTTGGACTGGATCTTAGAGGTCTTTTCCAACCCAAACAATTCCATGGTGCTATTTAATGTCCACCCTGGTAATTCCTGGGCTACCAGGTGACTGAAGAGCAGTGGATGTGCCTGTGGGTACAGAACCTGGGCAGAACAACTGCAGCCAGATCCTCTCAGGTTGCTCAGTTCTTCTCTTAGTGGGAGCACACTGGGAGGTGGTGGAGTCCCCATCACTGGAAGTGTTTAAGAAGAGCCTGGATGAGGCATTAGGTGCCATGGTTGAGTTGATGAGATGGTGTTGGGTGAGAGGTTGGACCTGATGATCTCTGAGGTCTCTTCCAACCTGGTTAATTCTGTACTCTGTGTTCAAGCTGCTTCTCGAAGGCCTAAATTTAGTGCTTGCTGAACAGATTCCCAAACCTTGGGAGAATATTTTTAGATGTGATAGGTTCCTGGCAAGGCCCAAAACATGCTGGCACAGTGTGTGCTATCTTCTGGATGGTGCTTGGTCTCAGCAATGAGGGCTGGAAGGAAAATGTAAAGCAAAGAACCCCTTGGCTCTCTAAATGTCACTAGGCAGAGCTGCAGCTTCAGAGCAGGGAGCTCTAAGTCCATGCCAGGATGATCCCAGACCACTGCTTCTGCTGGATGAGCCTTGGGGAAACTGGGAGCAGTGTGTGGTTGGAGGAGACAGGAGCACAGCTCAGAGCAGCAGGGGGAACTGTTCACCTGCACATTGCACACCTGTGAGAGCAGTGGGCAGATGGAGCAGGGATGTTCTGCAGGTCTTTGCCAGGATCATCCCAAACCTGCCTGCAGATCAGCCCTACATGAGGGGGAAATGGATCAGCAAGTGGGAATGGGTAGAGGACCTGCTGTCATTCAGCCTGTGCTCCAGGTTCATGGAGAGGGTGTTCCAGAATGCCAGCATGCTGGGGGTTGAAATGACCTCTGGAGATCATCCAGCCCGACCCCCTGCTAAAGCAGGGCAGCCACAGCAGCTTGCCCAGCAGCACAGTGCCCAGCTGGCTTTGGGAGCTCTCCACACAAGGAGACTCCACAGCCTCTCTGGGCAGCCTGCTCCAGGCCTCCAGCACCCTCACAACAAAGAGGTTTCTCCTCCTGTTCAGCTGCAACCTCTTGGGTTCCAGTTTGTGCCAGCTACCCCTTGTCCTGTTGCTGGGCTGCACTGAGAAGAGTCTGGCCCCAGCCTCTTGCCCCCCCCAGGTCCTTTATCTCTTGCTGAGCATTGCTCAGATCCCCTCATCTCCAGGCTTAACAGTCCCAGAGCTCTCAGCTTTTCTTCTCACAGAGATCCTCCATGCTCTCAGCATCTTTGGAGCCCTGTTCTGAGGAGTTTTCCTCTCCTTTAGGAAGATCTCTGCAGCTGCAGTGCAGATAAATCATTTGGCCACAGCACTGTGAGAGAGGCTTTATGTCTTCTTCTCCTTTTGTCCCTCCTGGGTTTGGCTCTGCTATCTAAGCAGCCATGTGAGGGGAGCTGTGGGTTTTGTATTCTCTCTCTAGTGCAGAAAATGTAACTTAGCCAAGGAGGCCACCAGCAGCCTGGCTTGGATCAGCAATAGTGTGGCCAGCAGGACCAGGGCAGATCTTTCCTTCCCTGGACTGGCCCCACCTCAAATCCTGGGTTCAGTTCTTGGGCCCTCACCCAGGAAGGACATGGAGGAGCTGGAACATGTCCAGAGGAGGGCAACAAAGCTGGAGAAGGGTCTGGAGAAGAGGGCTGGGGAGGAGAATCTGAGGGAGCCGGGGGTGTTCAGCCTGGAGAAGAGGAGGCTGAGGAGAGACCTTCTGGCTCTCTACAGCTCCCTGAAAGGAGGCTGGAGCCAGGTGCCAGTGGGGGTGGTCTCTCTTCTCCCAGGGAAACAAGTGACAGGACAAGAGGAAATGGCCTCAAGTTGCCTTAGGGGAGGTTTAGGTTGGGCATCAGGAACAATTTCTTCCCCTTAAGGACTGTCAAGTCCTGGCCCAGGCTGCCCAGGGCAGTGCTGCAGTCCCCATCCCTGGGGGGGTTTCAAAGCCATGGGGCTGTGGTGCTGAGGGCCGTGGTTCAGCAGTGCCCTGGCAGTGCTGGGGTAATGATTGGACTGGTGATCTTAAAGTCTCTTCCCACTCAAACATTCTGAGGTCCATATGCAGTAGAGCTTGGCTGTGCAGACACTTGCCCAGGTGCTGCTGTGCTTCCTGGGTTAGCTCAGACAGGCTCCCCACGCTCTGAGATCCCCAGGAGCCTTGCTTCAGCTGGAGAGCAGAAGCACATCCGTGCCACTGCAAGGCTGCTGGCAGTGCCTCAGCCGCCTCTCCCCTCCCAGGCAGGTGTCAACTCAAATGTCAAGTGCTGATAACTCAAATTATAGCAAGGACCAACCTCATATCATCTCATTTGACAGATGCTTCATCTGAGTGCCACAAATAGGTGACATTTGGAGGCACTCTTCCATGGGAAGCCCAGAGATGCTGCGGAGAGCGATGCTCAGGCTCTTTGTGTAGCGTTCTGTGGCCACAGTGGAGGCTGTGATGCATTGTGTGGGCTAGCCAAGGTGCAGCTGCTGGGGAAAGTCTAACATCAGGATCTTCAGATCCTCTCCCCACTCCACACAGTTTTTCTACTCTGCTGGCTGCCTCCATTCCCTGGGCAGCTGCAATTCATCCAACCAGGCTCATTTGGGATGCAGCTGCTCCGCATCTCCTGGGGTCTCACAGATCTCAGCGTGCAACCTCGTTCCCCCCATGGCTGCCATGAGCTCCTGCTAATGCAGCATCCAGGATGATGAGGATGGTCTTCATCTCCACAGCTGCCACTGTATGCTCTTTGCTCCTCCCTGGTCACCGTGTTCCACCCCACAGGCAGCTGCAGGTCAGTGTCAGGTGGAGCAGCTCTTGAGTGTGAGTTTCTGCAGCGGTGACAGAGGCTTTTGACACCCAAGTGGCTTTGGGAGGGCTAGGAATGCACTGTTAGCATTTCTAGACTATTACTCTGTGCTACTTCTAGAGCAGAGGGCTGGTGAGGAGCAGCTGAGGGACTGGGGTTGTTCAGCCTGGAGAAAAGGAGACTGGGGGGAGACCTTGCAGCCCTGTACAGCTCCCTGAAAGGAGGTTGGAGCCAGGTTGGGGGTTGGTCTCTTCTTCCCATGTGCAAGCAACAGGAAGAGAGGACATGGCCACAAGCTGCACCAGGATGCAGGCCAGGATGCCACTGGCCTTCTTGGCCACCTGGGCACACTGCTGGCTCCTGTTCAGCTGCTGTCAACCACTACCCCCAGGTCCCTTTCTGCCTGGCTGCTCGCCAGGCACTCTGTCCCCAGCCTGTGGTACTGCACCCAGCCTGTAACCTTGCACCCAGGCTGATGTCCAAGGCAGGAGGGTGAGCTTTTTCCTCCTTTTTTTCCCCTGTCATGGGCATTTTCATGGTTTGGGGTTTGAATTCAGCTGACTTGTGCTGCCCAGACTTCTCGTTGCACCTTTGGAATTTCTATCTACTCCTAAAGAAAAACAATTGAAGAGAAAAAGGTCATGATGGCTTCAAATGCCACCATCACCATATATATTGCCTCTCCTCTCAGGCTCAGCCTTTTCAGGGGGCCCTTCAGCGAGTCCTCTGGGGACTAGCAGCCTCATTCCACCAGCAGCTCTGCTGGAGAATCCTTTCCTGCCTGCCATTAAAGAGCAATGTGCAGAAAGCTACACCTGGAAGTCGTTCTCTGTCTTGCAGTGCAGACTTCTTACAGCCCAGCTGGGCAGCTCTGTGACCAGCAGATCAAGGAAGGTCCTTCTCCCCCTTCTACTCTGCCTTAGGGAGGCCACAGTGGGAGTCCTGGGGCCAGTTCTGGGCTCCCCAGGTCAGGGAAATGCTGGAGAGAGTCCAGGGGAGGCTATCAAGATGCTGAGGGGCCTGGAGCAGCTCTGCGAGGAGGAAAGGCTGAGAGCCCTGGGGCTGAGAGCCTGCAGAAGAGCAGCCCCAGAGGGGAGCTGAGCAATGCACAGCAAGAGCTAAGGGATCAATGGGGGAGCAAGAGGCTGGGACCAGACTCTTCTCAATACAATACAATACAATACAATACAATACAATGCACCACCAGGTTGGAAGAGACCTTCAAGATCATCGCGTCCAACCCATCAGTGGTGCCCAGGGACAGCACAAGGGGCAGTGGGCACAAACTGGAACCCAGGAGGTTCCACCTGAAGAGGAGGGGAAACTTCTTTGTTGTGAGGGTGCTGGAGGCCTGGAGCAGGCTGCCCAGAGAGGTTGTGGAGTCTCCTTGTGTGGAGAGCTTCCCAAGCCAGCTGGGCATTGTGCTGCTGGGCAAGCTGCTGTGGGAGCCCTGCTTGAGCAGGGGCTGAACAACCCCAGCCCCCTCAGCTGCTTCTCCCCAGACCTATTCTCCAGCTTCGTTGTCCTTCTGTAACCCACTCCAGCCCTTCCACATCCCTAAGTTCTTCACCGTGAGGGTGGTGAGGCCCTGGAATGGGTTGTCCAGGGAGGTGGCTGGGGCCCCATCCCTGGAGGTGTTTAAGCCCAGGCTGGATGAGGCTGTGGCCAGGCTGCTCTAGTGTGGGGTGTCCCTGCCCATGGCAGGGGGGTTGGAACTAGCTGATCCTTGTGGTCCCTTCCAATCCTAACTGAAACTATGAACCTATGAAACTAAGTAGATTCCCTGCCTAATGAAGTAGATCCCCCTGGAGGTGTCCAAAGAAGGCTTGGCTGTGGCACTAGGAGCCAGGGTTTAGTCAGTCAGGAGGTGCTGGGTGAGAGCTTGGCCTTGATGATCTCTGAGGCCTTATCCCACCTGACTGACTCTCGGATTCTGTGTGAAATTAAAGCCTTGTGCTTGGGTGCTGTTGGTTGGTTTGCTGGGGCTTTGCTGCTGCTGCGCTTTTCCCCTTTCAGAAGAGCAGAAAAACCCCCCCAGGAACAATACAGCCAAAAAATGTTTTATTTTGGGCAATACAAATACAATCAAATCAAAAATATCACAGATTTTCATACATTAGTAAGAAGGTTACTGTACACTCCAACAGTGGCCATTTTTTTGTCTGTTTTTTTTTTGTGTGTTTTTTTTTTACAGCTAACAAAGCTTTTTTTTAATTATTATTATTATTTTAAATGTTATTTCTTTTCACCTTTTATTAAAATGTCCTTTTTTTTTTTTTGTAGTTTTTTTTTTTGTGTAGGGGGTGTTTGGGTTGTGGTTTGGGGTTTTTTTTTGTGGGTTTGGGGGGGTATTTTTTTTTAATCCTCTCACATAAAATATACACTTTGCACTGACTGTATTTTACATAGGACACCTCTCTGGGAGAAGAAACAGCTCACAAACAATGCACAACAGAGGCCATCTTCTCTAAACCCATACAAAAAGAGTCACATCGAAGCGAGAAACACTTGGTGGGGTCCTACTAAGGCTGCAGCCCTCCAATGCCAAGAGCCTGTGGCTGCCAACATCACTCCATGCATCCTACAAAACCACCCAAATGCTCTGTGGGTTTGGAGGTGGGCTTGGTGGGGGGTTTGAGCCTTTGATCCTGCTTTCCCCAGCGGGCGTGGGGCGCGGACGTGGGGTTCGTGTGCGTGGCGCCCGGCTCTTCCCCGGCTGCTCTCATCTGCAAGGAAAAGCCCTTCAAGGGATGGGCTTGGCAGGGCAGCACCAGGCTGAGGGGTCGATAACACCAGGCTGGGGGGTTTTTAACACCAGGGCTGATCATTGTAACACCAGGGCTGATGGGTTGATACCACCAGGGCTGGTGGGCTGATAACACCAGGGCTGATGG
>CM026888.1:39254763-39349193 GCA_015227895.2 Colaptes auratus
GAGCCTTGAGGACATGCAGGGATTCCAGTCACCACTCCTGGACCTTCTCTAACCGTTTTGTTCTCATGAAATATCTTGCATCTTCCATGGCAAAGGCTTAGCCAGGCTGCAAGCAGGAGATGGGGAGTCCTGGGGGAAGGGGAGCAGGCCTGGGCGGCCGGGACACGCCGTGCCTGGCAGGGTGCTCTTTGATATGGTAGCTGCTAACCTGTAGGACTGCTTCAGGAGCTTCTCTCAACGGCATTCAGTAGACATCACAACTTCTCCCATCAGTGAAATGTCAGCTTAGGGAGGGAGGGGGAGAGACGGGGGCCGGAGAGATGAAACCACAGCCTGACAAAAGCGTGAAGGAGAAGCCAGTCTTTGTGACAGATGAGGCAGGGACATTCACAGCACCCCCAGGAAGCACAGAGAGGTTCGTGGGGTGCTGGGAAAGGTCCCACGGAGGTGGCACTCCGTGGATGGAGACACCACCACGCTTTCAGGAGCTGTTTGCTGCTTTCTGAGTGCATCTTCCAGCACGCTGTGTGGGCGTGGGGGGCTGAAGAACTCAGATCTTCACCCTCCATCTCTGCTGCTGTGCTGTCTTTCAACAAGCATCTGATCCTCTCAGTCATAGGATTACGGAATTGTTTCAGTTGGAAAAGACCTCTGAGACCAATTGAGTCCAACCATCAAGAGTCCTTCTGGCCTTGATGCATCAGCTGGTGCAGAACATGCACTCAGAAACCTGCTGGAGAGAGAATCATAGAATAGAATCATGGAATCATAGAATTCTTCTGGCTGGAAATGACCTCCAAGGTCCTCAAGTCCAACCACCAACCCAACACCACCATGGCCATTAAACCACATCCCAGAGTGCCATGGCCAGGTGACAGCACTGGAGAGGGCAGTGCCAAGCAGCTGGAATAACAGCCCAGGGAGATCTGCTCTGAGAAGGATGTGGCACTTGGAGCCATGGTTTAGTTGTCAGGAGGTGTTGGGTGAGAGGTTGGACTTGATGATCTTAAGGTCTTTTCCAATCTTATTGATTCTATGATTGACTGTCAGGTTGCTGTGTTAACTTCTGTCCAGCTTTAGATCATGTCCCTTCTGTCTGGTGTCAAGGCTCAGGGTTGGGCTGGCCACCAGACAAGGCACCAGAGGCTCTCCATGAACCCCTCTGCTTCCCAAAGGGAGGAAGGAAGGGAGACTGATGATGGGTAGGAACGATACTCAACCAGCTGGGCTGGAGGGAAGAACAATGCCATGATGCAGCCCAGGGTGCCACTGGCTCTCTGGGCCACAAGAGCCCACTGCTGGCTCACCTCCAGCTTCTCATCCACCAGCACCCCCAAGGCCTTTCCTGCAGGGCTGCTCTCCATCTCATCGTCACCTCCAAGCATGGATTTCTCATCCTCCAACCAAGCCCTGTGTTTGTGCCTTTTTCTCCCTCCTTCTCAGAGGGTTGGGCAAGGCTGGTTGTAGCTCACACACAACTCTCTGGCTGATGTTCCTCCATAGTCATCAACAACAAGCCAGCCTCCGTGGGTGAGGCTAATGACAGTGAATGGTGTGTGGGAGGCATAATATCTGCTCCATTGTCACTGCCTGCATCTCGGATTGAAGACCCTATTCTGGTCAAATGCTAATAACATTCCAGGAGCAATTCTCCACCAACAGGCTTAGAAAGGCAGCAGAGTGAGGAGCTGGTGGGAATAGTCTTTTAAAGTAGTGTGACAGGCAGGAGCTGAAGAACTGGTGGCCTCTGTGGTATCTTGCTTGATGGAATCATAGAAGCAGGGAATGGTTTGTGTTGGAAGGGACCTTGAAGATCATCTAGTTCAAATCCCCCCTGCCATGGGCAGGGACACCTTCCATTAGACCAGGCTGCTCAAAGCCTCATCCAGCCTGGTCTTAAACACTTACAGGCAGGAGAGTTGGAATTAGATGGTCTTTAAGGTCCCTTCCAACACAAACCAGCCTATGAGTCTATCCACCACATCTCTGGGAAATCATCCCAGTGTCTCACCACCCTCATAGTAAAGAACTTACTCTAAAGGTGCTCATACCTTAATCACAGAATTGTTTGGGTTGGAAAAGCTCTCCAAGATCACCCAGACCAGCCATCAACCCAGCACCACCATGGCCATTAACCACAGCCCCGAGTGCCACGGCCACAGGTTTCTTGAACACCTCCAGGCATGGCGACTCCAGCACCTCCCTGGGCAGCCTGTGCCAGTGCCTGACCACTCTTGCAGCAAAGAAATTGTTCCTCATCTCCAACCTAAACCTCCCCTGGGGCAACTTAAGGCTATTTTCTCTTGTCCTAGCATTTGTTCCTTGAGAGAAGAGACCAACCCCCATCAGCTCTAACCTCCTTTCAGGGTGGTGTAGAGAGCCAGAAGGTCTCCCCTCAGCCTCCTTTGCTCCAGGCTGAACATCCCCAGTTCCCTCAGCTGCTCCTCACCAGCCCTGCTCTCCAGACCCCTCACCACAGAACCACAGAATGGTTAAGGGTTGGAAGGGACCTCTGAAGTCCATTGTGTCCAACCCCCATTCCCTGACAGACTTTTGATTCTTCTCTCCTGTTCTACATCACAGCAACCTGGAAGCCTCAGGACACAACACTGTGTTGATCCCTGAGGAAAACCACTCCAGGCAGCTGCACATCCAGCTTAGACTTTAATTACTCAGCTAAAGCAGGGAGGATTTGAGAGAGCAGCCACCAGCAGCCCCCTGCCCAAAGCCTTGGTTCGGCACCATCTGCTCTGCATTCCACAAATATCTTCTCCTGGCTGATCCACAGCAAAAGGCTTTGGGATGTTATCAGCTGATAAGGCAATTTGAGAGCATAAGAGAGTCCTGCCACACAAAGCTGGGTATTAAAGAGCCACTAAGACTTGGGTGATGGCACCAGATAGCAGAGCTAAAAATAGAGGAGAGAAGCAGGGGAGGGATGGAAGGGTGGTTTTGAGGTGATTTATCAGGGAACTGGGAATCTTTCTGGCTTTGTGGAGAGGGAAATTGGGAGGAAACAAACTAATGGACTTGCATCAATAGCCTGCTCTGAATCCAGCCCTACCTGCAAGGGGGGTGCTGAGGCAGGGGCAGGACTTTAAGGACAGGGTTTGGATCAGATCTGTACTAGAAAGAGAGAGCTTCTTTGGCTGAACAGACCCCTAAGATGATCAAGTCCAACTGTCAACCTGAGGCCACCATTGCCATACTCAGGATCATAGAACAGCTCTGGTGTGAGGGGCCCATTAAAGGTCCATTTAGTCCAACCCCACCACATCTCCAACTGGGGCAGGTTGCTCAGAGCCCCAGACAACCTGACCTGCAATGGTTCCAGGAAGGGGGCAGCTCCCAGCTCTCTGGGCAGCCTGGGACAGGCTCTCACCACCCTCAGTGTCAAACCTTTCTCCCTGCTCTCCAGTCTGAATCTCCCTCTTTGAGTTCAAACCATCCCCCCTTGTCCTGCCACAGCAGGCCCTGCTCAAAACTCTGTCCCCAGCTTTCTGATCAACCCCTTTAAGCACTGCAAGGCCACCAGGAGGTTTCCCTGGAGCCTTCTCCAGGCTGAACAACCCAAACCTCTCAGCCTGTCCCCTGCTTCAGCATCTTCTGGATCCACTCTGACAGGTCCATGTCCTTCTTGTGCTGGGGCTCCAGAGCTAGACACAGTATTTCAGGTGGGATCCTATGAGAGTGGAGATCATGTATACAAAGAAAATACCCCAGCCCCCTTAGCTCTGACAGAAATCATCACAGCTACATCATTCTCCAAACCTCAGCTTAATTTAGTGTAAGCAAATTAGTTCTGGCTTTAGTACTGTCCAGGCTGGCCAAACATCAACCATGAGAACCTGTTTTGAATGAACTTCACCCCTGAAAATGTTTAGCTGAGGTACTGACTGCAGCAGGTTGCCCAGGGAGGTTGTGGATTCCCCCTCCCTGGAGCTGTTCAAGGCCAGGCTGGATGAGGCCTTGAGCAACCTGGGCTGGTGGGAGGTGTCCCTGCCCGTGGGACATGGAACTAGATGGTCTTTGAGGTCCCATCCAAGCCAAACCATTCTCTGAGCCTATGAATCTACAAATGCTGTGCTTTGCTCCAGGACAAACTGAGTAGCACACAGAGAAGCAAGAAGCCACCTCCTGCCCCTGTTGGAGCATGGGCAGCTCCCTCATGAGGAGATTGGTGCCTAAATGGCACAGTCACATAGTCACAGGGCTTGGAAGCTCTTCTTGAATGTCCAGTTGATGTATTTCAGAGCCAGGTTTCACATGATGGACAATTCCCATCCCCATCTTTGTCTTCTGCTGATGAAATTCATAGGATGGGACCTCAAGGGTCATCCAGTTCCAACCCCTCTGCCACAGGCAGGGACACCTTGCACTAGAGCAGGCTCCTCAGGGCCCCATCCAGCCTGGCCCTTGAACACCTCCAGGGAGGGGGTATCCACAACCTCCCCTGGGCAACCTGTTCCATTGTCTCTGAGCCATTGTGTTTGGCTGGTTTCCAGCTTGCTTTGAGCTGCTAGCAGCAGAAGCCAAGCAGATCCAAGGAATACAATCCATCCCACCACACTGCTCAGCCCTGCATAAACCGATTCCCATGACCAGTGTGAACCCAGCTGAGTCAACTTCTGCTCAAGCACCACCCACCAGCAGCTCAGGAAGCATTTCCCCAAAGCTCCTGCAAGGCTTGATTGAGTGAAGCCAGGCTGCAGACCTGGGCTCTAGCAGCAGCCAGGTCAATGCACTCCTCAGCCTCCCCCCCAGCACCCAGAGCCCGTTCCTGGTGCCTCCATTCATCTCCAGCCTGATGTAGTCATTTGGGGATCTCATCCTACAGCAGAGATGTGAAGCTGAGGGTGATGTGACCCTTGGCCACAGAGAAGATAAAGCCATCTTAACATGGGCAATGCACAAGAAGTGGGAGATGGTTGAGCTGCCTTTCCCTACATTCACATCGCTCCTGTCCAGGACTGGGCTGCAGGTTGCACATTGCGTTAGGGGCTGAGAAAGGGACACTTAGGAGTTGAGAGCTTGCTCTTCTTAGGCCTTTCTAAAGAAATCATCTCAAGATAACAATGAGGTGGCACCTCAAGATCATCTCAGGTGATCATCTCAAGGTGGCATCTCAAGATATGGTGAGGTGGCACCACAAGATCATCTTGGGATGATCATCTCAGGATGATCATCTCCAGATGTCATGTCAAGATATGGCAAGGTACCATCTCGAGATCACCTTGAGATGATCATCTCAAAGAGCCATTTCAAGATACAGTGAGGTGCCATCTCAAGAGGATCACCTCCATGTGTCATCTCAAGATATGGTGAGGGATTGGGGTTTCTAAAGCATTTTGCAGGAGCTCAGTGAGACAGATGCCTTGTTGAGGAGGATTGAAGGATTTCTTTTTCATGAGACAAATCCCCTCTCCAAGGGCACCTAAAGAAGTCCTGGCAGGGGATGTTCTCCCCAGCAATGAGATGAGGTAGGAAGGGTGTTTCTGTGCAAAGCCAGCCTGGCAGCAGAACCTGGCAGCAGAACCTGGCAGCAGAACCTGGCAGCAACCTGTGCAAAAAGAGAAGCTGATGTCTGAAAGGCTCCTTGAGATGTGGGCTTGGGTTGGTGGCTCCCAGACCTTGGCTCTTCCAAAACCAGCTGGGGGAGGTCACCACCTCCATATCCTGTGGGATTCAGGAGTGGTGCCTCTTGGGGTTCCCTGGCCCTGGCCCCTCCAAACCACAGGCACACCAGCTGGGGGAGGCCACCCCCTCCACATCCTGCAGGGCTTGCTGGTGCTGCCTGTCGGGAGGGACTCAAGCCAAGACAGCCATGATGAGACAATGCTACAGGCCACAGAGTATCTCTCTCAGTAACCCTGTGGATCTTCCTATCTGCAATTAAAGACAAAATCCATGGAATACTTGCTCCAAAGCCACTCCATAACTTCCCTGTTCCCTTCCTCCTGTACAATGGGCAGGGGGGAAAATGCTCTTCCAGGTTAAACCCAGAACCTCTCCTGGGATTGCAGTAGAGCAACATTCTCTCTTCTGATGTTTCTTTAATTAGTGCAACCTGACGCTCCCCTCTCCTCCCCAGTCTCCTCAGGAGCCTGTAGGGATGAGCCTGTTTATTTCCTGCATCTGCTCTCCAAAATTAAACCAGAAATGATGATGATGATGATAATGATGAGAGGAATGTTTCTTGGTAGCCCGCGAGGAAGCTCCTACGGAGACCTCTCAGGAGAGTGATGCTGGCTGCCGGTGAGCTCTCTGCTGCAGCATGGCTGGAGACCTTCTTCATGGAGCTTTTTCCCTCCCCACACCTCATTTTCTGTCCTGCTAATTGTACAGGGAATGGAACACCACTGCAGGGCTCCCATCTGCTGCCACTGGAGTCAATGGCAAGGCATCCATTAACTCCAGTGGAGCAAGGCATTCCCTGGAGGGGTTTGTGATGCCAAAAGGTGGAGCTGGCTGCATGCCCACAAGGCACACAGGGTTGTCAAACCATCAGCTGTGGTCTTACCAAACCATCAGCCCTGGTCTTACCAAACCATCAGTCCTGGTGCTATCAAGCCCTTGATCACGGTGTTACCAACCCATCAGCTGTGGCAGTACCAAACCATCAGCCATGGTGTTGTCAAACCACGAGCTGCAGTGCAATCAACCCACCAGCCCTGGTGGTATCAAACCATCAGCCTTGGTGGTATCAATCCATCAGCCTTGGTGTTACCAAACTATCAGCCACAGTGGTATCAAACCAGTAACTGTGGTGTCATCAGCCCACCAGCCATGGTGTTGCTAGATGATCAGCCACAGTGGTATCAAACCATTAACTGTGGTGTTATCAACCCATCAGTCTGGTGTTATCAGCCCACCAGCCCTGGTGTTATCAAACTACCAGCCCTGGTGTTATCAACCTATCAGCCATGGTGTTATCAAACTACCAGCCCTGGTGTTATCAACCTATCAGCCCTGGTGGTATCAACCCACCGGCCATGGTGTTACCAGTAGGTCAGCCCTGGTGTTATCAGCCCACCAGCCCTGGTGGTATCAACCCATCAGCCCTGGTGTTACCAGATGATCAGCCCTGGTGTTATCAACCCCCCAGCCCTGGTGTTATCGACCCCTCAGCCCTGGTGCTGCCCTGCCAGAGCCCATCCCTTGAAGGGCTTTTCCTTGCAGATGAGAGCAGCCAGGGAAGAGCCGGGGCGCCACGCACACGAACCCCACGTCCAGCGCCCCCCAGCGCCCCGCGTGGGGAAAGCAGGATCAAAGGCTCAGAACCCCAGCCAAGCCCAACCTCCAAACCACATAGAGCATTTGGGGTGGTTTGTAGGATGCATGGAGTGATGTTGGCAGCCACAGGCTCTTGGCATTGGAGGGCTGCAGCCTTAGTAGGACCCCACCAAGTGTTTCTCGCTTCGATGTGACTCTTTTTGTATGGGTTTAGAGAAGATGGCCTCTGTTGTGCATTGTTTGTGAGCTGTTTCTTCTCCCAGAGAGGTGTCCTATGTAAAATACAGTCAGTGCAAAGTGTATATTTTATGTGAGAGGATTAAAAAAAAATACCCCCCCAAACCCACAAAAAAAAACCCCAAACCACAACCCAAAACCCCCCTACACAAAAAACTACCAAAAAAAAAAAACAACAAAAAAAAGGACATTTTAATAAAAGGTGAAAAGAAAATAACATTTAAAATAATAATAATAATAAAAAAAAAGCTTTGTTAGCTGTAAAAAAAAAACACACAAAAAAAAAACAGACAAAAAAATGGCCACTGTTGGAGTGTACAGTAACCTTCTTACTAATGTATGAAAATCTGTGATATTTTTGATTTGATTGTATTTGTATTGCCCAAAATAAAACATTTTTTGGCTGTATTGTTCCTGAGGGGGGGTTTCTGCTCTTCTGAAAGGGGAAAAGCGACAGCAGCAGCAGCAGCAAAGCCCCAAGCAAACCAAACCAACAGCAACCAAGCACAAGGGCTTTAATTTCACACAGAATCCGAGAGTCAGTCAGGTGGGATAAGGCCTCAGAGATCATCGAGGCCAAGCTCTCACCCAGCACCTCCTGACTAACTAACCCATGGCTCCTAGTGCCACAGCCAAGCCTTCTTTGGACACCTCCAGGGGGATCTACTTCATTAGACAGGGAATCTACTTAGTTTCATAGGTTCATAGTTTACTAGTTTCAGTCAGGGTTGGAAGGGACCACAAGGATCAGCTAGTTCCAACCCCCCTGGCATGGGCAGGGACACCCCACACTAGATCAGCCTGGCCAGAGCCTCATCCAGCCTGGGCTTAAACACCTCCAGGGATGGGGCCTCAACCACCTCCCTGGACAACCCATTCCAGGGCCTCACCACCCTCACGGGGAAGAACTTAGGGATGTGGAAGGGCTGGAGTGGGTTACAGAAGGACAACGAAGCTGGAGAATAGGTCTGGGGAGAAGCAGCTGAGGGGGCTGGGGTTGTTCAGCCCCTGCTCAAGCAGGGCTCCCACAGCAGCTTGCCCAGCAGCACAGTGCCCAGCTGGCTTTGGGAGCTCTCCACACCAGGAGACTCCACAGCCTCTCTGGGCAGCCTGCTCCAGGCTTCCAGCACCCTCACAACAAAGAGGTTTCTCCTCCTCTTCAGGTGGAACCTCCTGGGTTCCAGTTTGTGCCCATTGCCCCTTGGCCTGTCCCTGGGCACCGCTGATGGGTTGGACGCGATGATCTTGAAGGTCTCTTCCAACCTGGTGGTGCATTGTATTGTATTGTATTGTATTGTATTGTATTGAGAAGAGTCTGGTCCCAGCCTCTTGCTCCCCCATTGATCCCTTAGCTCTTGCTGTGCATTGCTCAGCTCCCCTCTGGGGCTGCTCCTCTGCAGGCTCTTAGCCCCAGGGCTCTCAGCCTTTCCTCCTCACAGAGCTGCTCCAGGCCCCTCAGCATCCTTGCAGCCTCCCCTGGACTCTCTCCAGCATTTCCCTGACCTGGGGAGCCCAGAACTGGCCCCAGGACTCCCACTGTGGCCTCCCTAAGGCAGAGTAGAAGGGGGAGGAGGCCCTTCCTTGATCTGCTGGTCACAGAGCTGCCCAGCTGGGCTGTAAGAAGTCTGCACTGCAAGACAGAGAACGACTTCGAGGTGTAGCTTTCTGCACATTGCTCTTTAATAGCAGGCAGGAAAGGATTCTCCAGCAGAGCTGCTGGTGGAGTGAGGCTGCTAGTCCCCAGAGGACTCGCTGAAGGGCCCCCTGAAAAGGCTGAGCCTGAGAGGAGAGGCAATATATATGGTGATGGTGGCATTTGAAGCCATCATGACCTTTTTCTCTTCAATTGTTTTTCTTTAAGAGTAGATAGAAATTCCAAAGGTGCAACGAGAAGTCTGGGCAGCACAAGTCAGCTGAATTCAAACCATGAAAATGCCCATGACAGGGGAAAAAAAGGAGGAAAAAGCTCACCCTCCTGCCTTGGACATCAGCCTGGGTGCAAGGCTACAGGCTGGGTGCAGTACCACAGGCTGGGGACAGAGTGCCTGGAGAGCAGCCAGGCAGAAAGGGACCTGGGGGGAGTGGTTGACAGCAGCTGAACAGGAGCCAGCAGTGTGCCCAGGTGGCCAAGAAGGCCAGTGGCATCCTGGCCTGCATCCTGGTGCAGCTTGTGGCCATGTCCTCTCTTCCTGTTGCTTGCACATTGGAAGAAGAGACCAACCCCCAACCTGGCTCCAACCTCCTTTCAGGGAGCTGTAGAGGGCCGCAAGGTCTCCCCCCAGTCTCCTTTTCTCCAGGCTGAACAACCCCAGTCCTTCAGCTGCTCCTCACCAGCCCTCTGCTCTAGAAGTAGAACAAGAGTCATAGTCTAGAAATGCTAACAGTGCATTCCTAGCCCTCCCAAAGCCACTTGGGTGTCACCACTGCAGAAACTCACACACTCAAGAGCTGCTCCACCTGACACTGACCTGCAGCTGCCTGTGGGGTGGAACACGGTGACCAGGGAGGAGCAAAGAGCATACAGTGGCAGTTGTGGAGATGAAGACCATCCTCATCATCCTGGATGCTGCATTAGCAGGAGCTTATGGCAGCCATGGGGGGAACGAGGTTGCACGCTGAGATCTGTGAGACCCCAGGAGACGCGGAGCAGCTGCATCCCAAATGAGCCTGGTTGGATGAATTGCAGCTGCCCAGGGAATGGAGGCAGCCAGCAGAGTAGAAAAACTGTGTGGAGTGGGGAGAGGATCTGAAGATCCTGATGTTAGACTTTCCCCAGCAGCTGCACCTTGGCTAGCCCACACCATGCATCACAGCCTCCACTGTGGCCACAGAACGCTACACAAAGAGCCTGAGCATCGCTCTCCGCAGCATCTCTGGGCTTCCCATGGAAGAGTGCCTCCAAATGTCACCTATTTGTGGCACTCAGATGAAGCATCTGTCAAATGAGATGATATGAGGTTGGGTCCTTGCTATAATTTGAGTTATCAGCACTTGACATTTGAGTTGACACCTGCCTGGGAGGGGAGAGGCGGCTGAGGCACTGCCAGCAGCCTTGCAGTGGCACGGATGTGCTTCTGCTCTCCAGCTGAAGCAAGGCTCCTGGGGATCTCAGAGCGTGGGGAGCCTGTCTGAGCTAACCCAGGAAGCACAGCAGCACCTGGGCAAGTGTCTGCACAGCCAAGCTCTACTGCATATGGAACCTCAGAATGTTTGAGTGGGAAGAGACCTTTAAGATCACCAAGTCCAATCATTACCCCAGCACTGCCAGGGCATTGCTGAACCACGGCCCTCAGCACCACAGCCCCATGGCTTTGAAACCCCCCCAGGGATGGGGACTGCAGCACTGCCCTGGGCAGCCTGGGCCAGGACTTGACAGTCCTTAAGGGGAAGAAATTGTTCCTGATGCCCAACCTAAACCTCCCCTAAGGCAACTTGAGGCCATTTCCTCTTGTTCTGTCACTTGTTCCCTGGGAGAAGAGACCAACCCCCCACCTGGCACCTGGCTCCAGCCTCCTTTCAGGGAGCTGTAGAGAGCCAGAAGGTCTCTCCTCAGCCTCCTCTTCTCCAGGCTGAATACCCCCAGCTCCCTCAGCTTCTCCTCCCCAGCCCTCTTCTCCAGACCCTTCTCCAGCTTTGTTGCCCTCCTCTGGACATGTTCCAGCTCCTCCATGTCCTTCCTGGGGTGAGGGGCCCAAGAACTGAACCCAGGATTTGAGGTGGGGCCAGTCCAGGGAGGGAAGCTCTGCCCTGGTCCTGCTGGCCACACTATTGCTGATCCAAGCCAGGGTGCTGGTGGCCTCCTTGGCTAAGTTACATTTTCTGCATTAGAGAGAGAATACAAAACCCACAGCTCTCCCTCACATGGCTGCTTAGATAGCAGAGGCACAACCCAGGAGGGACAAAAGAGAAGAGAAGAAATAAAGCCTCTCTCACAGTGCCTGTGGCCAAATGATTTATCTGCACTGCAGCTGCAGAGATCTTCCTAAAGGGAGAGGAAAACTCCTCAGAACAGGGCTCCAAAGATGCTGAGGAGCATGGAGGATCTCTGTGAGAAGAAAAAGCTGAGAGCCCTGGGGCTGTTAAGCCTGGAGATGAGGGGATCTGAGCAATGCTCAGCAAGAGATAAAGGACCTGGGGGGGGCAAGAGGCTGGGGCCAGACTCTTCTCAGTGCAGCCCAGCAACAGGACAAGGGGTAGCTGGCACAAACTGGAACCCAAGAGGTTGCAGCTGAACAGGAGGAGAAAGCTCTTCGTTGTGAGGGTGCTGGAGGCCTGGAGCAGGCTGCCCAGAGAGGTTGTGGAGTCTCCTTGTGTGGAGAGCTCCCAAAGCCAGCTGGGCACTGTGCTGCTGGGCAAGCTGCTGTGGCTGCCCTGCTTGAGCAGGGGGTTTGGAGTGGATGATCTCCAGAGGTCATTCCAACCCCCAGCATGCTGGCATTCTGGAACACACCTCTCCATGAACCCTGAGCACAGGCTGAATGACAGCAGGTCCTCTACCCATTCCCACTTGCTGGATCCATTTCCCCCTCATGTAGGGCTGATCTGCAGGCAGGTTTGGGATGATCCTGGCAAAGACCTGCAGAACATCCCTGCTCCATCTGCCCACTGCTCTCACAGGGTGTGCAATGTGCAGGTGAACAGTTCCCCCTGCTGCTCTGAGCTGTGCTCCTGTCTCCTCCAACCACACACTGCTCCCAGTTCCCCAAGGCTCATCCAGCAGAAGCAGTGGTCTGGGATCATCCTGGCATGGACTTAGAGCTCCCTGCTCTGAAGCTGCAGCTCTGCCTAGTGACATTTAGAGAGCCAAGGGGTTCTTTGCTTTACATTTATTCCTTCCAGCCCTCATTGCTGAGACCAAGCACCATCCAGAAGATAGCACACACTGTGCCAGCATGTTTTGGGCCTTGCCAGGAACCTATCACATCTAAAAATATTCTCCCAAGGTTTGGGAATCTGTTCAGCAAGCACTAAATTTAGGCCTTCGAGAAGCAGCTTGAACAGAGAGTACAGAATTAACCAGGTTGGAAGAGACCTCAGAGATCATCCAGTCCAACCTCTCACCCAACACCATCTCATCAAACTCAACCATGGCACCTAATGCCTCATCCAGGCTCTTCTTAAACACTTCCAGTGATGGTGACTCCACCACCTCCCTGTGTGCTCCCACTGAGAGAAGAACTGAGCAACCTGAGAGGATCTGGCTGCAGTTGTTCTGCCCAGGTTCTGTACCCACAGGCACATCCACTGCTCTTCAGTCACCTGGTAGCCCAGGAATTACCAGGGTGGACATTAAATAGCACCATGGGATTGTTTGGGTTGGAAAAGACCTCTAAGATCCAGCCCAACCACCAACCCAACCCCACCATGGCCACTAAACCATGCCCCACAGTGCCAGGGCCACACCTTTCTTGAACACCCCCAGGGATGGAGACTCCAGCACCTCCCTGGGCAGCCTGCTCCAATGCCTGACCACTCCCTGCAGGAAAGGAATTGTTCCTCATGTCCAGCCTAAACCTCCTCTGGCCCAGGGGGGAAGGTGCTAGCATATCTGACCCCCACTAGATAGTGCTGCTGCTAGCTTCATAACATCTGGAAATGTCAGGAGTGAACCCTGTGGGAAGCTGCCAGCAGTTAGAGCTGGCTGATGCCGTGGAGGGAGCAGTGGCTGGCCTGGGTGGTGGAGTCAGCAAAGCATGCAAGTTCCTTCAGGTGTCCTGCTAGCAGGACATGCCTCTTGTGATGAAGAGCTGTCCCACCTCCAGGCAGGCAGGGAGTTTTGAACCTGCCTCCCTGGGCAGCCTGCTCCAGTACCTGACCGCTCTGGAAGGAAAGAAATTGTTCCTAATCTCCAACCTGCCGCTCCCCTGGCACAATCTCAGCACATTTCCTCTCCTTCCATCACTGACACCAGAGAGAAGAGACCACACCTGCACAGGGTGGAGATTTTGTGCAGCACAGTGAGGAGCAACAAGGAAATAAAAGTGGGCTTCCAGGTTGGGGTCAGAGTGGCTGAGAGCAGCCAGGCACAAAGGGACCTGGGGGGAGTGGTTGACAGCAGGCTGAACAGGAGCCAGCAGTGTGCCCAGGTGGCCAAGAAGGCCAAGGACATCCTGGCCTGCAACAGGAAGAGTGTGGCCAGCAGGAGCAGGGAGGTCATTCTGCCCTGTGCTCAGCACTGCTGAGGCCACCCCTTGAGTCCTGTGTCCAGCTCTGGGCTCCTCAGGTCAGGAAAGCTGTTGAGCTGCTGGAAGGCATCCAGAGAAGGGCAAGAAAGCTGGGGAGGGGTCTGGAGCACAGCCCTGGGAGGAGAGGCTGGTGGCTCTTCCCAGCAAGAGAGATTGGCCACTGGGATGTGCTGCCCAGGGAGCAGTGCCTGGGTGAGGCACTTGGTGCCATGGTTGAGTTGCTTAGATGGTGCTGGGTGAGAGGTTGGACTGGATGATCTCTGAGCTCTTTTCCAACCTGGTTAATTCTGTGTTCTGCATTCTGTACTCTGAAAGATGAGGAGCAATGGCTTTGAGCTGGAAGAAGAGAGATTTAGACTGGAGATGAGGAAGAAATGCTTTCCAGTGAGGGTAATGAGACACTGGAGCAGGTTGCCCAGGGAGGTTGTGGCTGCCCCTCTCTGAAGGTGTTCAAGGCCAGGTTGGATGAGGCCTTGAGCAACCTGGGCTGGTGGAAAGTGTGGTTGGAACTAGAAGCAGAAGGGGTTGGAACTGGATGATCTTTAAGGGCCCTTCCAGCCTAATCCATTCTATGGTTCATGCCATTATAGGACATGGTTTGATTGCTGTGGTGGCCTTAGGTTGATGATGAACATCCAGGCTGGATGTGGCTGTGAGCAACCTGCTGCAGTGTGAGGTGTCCCTGGCCACGGCAGGGGGCTTGGAACTGGCTGAGCCTTGAGGTCCCTTCCAACCCTGACAACCCTATGATTCTATGATGGTTGGACTCTCTCTGACCTTGGAAGCCTTTCCCAACCCAAACAGCTCTATGACCAGAAGCAGTGTGAGACTGCAGGACACTGGGAGACAGCAGGAGATTCTTTCCCTCGATTACAAATGGACATTTCCCACCTGGTCCCTCGCTTTGGAGCATTGTTTCAGGGCAGTTCCTCGAGGGTTTTTTTGTGGGTTGGCTTTTTTTTTGGTTGGTTTCTTGGTTTGTTGTTTTTCCTCTCCAACTCTTTTGTCCTCCTTGGCTTTCTTTCCTCTGGACACACTCTGCTTTAGCAGTCTGCAGTTCCCCCACTTTTATCTTCGAGCGGCAGCCTGGCTCCGAGCGATGCTGATAACCCCCCCAAAGCCAGAGAGAATGGCAGAATTTGCCTGCTGCTGCTTTTTTTCCAGTCCTCTCCCTCAGCCAAGCCTGCAATGCAAATGCGGGGAGCCTGCGGAGCAAAGGGCTCAGAGATAAACAAGTGCAGCCTGCGGCTGGAAACCTCCGCAGAGAGGCGCAAGGCGGATCGCGGGGCTCAGCCCCGGCGGCCGCAGCTCTGCAACGCCGCCCAAGGCAGAGCTCCTGCTCTTTGTCCCCCACTGGGACGGGTCACAACAATCCATGGCAGCACACCGATGCCAGGCACTCGCCCATGTGACATTTATCTCAGGTGCCCAGTTGCTAACTGGCACTTTCTTCCTCCCCTATTCATTTCCATACAGTCCTGGAATGGGTTGGTTTGGAAGGGACCTTAAAGGTCACCTCGTTCCACCCCCCCTGCCACGGGCAGGGACACCTTCCATCAGCCCAGGATGCTCAAGCCCTTGTCCAGCCTAGCCTTGAACACCTCCAGGCAGGGGGCATCCACCACCTCCCTGGGCAGCCTGGGACAGGGTCTCCCCACCTTCACTGGAAACAATTTCTTCCTAATCTCCAGTCCCAGTCTCTCCTCTTCCATCTGAAAGCCACTGCCCCTTGTCCTGTCCTTGTAAAAAGTCCCTCCCCAGCTCTCCTGTAGCCTCCTCCAGGTATTGGAAGGCTACTCTAAAGATCTTTCTGCAGCCTTCTTTTCTCCAGGCAGCACAGCCCCAGCTCTCTCAGCTTGTCCCCACAGGGGAGGTGCTCCAGCCCTCTGATCATCTTTGTGGCCTCCCCTGGATCTGCTCCAGCAGTTTCATGTCCTTCTTGTGCCAGGGGACACCAGACCTGGGTGCACTGCTCCGGGTTGGCTCTCACCAGAGCACAGCAGAGGGGCAGAATCACCTCCCTCATCCTGCTGCTCACCCTGCTTTCGATTCAGCCTCCCGGCTGCCAGCAGCCAGCTGGTGCTGAGTTTCTCATCAGCTGACACCCCAAGTCCTTCTCCTGCAGACCACTCTGGAGCCACTCCTCACCCACCCAAGCACTGGATTTGTGCTTGGGATTGCCACAACCCAGATGCAGGACCTAGCACTTAGCAAGTGCAAACGTGTTTGCATCCTCACAGCATTAGTAGAGCAGGTCAGGGACAATTGCCTCCCTCTCATCTCACCAACTACTTGATACCTCTTGGACCTGCTCTCTGCTTTTCTCTCTGGTATATTTAGCTGTGACCTTCAGCTTTGTTTTCCTTTGTTCATTTCTTCCAGAACAGGATTTTCTCTCTCTGTTCCTCTCCCTATCTTGACAGCGACTGGAAATGGAATTTGTAGTTCAAGCTCATGCATGAGGGCTGCACATTGCTGGCTGACAGCAGCTGAACAGGAGCCAGCAGTGTGCCCGGGGGGGCCAAGAAGGCCAAGGGCATCCTGGCCTGCAGCAGGAAGAGTGTGGCCAGCAGGAGCAGGGAAGTCATTCTGCCCTGTGCTCAGCACTGCTGAGGCCACCCCTTGAGTCCTGTGTCCAGTTCTGGGCTCCTCAATTCAAGGGAGATGTTGAGCTGCTGGAAGGTGTCCAGAGAAGGGCAAGAAAGCTGGGGAGGGGTCTGGAGCACAGCCCTGGGAGGAGAGGCTGAGGGAGCTGGGCTTGCTTAGCCTGCAGAAGAGGAGGCTCAGGGGAGACCTTCTTGCTCTCTCCAGCTCCCTGCAGGGAGGTTGTAGCCAGCTGGGGGTTGGTCTCTTCTCCCAGGCAAGCAGCAGCAGAACAAGAGGACACAGTTGCAGCTGCACAGGGGGAGGTTTAGGCTTGATTTTAGAAAGCTCCTTCTTGGAGTGAGGGGCCCAAAACCGAGCCCAGGATTCGAGGTGTGGCCTCACCAGTGCCACACTTGGCAAATCCACCTCTGACTTCCACTCCTGGCTTCTGTTTCAAAGCTGTGCTCACCCAAAGGTCAAAAGCCCCAGCTCCTGGGGCTCCAGCAGAGTTTTGTTCTCCTTCCAGATGTGCTAAGCCAACTCTCCTGCTTTCCCCCACCCCTCTGTTTCTTCCATCCCCCTCTTCAAACGTGCAGAGAGTTCTGTTCAACAGCAGCAAATCCAATTTCTCTGCAAGGTGCTGCCATTTAGATAGGCTTCAGAAGAAAGGAATCATAAAATAATTGACTGTATCACACAAACACTGCGTGGAGGACTGCAATCACTTGCAAACACCCTGAATAGAAGCTCCTGGCCAGCAATAAGGACACAAATGGAGAAGCAACAGAGAACACAGGGCTGCAAAGCTGTTTCTCTGATTATTCCGAGGAGGAGCTGCAGAGAAATGATCCTTCCCTGCCATGGTCTGCCCCAGAACAACAGAAACAAAAGGCCCCAGAAGTGGCTAAGTTTCATCTAAGGTTCTCCTTACCCAGAATTACTCTACACCAGAGCTGCACAAGGGTGCAGCCAGGCACAGGAGCGTGGTGCTGGTCTGGTTAAGATCCTGGAGGCCAAGCATCAGCCCAGCACTGCCAGCTCACCACTAACCCATGGCCCTCAGCACCACATCCCCATGGCTTTGAAAACCCTCCAAGGATGGGGATTCCAGCACTGCCCTGGGCACCCAGGGCCTGGCCTTGACAACCCCCAAAGGGAAGAAATTACTCCTTATGTCTAACCTAAACCTTCCCTGGAGCAACTTAAGGCCATTTCCTCTTGCCCTCAGACTTGTTCCTTGGCAGAAGAGCCTGACCCCCACCTGGCTCCCACCTCCTTTCAGGGAGTTGTAGAGAGCCAGAAGGTCTCCCCTCAGCCTCCTTTTCTCCAGGCTGGACAACCCCAGCTCCCTCAGCTGCTCCTCACCAGACTTGAGCCCTGGACCATAAAGATGTTTCTTCAAGACATGGACACTTTGGGGGTTCCTGCTACTTGAAGGTCCTTCAGTAAAACACCATAAGGGGAATGGAGTGTCCACAGTTGGTGTTGCACTTAGATGGCATAAGGAACAGCATCAGCTGGGGGTTGGTCTCTCCTCCCAGGCAACCAGCACCAGAACAAGAGGACACAGTCTCAAGCTGTGCCAGGGGAGGCTGAGACTGGAGGTGAGGAAGAAATTCTTCCCAGCAAAGGAGATTGTCCCTTGGGATGTGCTGCCCAGGGAGGTGGTGGAGTCCCCATCCCTGGAGGTGTTTAAGAAGAGCCTGGCTGAGGCACTTGGTGCCATGGTTGAGTTGATCAGATGGTGCTGGGTGAGAGGTTGGACTGGATGACCTCTGAGGTCTCTTCCAACCTGGTTAATTCTATTCTATTCTATTCTATTCTATTCTATTCTATTCTATTCTATTCTATTCTATTCTATCCTATCCTATCCTATCCTACCCTACCCTACCCTACCCTACCCTATCCTATCCTACCCTATCCTACCCTATCCTATCCTATCCTATCCTATCCTATCCTATCCTATCCTATCCTACCCTACCCTACCCTATCCTATCCTATCCTATCCCAGCCCCTCTGCTGGCATCAGGGACAACACTGGTTGGGGCACATGACACGAGAGGTACTCACAGGAGTATTCCTCTGGGAGTCTTTGCCTGGGTTGTCAGTGCCGAGAGCTGGAAGCAGACCCTGGTGAAGAGCCCCTGCAGCCCCGGTGGCACCTGCATGTCTGACACAACGCCACCAATGAACCTGTGCAGAGCATCATTTCTCTCCCATCTCCATGGCAACCACAATTCTGACTCATTTGCACTCGTGTGTGTGTGTGGCTGGTGCCCCTGTTTCCATGGCAAGGCCACCACCTTCTGCAGCAACGGGAAAAGCGCCGGTGCTGATCCCAACACCTGCTCTGCTCCTGCCCACCCTCCCTGCTGAGCCAGAGCAGCCAGACTGCAGGCTTCTGAGAAACAAGGGGCTGAAGGCTCCTGAAAGCTCTTCACATCAGCTCCATTGTCTCTCAGAATGCCAGGATCCAAGCGTGGAGAGAGTTGGGAGGGACCTCTGGAGATCATCCAGTCCAACCCCCATGAAAGATTCAAGCAGCCTCCAGCTGCGCCAGGGGAGGGCAAGGCTGGACAGGAGGACAAATTTCTCTGCTGCAAGAGTGGTCAGGGACTGGCACAGGCTGCCCAGGGAGGTGGTGGAGTCCCCAGCCCTGGAGGTGTTCCAGAACCCTGCAGCGTGGCCCTTGGGGCTGAGGTGGGGTTGGGACTCGATGGCCTTAGAGAGCTTCTCCAACCTTCCTGTTTCTGTGATTCTCTTCTGTGATTCTGTGCTTGACTGGAACAAAGTCCATGGCAAGGGAAGGAAGTGATGCCTCTGCTTTCAGTCCAAGGTCATAAGCACAAGCCCACAGTGCAAGACTTGCTCCCACTGGGATTATTCTTGTCCCCCAAGCCCAGCCTGAAGAGAAGCCCTCCCAGCTCACAGGGAGCAAACAGTCAGGGGCACCCACAGCAGCTTGCCCAGCAGCACAGTGCCCAGCTGGCTTTGGGAGCTCTCCACACAAGGAGACTCCACAACCTCTCTGGGCAGCCTGCTCCAGGCCTCCAGCACCCTCACAACAAAGAACTTTCTCCTCTTATTCAGATGGAACCTCCTGGGTTCCAGTTTGTGCCCACTGCCCCTTGTGCTGTCCCTGGGCACCACTGAGAAGAATCTGGCCCCAGCCTCTTGCCCCCCACAGGTCCTTTAGCTCTTGCTGAGCATTGCTCAGCTCCCCTCTGGGGCTGCTCTTCAGCAGGCTGAAGCATGGAGAAACTGGGTCTTGCCCAAGCTTGAGGAGCAACCTAATGTCTTATTTATCTTGTGATATTGAACATGTCTTGAACATGTCCAGAGAAGGGCAATGAGGCTGGGGAGGGGTCTGGAGCCCAGCCCTGGGAGGAGAGGCTGAGGGAGCTGGGCTTGCTTAGCCTGCAGAAGAGGAGGCTCAGGGGAGACCTTCTTGCTCTCTCCAACTCCCTGCAGGGAGGTTGCAGCCAGGTGGGGGTTGGTCTCTTCTCCCAGGCAAGCATCACCAGAACAAGAGGACACAGTCTCAAGCTGTGCCAGGGGAGGTTTAGGCTGGAGGTGAGGAGAAAGTTCTTCCCAGCAAGAGAGATTGGCCACTGGGATGTGCTGCCCAGGGAGGTGGTGGAGTCCCCATCCCTGGAGGTGTTCAAGACAGGCTTGGATGTGGCCCTTGGAGCCAGGGTTTAGCTGTCAGGAGGTGTTAAGTATCAGGTCAGAGGTTGGACTTGCTGATCTCTGAGGTCTTTTCCAACCTGGTGGATTCTGTGTTGCTGTGGCAGAAAAGCTCTGAGGCAGAGCCCAGCAGAGGCTTCTTGAGTGCAAACACAAGTCAAGGAGGTTAAAAAAAAAAAAAACAAACAAGGGAAGAAAAGAACCAAAAACCCCAAACCCACCCAAACCCAACCCCAGCAGAAGAATAAACATCTGAGGGTAAAGCAACCAAGTTCTAAGGAGCTCAGGCAATTCCTCCTCCTCTGCTCTGTCCTCTCCTCGCTCCATAAATCATTTCATTTATGTAATGGAGAACAATAAAGCAAGGCAGATTTCAAAACCATTTTTTTCCTGTCAAGGAGGGGAATGATTGATGCTCTGCAAAAACAGTATCTAAGGGGGGGGGGCAGGAAAAAACCCAACCCCAACCCCATAAAGCTTTCAGGGATGATTTACCGAGCGCCACGGAAAGGCAGGGTTTGGACACTGAGAAATACCAACTGCCCAGGATAAATTCATTAAGGAAACGTTTGGGAGTCACAGAAAGGTTGGGGCTGAAGAGACCTTTAAAGGTCACCATAGCCCAATCCCCCTTGCAGTCAGCAGGGACAGCTGCAGCTAGAGGAGGTTGCTCAGAGTCCCAAACAGCCTGACCTGCAGGTTGACAGCCGCCTAAACAGGAGCCAGCAGTGTGCCCAGGGGGCCAAGAAGGCCAAGGGCATCCTGGTCTGTAGCAGGAAGAGTGTGGCCAGCAGGAGCAGGGAGGTCATCCTGCCCTGTGCTCAGCACTGCTGAGGCCACACCTGGAGTCCTGTGTCCAGTTCTGGGCTCCTCAGGGGGCTCCAAGCAAGCTGGGGAGGGACTTTTGAGGGTGTCAGGGAGGGATAGGACTGGGGGGAGATGGAGCAAAACTAGAAATGGGGAGATGGAGATTGGCTGTGAGGAAGAAGTTGTTCCCCAGGAGGGTGGTGAGAGCCTGGCACAGGCTGCCCAGGGAGGTGGTGGCAGCCTCCTGCCTGGAGGTGTTTGCAGCCAGGCTGGAGGTGGCTGTGAGCAACCTGCTGCAGTGTGAGGTGTCCCTGGCCAGGGCAGGGGGGTTGGGACTGGCTGAGCCTTAGGTCCCTTCCAACCCTGAACACTCCTATGATTCTGTGGTGTGATCACAGAACCATAGAACAGTTTGGATTGGAAGGGACCTGCAAGATCAGTCCAGTTCCAACCCCCTGCCATGGGCAGCAACACCTCCCACTAGCCCAGGCTGCTCAAGGCCTCATCCAACCTGGCCCTTGAACACCTCCAGGGAGGCATCAAACTGGTGCCCATGGGGTGTCTCAAGCAATGTGGATCCATGCCATGTCTTGCAGGTGGTGGCTGTCCCCAGGTGCATTGCTTGAAGGCAGGCAGGCAGGAACTGGCAGCGCTGCGAGCCTGGAGGTGGCAGTGATGTCACTGTGGTCCAGCTACAGCTGACACACAGCAGAGAGCAGCTTCTTAAAGGACTGTAGAGCTCTGCAGAACACAGTCATGGGATTGTTTTGGTTGGAAGAGATCGTTATAAGCTCATCAAGTCCAGCCATGAACCCAGCACTGCCAGCTCACCACCGAACCATGGCTCTCAGCACCACATCTCCTTGGCTGTGAAACCCCTCCAGGGATGGGGACTCCACCACTGCCCTGGGCAGCCTGGGCCAGCGTTGACAACCCTTCCAGTGCAGAAATTGCTCCCCTTCAGGTATTGAAATGTAGCCATAAGGTGTCCCCAGAGCAGTCTCTTCTCCAGACCCCAGGACACCATCTGTGACTCAATGCACCGTGGGTTTCTTCCCTCCTTGGCATGGGTTTGTGAAGAGGATTCTGAGCTGCTTTTCCCCATGATTGATCCACACCCTCTCTCTCTGCCAGGTACAAAGAAATAGCTTCACTTTCCCTCGATTAGTCTGATGTGGGTATTAATCTCCAGAAGCATCCACACAGAGTCTATCACCCGAAGCTATCTGCCACTAACACACAGAGCACTGAACCACAAGTGGCTGAAATCAAAACCCACTGCAAATAATCCTTTATTTCCCTGCTCAGCCATTCCCTCCCTCCCTCCCCCCAGGCTGGGAGCTCTGGAAGGCACCGTGTGTCAGGCCTTTGAGGAGCTCTCCTTTGTTTCTCAGAGATCTCCGGTTTCCAGATTGGTATCTCGTGCCTTGGCTGAGGCTGAGGCTCGAACTGTGGATTTCTGAAAGGGAGGATTTTTATCCTTTAACTAAAACCCAGAGGATAATCTCTGCTCTTCCTGGGGGGTGAATGATCTCTAACTTCAACAATCTGCCAGCCTGCAGCTGAAGAATCAGAGAATGTTTTGGGGGCTGGAATCTCCTATAAAATCATCCAGTCCAAGCCTCAAGCCAGCACCACCACGGCCGTTAAACCAGGGCCCCAAGTGCCATGGCCACACAGTTCTTGATGAGCTCCAGGGGTGGTGACTCCACCACCCCCTTGGACATGCAAACATCTCCCAGAGGGCTGCTTTTATGGATATCTACCACACCTAGCAGAAGTCTTTGGGTTTGGTGGGGACACAGCCACCACACCGTGATTCTGGGGTGCAGGGCTTCTGGGATTCAGGGATGCTAGAGTGGGATGGGATGGGATGGGATGGGATGGGATGGGATGGGATGGGATGGGATGGGATGGGAGGGAGGAAGGAAGGAAGGGAGGGAGGGAAGGGAAGCTCTGTCCATGGCAGCAGAGTTGGAGCATGTGACAGAGAAGAGGAGGCTCAGGGGAGAGCTTCTTGCTCTCTCCAACTCCCTGCAGGGAGGTTGTAGCCAGCTGGGGGTTGGTCTCTTCTGCCAGGCACCCAGCACCAGAACAAGAGGACACAGTCTCAAGCTGTGCCAAGGGAGGTTTAGGCTAGAGGTTAGGAGGATGTTCTACTCAGAGAGAATGATTGCCCATTGGAATGGACTGCCTGAGGAGGTGGAGGAGTCACCATCCCTGGAGGAGTTTAAGAGGAGCCTGGCTGAAGCACTTGGTGCCATGGTTGAGTTGATTAGGTGGTGTTGGGTGAGAGGTTGGACTTGGTGAGCTCAAAGGTCTTTTCCAACCTGGTTAATTCTGTATTCTGTGTTCTGAGCACAGAGTGGCTTAGATTGGATGGAACCTCACAGATCCTCTACTCCAACCTCCCTGCCATGGATGCCTCTGTAGTTTCCTGAGCCCTGCCCAGCAGCCCTACTGTCTTTGCATGGCCTGCTTGTAGCAATCTGCTGCGTGCTGGTTGTCTTCAGGGGCAGCTTCACACGTCAGGAAACTTCAGCAGTAGAGGGAAAGTGGTTTAGTAGTTAATTAAAGCCAGTCCCAGGATGGGCTGGAAAACAAATAATGAATCTATTTTTAACTAATGCCATGAAATGAATCATCAGCTGAGGACATTCAAATGCAGGGGTGAGAAACACATGAGGAAAATCCCTGCTGAGGTGGTGCATGAGCTCCCTGGAGGTCTTCAGGGCAAGGCTGGATGAGGCCTTGAGCAACCTGGGCTGGTGGGAGGTGTCCCTGCCCATGGCAGGGGGGTTGGAACTGGATGATCTTTGAGGTCCTTTCCAACCCAGACCATTCTGTGATTCTGTGATTTTCCCCTCATTATCCTGATGTGTGGCTCTGGATGGGTACCTCAAGGGTGAGAGTTCAGCCACAGAAAGTATATTTCTATGGTGAGGGCAACAGGAGACTGCAACAGGTTGCCCAAACCAACTGTGGAGCCTCTGATGTTGGGAGATACTTGAGCCCAACATGGACAGCTGGAGCAGGGCTTGAGACACAGCCTGCCAGGTTTGGAAGGGACCCCTGGAGATCATCCAATCCAACCCTGCTGCTAAGGCAAGGACACCCACAGCAGCTTGCCCAGCATCACCATGGCCAGCTGGATTTGGGGTCATAGAATCAGGGAATTGTCAGGGCTGGAAGGGACCTCAAGGCTCAGCCAGCTCCAACCCCCTGCCATGGGCAGGGACACCTCACACCACAGCAGGTTGCTCACAGCCACAGCCAGCCTGGCTGCAAACACCTCCAGGCAGGAGGCTGCCACCACCTCCCTGGGCAGCCTGTGCCAGTGTCTAATCTCTCCCAAAAAGGAGACTCCACAACTCCTCTTGTGAGGGGCAGCTGGGGGAACTGGGGCTGTTTAGCCTGGAGAAAAAGAAGTTGAGGAGAGACCTTCTGGCTCTCTACAACTCCCTGAAAGGAGGTTGGAGCCAGGAGGGGGTTTGGTCACTTCTGCCTAGTATCTGGTGCTAGAGGGAGAAGTAATGACCTGACATTGTGCCAGGGGAGGTTTAGGCTGGACATGAGGAACAATTCTTCACTGTGAAAGTGGCCAGGCACTGGCACAGGCTGCCCAGGGAGGTGCTGGAGCCCCCATCCCTGGGGGTGTTCAGGAAATGTGTGGCCATGGCACTTGAGGACATGGTTTGATGGCCATGGTGGGGTTGGGCTGATGGTTGGCCTGGATGATCTTGGAGGTCCTTTCCAACCCAAACAATTCTATGATTCTAGTGCCTGCAGATAATTAATTACTCCTCCAAATGTGATCACAATCAAAAGCCCTGATGTATAAGCAGAGCTAATTCCCTGTTTTTCTCTGTGACCTCTGATATTTCAAAGCATCAAAACCCTGATCTTCCAGTAATTGGCTCTCACCACGTTGCTAATCCATTAGCACCCCGATTATGGTCAGGGTGGTGATGGGCTGAGTCATGCCTGAGAGGAGGAAAACATTATCAGAAGGGCTGAACTTTGACTGTGCAGCAGGGTTTGGAGATGCTGCTGGGGGTGATGAACGTGGGGGAGACACTGAACTGCCTGGAGATTAAAAATAAACCTAAAATTAAATGTTGGCTCCAGAAGATCCCTCAGAGACCTGAATGGGGGGATGGAGAAATAAATGGGCAGGGTTATGAACTGCCTGGAAAAGATTGGGTGGGGTGGGGTGGGGTGGGGTGGGGTGTGCTGCTGGGGAGGCCACACCTGCAGTACTGGCTCCAGTTCTGGGCTCCACAGTTCAAGAGAGTCAGGCAGCTACAGAAGGAGGCTCTAGAGATGCTGAGGGGCCTGGAGCATCCCTGTGAGGAGGAAAGGCTGAGAGCCCTGGGGCTGTTGAGCCTGCAGAAGAGCAGCCCCAGAGGGCAGCTGAGCAATGCTCAGCAAGAGATAAAGGACCTGAGGGCCAAGGGCATCCTGGCCTGCAGCAGGAAGAGTGTGGCCAGCAGGAACAGGGAGGTCATCCTGCCCCTGTACACCACACTGGCCACACCTTGAGTCCTGTGTCCAGTTCTGGGCCCCTCAGTTTAGGAAGGAGGTTGACTTGATGGAAGGTGTCCAGAGAAGGGCAACAAAGTTGGTGGGGGGTCTGGAGCACAGCCCTGGGAGGAGAGGCTGAGGGAGCTGGGGTTGCTTAGCCTGCAGAAGAGGAGACTCAGGGGTGACCTTATTGCTCTCTACAAATACCTGAACAGAGGTTGTAGCCAGGCAGAGGTTGGTCTCTTCTCCCAGGCAGGCAGCACCAGAACAAGAGGACACAGTCTCAGGCTGCGCCAGGGCAGGTTTAGGCTGGATGTTAGGAAGAAGTTCTACACAGAGAGAGTGATTGGCCACTGGAATGGGCTGCCTGGGGAGGTGGTGGAGTCACCTTCATTGGAGGTGTTCAGGAGGAGACTTGATGGGGTGCTTGGTGCCATGGTCTAGTTGTTTAGGTGGGTTGGATTGTACTGTATTGTACTGTTTTGTACTGTATTGTACTGTATTGTACTGTATTGTATTGTATTTAGGTGGGTTGGATTGGTTGATAGGTTGGATGTGATGATCTTGAAGGTCTCTTCCAACCTGGTCTATTCTATTCTATTCTATTCTATTCTATTCTATTCTATTCTATTCTATTCTATTCTATTCTCAGTGGGGCTCAGCAACAGGACAAGGGGCAATGGGCACAAACTGGAACCCAGGAGGCTGCTCCTGAATAGGAGGAGAAACTTCTTTGGTGTGAGGGTGCTGGAGGCCTGGAGCAGGCTGCCCAGAGAGGCTGTGGAGTCTCCTGGTGTGGAGAGCTCCCAAAGCCAGCTGGGCACTGTGCTGCTGGGCAAGCTGCTGTGGCTGCCCTGCTTGAGCAGGGGGGGTTGGAGTGGCTGATCTCCAGAGATCTGTGGTGCCATGACTGTGTGAATCAGATCTGTAAAGCACAGCTTGGTCTAAATACGAGAGTTTCACTGGAGAAATGCGAAGCCTCCTGCCAACAGCAGCCAATGGAAGGTAAGATGAGCTCTGGGGGCGTTGTAAAGGCATTAGGTGGAAATAAATGAGGAAACTTAGGGTTGTTCTCCAGTAAACTGTGCTGAAGAAAGCTGATGAGGTACTTGTCTCACATGGAGACGTAGCAGCATTTCCCCTTGAAGTGAAGAGCTGCTCTTGAAGCATAAGGAACTACGGAGCTCGGGCTGAAGACGTGAGGGATGGAACCGAAGGAAGAATAAGCACAAAGAAAAAGCCTAATTGCTCTCAAGAATTTAACCATCAGGCAGGGAAGCTGTAGAATTGCTGAGGACAAGTTGTTTTCTCCTGGATGTGCTCAGATGGAACCTCAAATCACTCAAATATTTCCATTCCTCAATGGCCTGAATGCAGTTGGGTTTCGCCGTGCTCTTGCACAAAGACATCTTCCACACCACTTCTGGAAATGAGTTGTGGCTTTGAAGTTAATAAAACCCCACCTCAACATCTCCTCAAAAGCTGCAGATGGAGGTTTGCTCAGGAGATGGATGATTGGGTCCTTCACCCACTAAATGAATCCTCACCACGGAGCTGCTGCAGCTGCTGTTTACATCTCCGGTACTGAATATTTATGGTCCGGCTCAAGGAGGTTCAGGCAGAGCTGGAGGGGAGCAGCACAGCACAGGGATACAGAACACACAATTAACCAGGCTGGAAAAGACCTGAGTCCAACCTCTCACCCAGCACCATCTAATCAACCCAACCATGGCACCAAGGCCTCAGCCAGGCTCTTCCCAAACACCTCCAGGGATGGGGACTCCACCACCTCCCTGGGCAGCACATCCCAGTGGCCAATCTCTCTTGCGGGGAAGAATTTCCTCCTAACACCCAGTCTGAACTTCCCCTGGCACGGCTTGAGACTGTGTCCTCTTGTTCTGGTGCTGGGTGCCTGGGAGAAGAGACCAACCCCCAGCTGGCTACAACCTCCCTTCAGGGAGTTGGAGAGAGCAAGAAGGTCTCCCCTGAGCCTCCTCTTCTGCAGGCTAAGCAAGCCCAGCTCCCTCAGCCTCTCCTCCCAGGGCTGTGCTCCAGACCCCTCCCCAGCTTTCTTGCCCTTCTCTGGACACCTTCCAGCAGCTCAACAGCTTTCCTAAACTGGTCTTTCAGGCCAGGCTGGATGTGGCTGTGAGCAACCTGCTCTAGTGTGAGGTGTCCCTGCCCATGGCAGGGGGGTTGGAACTGGATGATCCTTGAGGTCCCTTCCAACCTCACCATGCTGGGATTCTGTCACTGAATTGACTTTTGGTGTCTGTGCTGTGTAGGTCATGGACATGGACCCTCCCCAGAGTGGCTCTGACACACCCCCACCCCAGTGTCTCTGCCAGGCTCAGGGCTACCACACACTGCAGGCACTGGCAGCCAGTCCTGCAAGCACAGGGAGCAGCCTGAGGGACACACAGCAGCAGTCAGTGATTCACAGCCCTCTCCCACTGGTGGTCTCCATCCTTGGGAAAGGAACCAAGGCAGTTCTATGATTCTATGAATAAGCTGTCAAGAGGTTACGTGCAGAGCAGAGGAAGATCCATATTCATTGAATGGTTTGGGTTGGAAGGGATCTGAAAGATCATCCAGTTCCAACCCCCTGCCATGGGCAGGGACCTTTGAGATCATCCAGTTGCAACCCCCTGCCATGGGCAGGGACCTGAAAGATCATCCAGTTCCAATCCCCTGCCATGGGCAGGGACCTTTGAGATCATCCAGTTCCAACCCCCTGCCATGGGCAGGGACCTTTAAGGTCATCCAGTTCCAACCCCCTGCCATGGGCAGGGATCTTAAACATCATCCAGTTCCAACCCTCTGCCATGGGCAGGGACCTTTGAGATCATCCAGTTGCAACCCCCTGCCATGGGCAGGGATCTTAAACATCATTCAGTACCAAACCCTCTGCCATGGGCAGGGACCTTTAAGATCATCCAGTTGCAACCCCCTGCCATGGGCAGGGATCTTAAACATCATCCAGTACCAAACCCTCTGCCATGGGCAGGGACCTTAAAGATCATCCAGTGCCAACCCCCTGCCTTGGGCAGGGGCAGCTCCCCCCAGCCCAGTCACTCAAGGCCTCATCCCACCTGGCCTTGAACACCTCCAGGGAGGGGACATCCACGACCACCCTGGGCAACCTGCCCCAGTGTCTCCCCACCCTTCTCTTCACTTTCCAAAGCTCTTGCTGTCATACACACAATTTTTGAATCATTTGGACTTTGTTCTTTGTTTCTTGGATCCAAACCATTCAGAGACTGATTTTCTCTCCCCAACCCCCCCACACACACACTCTGTGTGTCTCTTTGGTTTGTGTGGGAGGATGCTGGCATGCCAATAAAAGAAGGATGGAGAGTCCTCTCGAGGTTTAATAGCCACCAGAAGGACCAGTCTGCCTCCATGTCCTTCAGGAGCGCTGCTGATGAGAAGGGACCATGGAAGAAAGGTCAAGAGGCTGTGGTTTGCTTGTTTTGAAGTGGAGAACGACACAGGATATGGGCAGAGGGATGGAAGGTCACTCAAAGCTCCTAACAATGACACAATGAAGAGAGCTGGATGGAGATTTCATGGCAATCACTGTGAAGGAGATGATGCCTCTCCAAGTCGCATGGCAACATGCTGGGGACAAAAATAAAGCATCCATATGGCTTTGAAAAGCTGGTTTATTTCTGAGGTAAAAAGGGAGGTGGTTGGGCTTGGGGTTTTTTTGTTGTTTGGTTGGCTATTTTTTCCTTGTTGAAGGTTTAAGGCTCCTGAGTAAAATGAGTAAATCCACTGACACTGGGAAAAGCTCCCAAACATTGAGGCTTTAGAGGATTCCTGTGCTTGGGTCCTCTCCCAGCCCCCTGCAGCTTTCCAGTGAGGCTGGGGAGACACAGGTTGCTCATGGAGGTTGTGGATTTCCCCTCCCTGGGGGTTGGATGGGACCTGAAGCAACCTGCTCTAGTGGAAGGTGTCCCTGCCCAGAGGGATTGGAACTGGATGATCTTTAAGGTCCCTTCCCAGTGCAGAGGGATTGGAACTGGATGATCTTTACCATGGCAGAGGGCTTGGAACTGGATGATCTTTAAGGTCCCTTCCCAGTGCAGAGGGTTTGAAACTGGATGATCTTTAAGGTCCCTGCCCATGGCAGAGGGTGTGGAACTAGATGATCTTTACCATGGCAGAGGGATTGGAACTGGATGATCTTTAAGGTCCCTTCCCATGGCAGAGGGATTGGAACTGGATGATCTTTAAGGTCCCTTCCCAGTGCAGAGGGTGTGGAACTAGATGATCTTTACCATGGCAGAGGGTTTGGAACTGGATGGTCTTTAAGGTCCCTGCCCATGGCAGAGGGTGTGGAACTAGATGATCTTTACCATGGCAGAGGGATTAGAACTGGATGATCTTTACCATGGCAGAGGGTTTGGAACTGGATGATCTTTAAGGTCCCTTCCCATGGCAGAGGGATTGGAACTGGATGATCTTTGAGGTCCCCTCCCATAGCAGAGGGTTTGGAACTAGATGATCTTTACCATGGCAGAGGGTTTGGAACTGGATGGTCTTTAAGGTCCCTTCCCAACCCAGACCATTTGATGTTTTTGATGAACCCAGACATTCTGAAGTCACCAAAGGAGCCACAAAAATGTTTTGGTAGGACTGAGCAAAACAAATGAGATGTCTGGTTGTGCTCTCCCTGGGGTTTGGCCCCTTTCTTTGACTGAGGAATGAAGTTGGCTGAAGGTGGTGTGAACACTGGAAGAGCTGGGAGAGGCAATCCACTTGAGAGCCTGTCACAGAGCTCTCATCTCTTGCTGACAAGGGTTGTCATGTTCCTGAGACACCTGACGTGCAGAGCACCCACTGATAAATAGCTTAAAGATGAAATTGTCACTCTTCATTACCTGGTGACACCAATTACCTGCTGCCTTGAGCTGGGGCGCAGGGATGGAGGCCCTCAGGTTTCCCAGATGGAGAGGGAAGATGGCAACACCTGGGTGCAGCATCTCCTGGGCCAAGGGAGGAGCTTCACAGCAGAGGGACCCCTCACAGGCTTGTGAGTAATGATGGCTGTGGACAGTGGCAGGGCTGTGAGCAGTGGTGCAGAATTGAGTTGGAGGCCTGTAGCTTGTGGTGTTTCCCAGTGCTGGGTTCACTCTTACACAAGTAACCAGGTTGGAATAGACCTCAGAGATCATCAAGCCCAGCCTCACACCCAACACCATCTAAGCAACTCAACCATGGCACCCAGTGCCTCAGCCAGGCTCTTCCCAAACACCTCCAGGGATGGGGACTCCACCACCTCCCTGGGCAGCACAGGGAGGTCTGCCCTGAAGGAGAAGGTCTCCCCTGAGCCTCCCTCTTCTGCAGGCTAAGCAAGCCCAGCTCCCTCAGCCTCTCCTCCCCAGGGCTGTGCTCCAGACCCCTCCCCAGCTTTCTCGCCCTTCTCTGGACACCTTCAGGAGTCTCAATGTCCTTCTTCAATGAAGGAGCCCAGAACTGGACACAGGACTCAAGGGGAGGCCTCAGCAGTGCTGAGCACAGGGCAGAATGACCTCCCTGCTCCTGCTGGCCACACTCTTCCTGCTGCAGGCCAGGATGCCCTTGGCCTTCTTGGCCCCCTGGGCACACTGCTGGCTCCTGTTCAGCCTACTACCTACCAGCACCCCCAGATCCCTTTCTGCCTGGCTGCTCTCAGACACTCTGACCCCAGCCTGTAGCACTGCATGAGGATGTTGTGACCAATGTGTAGAAGGTGGCACTTGGATGTGTTCAATCTTGTTTAACATCTCCATGTTAAACATCTCCATGTGTTCAATCTTGTTTAACATCTCTTGTTTAACATCTCCATCCACAACCTGGATGAAGGGACAGAGCAGACCTTCAACCACTTTGCTGATGATACCAAACTGGGAGAAGTGGTTGGCACTCCATCAGGCTGTGCTGCCATTCAGCCACACCTGGACAGGCTGGAGAGTTGAGTGAGAGGAAACCTCATAAAGCTCAACAAGGACAAGTGTAGAGTCCTTCACCATGGCAGGAATAACTCCCTGCACCAGCACAGATGAGGGGGTGAGCTGCTGGGAAGCAGCTCTGTGGAGAAGGATGTGTGAGTGCTGGGGGACAACAAGTTGCCCATGAGCCAGCAGTGGGCCATTGTGGCCAAGAGGGCCAATGGTGTCCTGGGATTCATGAAGAAGAGTGTGGCCAGCAGGCCAGGGAAGGCTCTTCTCTCCCTCATCTGCCCTTTGAGGCCACATCTGGACTCCTGGGCCCACTTCTGGGCTCCCCAGCTCCAGAGAGACAAGGAGCTACAAGAGAGAGTCCAGCAGAGGCTCCAAAGAGGAGGGGCAACGGGCACAAACTGGAACCCAGGAGGCTGCTCCTGAATAGGAGGAGAAACTTGTTTGTTGTGAGGGTGCTGGAGGCCTGGAGCAGGCTGCCCAGAGAGGCTGTGGAGTCTCCTTGTCTGGAGAGCCTCCAAACCCCCCCTGGCCATTGTGCTCCTGGGCAAGCTGCTGTGGCTGCCCTGCTTTAGCAGGGGCTTGGACTGGATGATCTCCAGAGGTCCCTTCCAACCCCCAGCATGCTGGGATGCTGTGAGATTGTTCTTTCTGCGGTGTTCACAGCAGAGAAGGAGCCAGAGAGGACTATGAACATGAAGGAAGACAACCAGTGGAGGAAAGAAAGAAGAGAATGCTTGGATAGCTTTAATTTGGGGGGGGGATAAAAATGCACATGCTTGTAGAAATTAGCCCCAAAGTTCTAAGCTGAAACCCTCCTGGGATGAATTCTAACCAGCCAAGTTTCCAGCTGCAAATGAATTTCATATTAGCTAGAAGAAAGAGGATGGCACTAACCTACTTTGCCACCTTCATTCCCCACGGACAGCAGAAGAAACATCTGAAAACCTCCTGCTTTGGGGAATTGCTTGGGTTTGACTCATTCCTAGCTACACTGAGGAGCCTCCAGGAATGGCTGGCTTATAACCATAGCAACTTGAAGATCCTGCAGAGCACTCCAAACTCCTGTCACTAACCCAAAGCAGAGCTGCTAAGACAGGAAGGACAAACTGCATCCCCACTCGCATGGCGCTGGGGGTGGGGACACGAGCAGCAGGGGTTAAGACCAGGCTGGATGAGGCTCTCAGCAACCTGATCTTGCAGGAGGTGTCCCTGCCCGTGGCAAGGGAGTTGGAATTGGGTGAGCATAGAATTACAGACATAGACTTGTTTGGGCTGGAAAAGACCCCCAAGATCATCAAGTCCTTGACCTGGCATCCTTGACCTGGACCCGAGCAAAGCCTCAGCGCTGCCCCGCGCCGCACCCTGGTCTCCAGGCTGGGGCGGCAGGATGGGTTCCATGGAAGGAGCGTTCAGTGATACAGGACTGGCTTGAGGGCCACACCCAAAAGGTGGCTGTCAATGGTCCATGTCCAAGTGGAGGCCAGGGACAAGTGGAGTCCCTCAGGGATCAGTCCCGGGACCATGGACAGCGGCACTGAGTGCACCCCTCAGCAGGTCTGCTGATGACACCAAGCTGTGTGGTGCAGCAGACAGCTGGAGGGAAGGGATCCATCCAGAGGGACCTTGAAAGGCTGCAGAGGTGAGCCCATGACAACCTCATGAGGTTCAACAAGATCAAGGGCAAGGTCCTGCAGCTGGCTCAGGGCAATCCCAGGCACTGATACAGGCTGGGCAGGGACTGGCTGGAGAGCAGCCCTCAAGAAAAGGCCCTGGGGGTGCTGGGGGATGAGAAGCTCAACAGGAGCCAGCAGGGAGCACTTGCAGCCCAGAGAGCCAATCCCAGCCTGGGCTGCAGCAAGAGAAGTGTGGCCAGCAGGGCCAGGGAGGGGATTCTGCCCCTCTGCTCCACTCTGCTGAGACCACAGCTGGAGCTCTGGGGCCAGCTCTGGAGCCTCTGTGCCAGGAAGGATCTGGAGGGGCTGGAAGGTGTCCAGAGAAGGGCCCCGAGGAGGAGCAGAGGGCTGGAGCAGATGAGGTCTTGGGTGACAGGTTGGACTTGATGATCTCTGAGGTCTTTTCCAACCTTGTTGATTCTATGATTTTCTATGTTATGAGGACAGGCTGAGGGAGTTGGGGCTGTGCAGGCTGGAGAGGAGAAGGCTCCCCAGGAGACCTCATTGTGACCTTCCAGGATCTGCAGGGGGCTGCAAGAAAGCTGGGGAGGGACTTTTGAGGGTGTCAGGGAGGGATAGGACTGGGGGGGATGGAACAAAACTAGAAATGGGGAGATTGAGATTGGCTGTGAGGAAGAAGTTGTTGCCCATGAGGGTGGTGAGAGCCTGGCACAGGTTGCCCAGGGAGGTGGTGGCAGCCTCCTGCCTGGAGGTGTTTGCAGCCAGGCTGGAGGTGGCTGTGAGCAAGCTGCTGTGGTGTGAGGTGTCCCTGGCCATGGCAGGGGGGTTGGAGCTGGCTGAGCCTTGAGGTCCCTTCCAATTCTATGATCCTAAGTCAAATCATTCAAGGCCCTTTCCAGCCCCTTCTATGGCCCTATGAGTCTGTTGGGTGCTGAAATCTCTCCCCAGCTTGTGGCCAGGAGCCCCAGTGCGGGCCTGGAGCGGATTCCCTTGGTTTGGTGTGGCACGCAGCTTTGAAGCAGGATGTGAACTGAAGGTGTGCTTTGAAGTCTTCATTCTATTGATCACTGCAATTTAAGGAGCAACAAATTTTCCTCCAGGGTTTTCTTCTACAACAAAAGCCAGAAGAGGGCGAGGCAGGAATGCCTCTGCTCGGCGGCCCGCCCATTCCGCTGCTAATAGGACACTTGTCAAACCGACTTTGTGTGTCTGAGGAGGCTGCCACTGGGAGTTCTGGGAGCACAGCAAGTGTCTCCACTGCAATGGGCACATTTGCAGCAGACTTGGCTGCAAAAACCAGGACAGCAAATTGCTTTTGCATTCTGGCTGGTGGGCAGCAGTGCAGGAGGACTCACAAAGGCCCCGGCAGGGAAGGAGCACTCAGGGTTCTCCTCGGACATCCTCGGGTTGTAGAGATGCACCTTGTCCCGGCTGGGGCTGGAGCAGAGCAGGCTGTGCTCAGAGCTGGGGCTGCTGAGCTCAGCCCCTGCTCAGGGCTGGCACTCTCTGGGGCTCAGGGTGGATTTCTGCAGCCAGGGGCTGCTGCCAGCAGTGAGAGCCTGATGGGGACAGGCACTGCCTGGGCTGGGCTGCAGAAAGCCTCTGCCTTGCACTGGCTCCTGCCCACACCAAGGGCACTGCCACAGCTTCTGCCCCATGCTGGGGGCAGGAAGGCAGAGCAGGGGAGGAGAGGTCAGGGCAGGGGACCCTCAACTGCCCAACAAGGGACTGCAGCCCATGGGTGGCATCTGCAGGAGGCAGCTGAAGGAGCACCAGGGTCAAGCTGCTTCTTCCCTGGGCAGTCCCAGGAGGACTCTGTCCCTTCTGCCTTCCAACCCCATTGTTATGGATGTACTGGTGACTCTGTGATTCGTGTTAAAGGGTGACTGGGGAGCTTGCAGGAGCCTGGCTTGAGGACAAAGGGGGAGCTGCATATTTTACAGACTTAAACAGAGACAGTGTGTTTGGCTAATTGGAGACACCGAGGCTGAGGAGAAGCTGCATTAAGATAAACCAGGAACACCATCCCTGTGCTCCTGAATCCAGCTCCTGAATCTGGTTCCCATCTGCTGCTGAGTCCGGGCTGGGACTCGCCCAGTGCCTGCCCCCAGCACCAGTGGTGCCCATGGTGCCATCATAGCCACCAGGGGTTGGGCTCCACCTTGGTTTGTGTCTCTGTGTCTCTATCCCATGGCATTGTTCTTCTTTCCATCCCAGCTGGGTTAGTTCCTTTTCCACCCCACCTGTCCCTCTCCTTTCTTCCCTTTTCCCTTTGGGAAGCAGAGGGCTTCATGAGGGGCCTCTGCCCCTTGTCTGGTGGTCAGCACAGCCCTCACCCTCAGTAAGAGCCTCTGGGAGACGACTCAGCAATCCATGGAGGCCCCTTCAGGCGCTTCACTCTTTGGGGCCTGTTCATTTCCATCAGCTGGGTGTGAGTGGACTTCTGTTCTCTGCTTTTAGAGACAGATGGCCAGAGTAAGGGATGTTTTGCCAAACCCACTTTATTTACACATAGAGAGTGAAAAACACTGATTTAAATTCTCTGGTGTGAAGGAGCTAATTATTTTTGTGACCAAGTCACACTTTACACAGCAGGTTCCACTTAAACAGGAGGAGAAACTTCTTTGGCGTGAGGGTGCTGGAGCCCTGGAGCAGGCTGCCCAGAGAGGCTGTGGAGTCTCCTTCTGTGGAGCCTTTCAAGGCCCATCTGGATGTGTTCCTGTGTGAGCTGAGCTGGATTGTATGGTCCAGCTCTGGCAGGGGGCTTGGGCTGGATGATCTCTTTGGGTGCCTCCCAACCCCTGGCATCCTGTGAGCAGGTGTCCCCTTGTTCTCAGCCTTGCACTGGCCAGGACCACAGTGCTGCCTTCCTCACAGGGACCATTCCTCCCCACAAGCCACTGTAGGGATCTCCTCACCCTGCCCACCACAGAAACCAAGCTTAAAGGCAGAGATGCCAAGCTGCTGTGAAAACCCAATCTCCTGGCCAGCCCAGCACCTCAACTCCTCTCTGCAAGCACTTCCAGCTGTGCCAGAAGCACAGCTGCCCAAAGCTGAGGCAAGTTGTGAGTTATGGGCATGAGGAGAGAGAGGAGAAGCAAATTACTGCAAAATTAGCTTGTTAAAAGCCTCAACATCCATCACCAAGAAAGAGAATTTCATCTGAACCCCTCCAGGTGGGTGTGAGGGAACCACTCCAGCAGTGCTGCTGCAGCCAGGCACTTCTGGGGCTCAGATGCCATGGTGACAAAGGCTCCTCGCCGGGGTGAGCAGAGGACATCTAACAGCTCCTTCAGCCACCACGCTAATTAGTGGTGGTACCATGCAGTGTGAGAAGAGCAGGGGAGGACAAGCATGGGGAAGGTTAATCACATCTTGTTTTGCTTGACAAAGGCTCCTCAAATGATGAACCCTCTCCAACCTAGCTTTTATATATATATGGATGGATATGTATGTATTTATATTAGCTCTTTCCCCCCTCCCTGTGCCTCAGCTTTACTCCTGCTGCACCTGCCTGTTAAGTGCTCTTGCTTAAACAGTTTTTTTTTTCCCTGGGAAATTGGCCCCTTTTATTGTTGTTTTATTTCCCTGTGAACCCCAGTAATTAGAGCTGTCAGCTGGGGCTTTATGTATTCTGCAGCTCACCTACACCCTGCTCAAACAAACCTGGGGAAAGTGATAAATATTGGCTGATCTCGGGGAGATTTCCCTTCAACACGTCACCAGGAGAAGCTGGAGGAGGAGGAGGAGGAGAAGGCTCAGGTGCAAGGCAGGTGGGCAAGGTGTCATGGCAACACAGCTTCTAGGTTGCACCAGGTGAAAAGCCACCCCCCCAGAGGTCATCTTGTCCAACCCACCCACCCCCACCCCCTGCGGTAAGCAACCTCCACCGAAAGCAGGCTGCGCAGGGCCACAGGCCTCATCTTGAAGGGCTCCATCTGATCCTCAATTTAAGAAGGACATTGAGACCCCTGAATGTGTCCAGAGAAGGGCAATGAGGCTGGGGAGGGGTCTGAAGCACAGCCCTGGGAGGAGAGGCTGAGGGAGCTGGGCTTGCTTAGCCTGCAGAAGAGGAGGCTCAGGGGAGACCTTCTTGCTCTCTGCAACTCCCTGAAGGGAGGTTGTAGCCAGGTGGGGGTTGGTCTCTTCTCCCAGGCACCCAGCACCAGAAGAATGGAATGGAATGGAATGGAATGGAATGGAATGGAATGGAATGGAATGGAATGGAATGGAATGGAATGGAATGGAATGGAATGGAATAGACCAGACCAGGTTGGAAGAGAACTTCAAGATCATCTCATCCAACCTATCACCCAAGACCACCTAATCGACAAAACCACGGCACCAAGCACCCCATCAAGTCTCCTCCTGAACACCTCCAGGGATGGTGACCCCACCACTTCCCTGGGCAGCACATCCCAATGGCCAATCACTCTCTCTGTGTAGAACTTCCTCCTAACCTCCAGCCTAAACCTCCCCTGGCACAGCTTCAGACTGTGTCCTCTTGTTCTGGTGCTGCTTGCCTGGGAGAAGAGACCAACCTCTGGCTGTCTACAACCTCCCTTCAAGTAGTTGTAGAGAGCAATAAGGTCTCCCCTGAGCCTCCTCTTCTGCAGGCTAAGCAACCCCAGCTCCCTCAGTCTCTCCTCATAGGGCTTGTGTTCTAAACCCCTCACCAACTTTGTTGGTGGACACAGTCTCAAGCTGTGCCAGGGGAGGTTTAGGCTGGAGGTGAGGAGAAAGTTCTTCCCAGCAAGAGAGATTGGCCCTTGGGATGTGCTGCCCAGGGAGGTGGTGGAGTCCCTGTCCCTGGAGGTGTTCAAGAAAGGCTTGGATGTGGCACTTGGAGCCATGGTTTAGTTGTCAGGAGGTGTTAGGGATTAGGTCATAGGTTGGACTTGATGATCTCTGAGGTCTTTTCCAACCTGGTTGATTCTGTGATTCTATGATCAGTACTTCAAGGGTGGTTGTCCAGAGGCTGGCTCCAGGCATTTCTCAGTGGCACCCAGTGACAGGAGAAGAGGTAACAGGCAGAAGCTTGAAGTGTCATCTAAAGAAGTGTCATCTAAACATGAGGAGGAACTTCTTGAATTTAAGGGTGGTGGAGCACTGGAGCAGGCTGCCCAGAGAGGTGGTGGAGTCTCCATCTCTGGGGAGAGACATTCCAAACCCACCTGGGCATGTTCCATGTGTCCTGCCGGGGCAGGGCGGTTGGTCTCAATGACCTCCAGAGGTCCCTTCCAATCCCTACCACTCTGTGCATCTGTGGTTCTCACCTGCCCAGAAACACAGCTCTTTAGGTTGCTTCTCCTGAGAGAGGAGGGCAACATCACTCCATTCTCCATCTGCTTTGGAGATGCCAGTTTAACAACCTCAAGCAGCACTCCCGTGGCTCGAAGAGCAAAGCCCAGCCTGGACTGCCAATGTCAGCCAAATTGTGGGCAAATACATATTTGGACTTTGCCTGTCAGGAGAGTGAAGTGGATCATGAGTCCTTATTTATTTCCAGGAAGGAGTCAGAGGAACTAAACCAACTGTCTGACAGGTGGAATTGGCTGGAGTCAATAAAGCCTCTCTCTGATTGCAGGACAGGCTCCTGTCAGCAGCAAGGAGAGCTCGGGTGGAGAACACGTTGTTATTGTTTGGGAGTAAAAAGGTGATGATGAAGCATTGTCCATTCTCATCCTTCCTGCCCATCTGAACATCAAGAGCCCGTGCTGTTTCTGCACTAGATGCTGAGGGTGCAGGAGAAGGCTCATGTGCAAAGTAGGTGGCAACACACAGGTCCCTCCTGACTCCCACATTCACAGATTCTAGACGGCATCAGGTTGGAAGGGACCCCCCAGAGGTCATCTTGACCAACCCCCCCTGCAGTCAGCAACTAGGTCAGGCTGCTCAGGGTCACCCCAAGTCTCATCTTGAATGTCTCCAGGAAGGAGGCCTCAACCTCATGAGGGCAACCTGTTCTACCACCCTCATTCTGCAGAGCTTCCTCCCAATGCCCAACCTAAATCTCCCTTGCTCCAGTTTCAAACCATTGCCCTTCATCCTGTCACCACAGGCCCTTCTGCACACTTCCCCTCCTGCCCCCAGAAGCTCTTCCTTTGAAAGCTGGTGTGGTTCCTCACCCAGCTCAGGCAAAGTGTTTCCTTCATTCTGCCCTGGACTCAGCACTGGTTGGGCCACACCTTGAGTCCTGTGTCCAGTTCTGGGCTCCTCAATTTTTCCTTCACGTCCAACTTAAACCTTCCCTGGGGCAACCTGAGGCCATTTCCTCTTCTCCTGTCCTGTAGTCCCTGGGAGATGAAACCTACCTCCAGCTGGCTTCAACCTCCTTTCAGGGAGTTCTAGGGAACCAGGTCTCCCCTCAGCCTCCTTTTCTCCAGACTAAGGAACCCCAGTTCCCTCAGCTGCTCCTCACCAGACCCCTTCTCTGGACCTACTGCAGCAAGTGATGTGAGGGGAGGTTCTGTTGGCTGGGGATAGCCCAGAGCTGAATATCAACAAAGATCAAAGTTCCAGGAAACAAAGGCAAAGAGGAAAGTTAAATTCCTGGTTGAAGTGTAGAGGAAGAGGCTCTTGACACGTGCCAGAGGATGCTCTCCAAGAGAACAGAGCCAGCCTTGCTTCGTGTCAGCTGGTGGGCAGACAAACTGCTGCTGCTTAATCTGCAGAGAGCAGGATCTGGGTCAGGAGCATTTCTGGTGGTGACTCATTGCTCAGCTACAAATGACAGAAATGGATTAGGAGAGGGTTTAGAGCACAGCTTGGGGGGCTGCTCTGGGATTAAACCAGCAGCTGTCTGGTCTGGAAATGAGCTCTTTAACTACCTGTACCCCTGAACCTGGGCAAAGCCCTCTCAGCCCCACATTTAAATGATTTAGGGAGGATTTGCCAACCCTCCTCCTCCTCAAACAGAGAATATTAGAATGGGTTGGGTGGGAAGGGACTTTAAAGATCATCTAATTTCATCCCCTGTGCCATGGGCAGGGACACCTTTCACTAGCCCAGGCTGCTCAAGACCTCATCCAACCTTGAACTCCTCCACAACCTCCCTGGGCAACCTGTTCCAGGGTCTCACCACCCTCACTGGAAAGAATTTCTTCCTAATCTCTAGTCTCAATCTCCCCTCTTCCAGCTCAAAGCCATTGTCCCCTCATTCTGCCCCTCATTCTGTCACTTCAAGCCTTTGTACTAAGTCCCTCCCCAGCTCTCCTGTAGTTCCCTTCAGGCACTGGAAGGCTGCTCTAAGGTCTCCCTGGAGCCTTCTTGTCCCCAGGCTGAACAGCCCCAATTCTTTCAGCCTGTCCCCACAGGAGAGGTGCTCCAGCACTCCGATCATCTTCGTGGCCTCCTTTGTATCCGCTCCAGCAGTTCCATGTCCTTCTTGTGTTGGGGGAACCAGAACTGGAGGCACTGCTCCACATCAGGTCTCACCAGAGTAGAGTAGAGGGGCACAATCTCCTCTTTATCCTGCTGGTCACACTTGCTTTGATGCAGCCCAGCACACAGCTGGCTTTGGGCTGCCAGCAGCCATGGCTGGCTCACGGTGAGTTTTCCATCAAGTGACACCCCCAAGTCCTTCTCTTGTGGCTGCTCTAGAGCCAGGCCTCACCCAGCATGGATTTATGCTTGGGATTGCCCCAACCCAGGTCAAGGCCTTGCACTTGGTCATGTTGAACGCCATGTTGTTGGCTTGGGCCCACTTCTCAAGCCTGTCCAAGTCCCTCTGGATGGATCCCTTCCCTCCAGTGTGTCAAGAGCAGCACACAGCTTGGTGTCACCAGCAAGCTTGCTGAGGGGGCCTCAAGCCCACCGCCCATATTGCTGCCAAAGAGGTTAACCATCTTGTTTAGCCACACTTGCAAACCAACAGCCCCCCAGGACTTTTGTGTCTGCTCAATGACACTGAGAGAAAGAGCTTCTCACAAGAGTCACTTTTCTCCTGATCACAGAACATATTGGGTTGGAAGAGACCTTCAGGATCATCCAGCCCAACCCTTGACCCATTGGAAGAGACCATCAGGATCATCCAGCCCAACTTTTGACCCATTGGAAGAGACCATCAGGATCATCCAGCCCAACCCTTGACCCATTGGAAGAGACCATCAGGATCATCCAGCCCAACTTTTGACCCATTGGAAGAGACCATCAGGATCATCCAGCCCAACCCTTGACCCATTGGAAGAGACCATCAGGATTATCCAGCCCAACCCTTGACCCATTGGAAGAGGCCTTCAGGATCATCCAGCCCAACCCTTGACCCATTGGAAGAGACCATCAGGATCATCCAGCCCAGCCTTTGACCCATTGTAAGAGACCTTCAGGATCATCCAGCCCAACCCTTGACCCATTGAAATTGACCTTCAGGATCATCCAGCCCAACCCTTGACCCATTGGAAGAGGCCTTCAGGATTATCCAGCCCAACTTTCGACCCATTGGAAGAGACCTTCAGGATCATCCAGCCCAACCCTTGACCCATTGGAAGAGGCCTTCAGGATTATCCAGCCCAACTTTCGACCCATTGGAAGAGACCTTCAGGATCATCCAGCCCAACCCTTGACCCATTGGAAGAGACCATCAGGATCATCCAGCCCAACTTTTGACCCATTGGAAGAGACCATCAGGATCATCCAGCCCAACTTTTGACCCATTGGAAGAGACCATCAGGATCATCCAGCCCAACTTTTGACCCATTGGAAGAGGCCTTCAGGATCATCCAGCCCAACGCTTGACCCATTGGAAGGGGCCTTCAGGATCATCCAGCCCAACCCTTGACCCATTGGAAGAGGCCTTCAGGATTATCCAGCCCAACTTTCGACCCATTGGAAGAGACCTTCAGGATCATCCAGCCCAACCCTTGACCCATTGGAAGAGACCATCAGGATCATCCAGCCCAACTTTTGACCCATTGGAAGAGACCATCAGGATCATCCAGCCCAACTTTTGACCCATTGGAAGAGACCTTCAGGATCATCCAGCCCAACTTTTGACCCATTGGAAGAGACCTTCAGGATCATCCAGCCCAACCCTTGACCCATTGGAAGAGACCATCAGGATCATCCAGCCCAACTTTTGACCCATTGGAAGAGACCATCAGGATCATCCAGCCCAACTTTTGACCCATTGGAAGAGACCTTCAGGATCATCCAGCCCAACCTTCCACCCAGCTTCCTTGATGGAAGCAAACTGCACTCTTTTAACTCATAGATCTGAAATTAGTATTAATTATCACATCTTGGAAATCTTCTGCAGTGTATTAAGTGCTTTAATGTGATGCTTAAAGCCCAGGTGCCCCATTTTGCTCAGTAAATGGGTGGCATGCAGATGTCACATCAGGAAGGGAGGTGAGAACCTGGATAAGTGAGCTCTGAAGGCGACCTTCATTTAATTCCCTGACTCACATCTCCCTTTCCCTTTGTGCCACTGAGTTTTTCTTCAGGGAAAGTGATTTTTCAGGGCTTGTTGGTAGGAATTGGCTGTCTAGAGAGAGGCCAATTAAAGAGCTTTCTGTCCATTTTTTCCATTTGCAGCTGTTGGGTTCCATTAGGTTCAAGTGATGGGTGATGTGTTTCTCATTTACTTGGTTATTATCAAATCCTTGCCCACATTTGAAGCTGAAATGCTTCGGGAGAGAAAGAGGAATCCAAGACAAAGTGTTTGCCAGCTGTGGTGAAAACAGGGAGTAGATATTGAAAGGAAGCCTTCTGCAAGAAGCAAAAAGCAGCAGGAGATCAGCACCTCAACAATCCTGAAGTGAAGCCTAAAGGTGTTATTAAACATTAATACTTAGTGCTTCTTGTTAAATCATTCCTGCCTGGTTTCACAAGGCCAAGCGCTGGGTCCTGCGATGGGTCACAACCACCCCGTGAGGGCTCCAGGCTTGGGGCAGAGTGGCTGGAGACTGCCCAAATGACCTGGGGGTGCTGGTTGACAGCAGCTGAACATCAGCCAGCCACTGTGGCCAACAAGGCCACCAGCATCCTGGCCTGGATCAGCAACAGTGCTGCGAGCAAGGACACAACTGAGAAATCCCCTCAAAGGGATGGGGACTCCACCACTGGCCTGGGCAGCCTGGGGGAGAAATCAGAATCACTCAGTTGTCAGGGCTGGAAGGGACCTCAAGGCTCAGCCAGTCCCAACCCCCTGCCATGGCCAGGGACACCTCACACTGCAGCAGGTTGCTCACAGCCACCTCCAGCCTGGCTGCAAACACCTCCAGGCAGGAGGCTTCCACCACCTCCCTGGGCAGCCTGTGCCAGGCTCTCACCACCCTCCTGGGGAACAACTTCTGCCTCACATCCAATCTCAATCTCCCCATTTCTAGTTTTGTTCCATCCCCCCCGGTCCTATCACTCCCTGACACCCTCCAAAGTCCCTCCCCAGCTTTCTTGCAGCCCCCTGCAGATCCTGGAAGGCCACAATGAGGTCTCCTGGGAGCCTTCTCCTCTCCAGACTGAACAGCTCCAACTCCCTCAGTCTGTCCTCAGAGCAGAGCAGCTCCAGCCCTCTGCTCCTCCTCGTGGCCCTTCTCTGGACACCTTCCAGCCCCTCCAGATCCTTCCTGGCACAGAGGCTCCAGAGCTGGCCCCAGAGCTCCAGCTGTGGTCTGAGCAGAGTGGAGCAGAGGGGCAGAATCCCCTCCCTGGCCCTGATGGCCACACTTCTCTTGCTGCAGCCCAGGATGTGATAGGTTTTCGGGGCTGCAGATTTGTTCCTCATGTCCAACCTAAACCTCCCCTGGGCTAACTTGAGGCCATTTCCTCTTATCCTGTCACTTGTTACTAGGGAGAAGAGACCAACCCCCACCTGGCTCCAAACTCCTTTCAGGGAGTTGTACAGAGCCAGATGGTCTCCCCTCAACCTGGGGAGCTGGGAGCTGGGGTTGCTTAGCCTGGAGAAGAGGAGGCTCAGGGGAGACCTTCTTGCTCTCTCCAACTCCCTGAAGGGAGGTTGAAGCCAGGTGGGGGTTGGTCCCTTCTCCCAGGCAAGCAGCACCAGAACGAGAGGACACAGTCTGAAGCTGTGCCAGGGGAGGTTCAGGATGGAGGTGAGGAAGAAATTCTTCCCAGCAAGAGAGATTGGCCACTGGGATGTGCTGCCCAGGGAGGTGGTGGAGTCCCCATCCCTGGAGGTGTTTAGGAAGAGCCTGGCTGAGGCACTTGGTGCCATGGTTGAGTTGATCAGATGGTGTTGGGTGAGAGGTTGGACTGGATGATCTCTGAGGTCTTTTCCAACCTGGTTAATTCCATTCCATTCCATTCCATTCCATTCCATTCCATTCCATTCCATTCCATTCCATTCCATTCCGTTTTGTTCTATTCTATTCCATTCCACAAGGCAGGTGAGAGTGGGGAAAGCCTGCCTGCAGGAGGTCTGGAAGGAGACAGACACCGTAGCAGCATGGAAGTGCTCAAGGCCAAGTTGGGTGGGGCTGGTCCAGTGTGAGGCGTCCCTGCCCATGGCAGAGGGGTTGGAACTGGATGGTCCTGAAGGTCCCTCCCAACCCAAACCATTCTGTGGTTCTATTCTGCCCTCCTGACATTCCTTGCCAACGAACAGCTCTGCGTCAGGTGCAGCTCAGAGACCATCCTGCCTCCCATTTCCAGTGCCAATGACACAGGGTGACAGTGATGGTTTTTTATTTTCAGAGTTATCAGTATCTTGATATTTTAAAACAAAATCTCTCCTGAATTACACAAACACCCCCCAAAAAACCCCAGCAAAACCCACAAACCAAAAACCCACCCAGGTCTTAAGCTGCGCTAACAGCCGGATCGGGAGAAGTTGCATGTAACTGAAGTGCCACCTGCTGGAGGGACGGAAGTCCCACCAGAGATTCGGAGAACCATCATAGAATCAGGGAAGCAATAAGGATGGAAAAGACCTCAGAGATCATCAAGTCCAACCTCTCACCCAACACCTCCTGACAACTAAACCCTGGCTCCAAGGGCCACAGCCAAGCCTGTCTTGAACACCTCCAGGGATGGGGACTCCACCACCTCCCTGGGCAGCACATCCCAAGGGCCAATCTCTCTTGCTGGGAAGAACTTTCTCCTCACCTCCAGCCTGAACCTCCCCTGGCACAGCTTGAGACTGTGTCCTCTTGTTCTGGTGCTGCTTGCCTGGGAGAAGAGACCAAGCCCCAGCTGGCTACAACCTCCCTGCAGGGAGTTGGAGAGAGCAAGAAGGTCTCCCCTGAGCCTCCTCTTCTGCAGGCTAAGCAAGCCCAGCTCCCTCAGCCTCTTCTCCCAGGGCTGTGCTCCAGACCCCTCCCCAGCTTTCTTGCCCTTCTCTGGACACCTTCCAGCAGCTCAACATCTTTCCTAACCTGAGGAGCCCAGAACTGGACACAGGACTCAAGGTGTGACCTAAGCAGTGCTGAGTACAGGGCAGAATGACTTCCCTGCTCCTGCTTCCAGCACCTTCCTGTGATAGAGGCTCCAGAACTGGACCCAGAGCTCCAGCTGAGGTCTCAGCAGAGTGGAGCAGAGGGGCAGAATCCCCTCCCTGGCCCTGCTGCCCACACTTCTCTTGCTGCAGCCCGGGGCTCTGCTTGGCTCTCTGGGCTGCAAGTGCTCCCTGCTGGCTCCTGCTGAGCTTCTCCTCCCCCAGCACCCCCAGGGCCTTTTCTTCAGGGCTGCTCTCCAGCCAGTCCCTGCCCAGCCTATGGCAGTGCTTGGGATTGCCCTGAGCCAGCTGCAGGGCTAGGGTTACATTTGCTGGGACAGCAGCCTGACCCTTGCCCTGTCTCTCATCTCTGGAAACAAGGCCTCTTTTCAGCCATCTTTCTTTGTTTATTTTACTCAAGAGAAGGTGCCTGTGAGGAATTCTTTGTGAGGCTTTCCTCCTGGGGAACACAGGACCACTGAATGGTTTGGGTTACTAAGGGACCATAAAAATCAGCCAGCTCCAACTCCCTGCCATGGGCAGGGTCGCCTCCTAGTACATCAGGGTTGCTCAAGGCCTCATCCAACTCTTCTGGGCAGCTGCTCTGGGAGCCAGGGCAGCTGTGTCCCTGGAGTTTGGGCTGACAGAGCTACATTGACACCTGGGGGGGAAAGAGACCCCATCCAGTATCTGAAGGGGGCCTGCAAGAAGGCTGGGGGAGGGACTTCTCAGGCTCTCAGGTAGTGATAGGACTAGGGGGAATGGAATGAAGCTGGAGGTGGGGAGATTCAGGCTAGATGTGAGGAAGTTGTTCCCCATGAGAGTGTTGAAGCCCTGGAATGGGCTGTCCAGGGAGGTGGTTGAGGCCCCGTCCCTGGAGGTGTTTAAGCCCAGGCTGGATGAGGCTGTGGCCAGGCTGATCTAGTGTGGGGTGTCCCTGCCCATGGCAGGGGGGTTGGAACTAGCTGATCCTTGTGGTCCCTTCCAACCCTGACTGATACTATACTATGATAAATGAGGTCGGGCACGAGGGATTTTTCACCTCTGAGGGCTGAGGAAGGCTGCTGGCCCCCTCCCTGCTGGCCCCCTCCAGCTTGCCCCCCTCAGTCCCTCAGCCCGCCCACCGCGGCCGCCGCCGGGGGTCACTGCGCACGCGCGCCCTGGACACGGCCCCCCGGCCCACTTGGGGGGCGCGTTTTCCCCGCCTTCAGGTGTCTGCATCGCTGCCTGACCAAAAATGTCTGCGGGCGGAGGCGCGGCTCTGCGGGGCCGGCAGAACTCAGGCGCGGCCGGGCAGCCCGGTCGGCCGCAGGACCCAGGTCCTCTTCCGCGGCGGCGGCGCTCGGCGCTCGGCTCTCGGCTTGGTGGCGTCCAAGATGTCGACCAAGAATTTCCGCGTGAGCGACGGGGACTGGATCTGCCCCGACAAGAAGTGAGCCGGGCTCCGGGATGCGGGGATCGGCATGCGCCATCCAGGCTCCGCCACGGCACCGGACCCGGCGCTCCCGCGGAGCAGCCGCGGGTGCGGGGTCTCGGGGGGCGGCCGCCCTCACGCCGGGCTGGGCTGAGATTCCCGGCGGGCTTTTGCAGCTCCTTGGCCCCTCGGTGGAACGGTACAGGCACCCAGCAGCCCGCGCCCCGGGGGCCGAACACGGCCTGAGAGACGTGGTGTTTAAATTTGGAGCAAATAGGGTTTGAAATATAAAAGCTTTGGTTTATTCTTTAAGTGTCCCGTTGGCGCTTCTCCCTGGCAGCCTTCAAAGCAAGGCTGAATTAGGCCTCCAGCAACCTGATCGAGTAGGTGGTGCCCCTGCCCATGGCAGGGGTTTGGAACTAGGTGATCTTTAAGGTCTCTTCCAGCCCAAACTGTTCCATGATTCCCATCATGGTTTAGTTAACCAGCGTCTTCATTCTCTTTTCTCCTTTCGTTTTCAGGTGTGGGAATGTTAACTTTGCCAGAAGAACCAGCTGTAACAGATGTGGCAGAGGTCAGTCTCAGACGATCTGTCTTTTGCTCCTCCTCTCCTTCTACCTTCACAGAATGCAAAAATCTGGATACTTCATCTTCAAGCAAAGCATTTGAGAAGTGTTTGGGTTTGTCTGTTTGTTTTCTGTTGCAGAAAAAACAACAGAAGCCAAGATGATGAAAGCTGGAGGGACTGAGATAGGGAAGACACTGGCTGAAAAGAGTCGTGGCCTCTTCAGTGCTAATGACTGGCAGTGTAAAACGTAGGTGAAAGACTGCAGGGTGTTTTCCTAGGGCCACAGGCACTTCATTTGATCAGTATCAATTGGCTTGGACTGATGAGGGATCTAAACTGACAGATATTCACAGCATGGTGGGAGTTGGAAGGGACCTCTAGAGATCATCCAGTCCAAACCCACTCTTAAAGCAGGGACACCCACGGCTGCTTGCCCTGGACCACAGTATCCAGGGGGGCTTGGAAGCTCTCCAAGACCATACTCCCTCTGAGCAGCCTGCTGCAGGGCTGCAGCATCCTCACACCAGACAAGTTTCTCTTCCTGTTCAAGTGTAACATCCTGGGTTCCAGTTTGTGCCCATTGCCCCTTGTTGTGTCCCTGGGCACCAATGAGAAGAGTCTGGCCCCATCCTCTTGACTCTCTTGCTATTGATCAGCACTCAGAAGATTCCCCTGGTAGTGTAGGGCTGTGATGGTCATGTTCATTCTTGTTTGTTTGGCTTCAGCTTCTTCAGGTGACTGAAAAAAGGTTAAAAGAAGTCAGGGGGAGTAAAAGTTGTTGTTTCTGTTTGCTAGGCCCAGGCACTTCCCCAGTCCAGAAGTGGGTGGGTGGAAGCAACACCTCCCTTCCAGATTCTTGTTAACATTCCCTAAATGTTTAATGAGTAAAGTTGAGCTCATAGCTACATTTGTGGATGTTTCTCCAAGCCATCAGTGGGGGATGTGAAGATCTGAACTAGCAAAGGACTCCTGCTAAAGTGCTTTGTGGAGAGGTGCTCTGAGCATGGAGCACTGTGCAGAGTTTCAGGTTTGGCTGCTGAAGCCAGGTGTCACATCAGGGGAGTTTGACTTTTTGATGCCTTCTACTGCCAGAACTTGGCTGGTTTCAGCCTGATGGGTCTCCATTTGTGCTGCTCTGCAGTGGGAGATGGCAGAGCCCCAGGGCACCATTGTTGGTCCCAATACTGGGAGGATTGGCTGGTAGAGGATCACGCTGCACCACCATCCTGTGAGATCTGGGCAGAGGGGAAGCTTAAGAGTTCAGGTGTAGAGTCCTGCACCTGGGGAGGGACAACACCATGCAGCAGCACAGGTTAGGGATTGACCTGCTGGAAAGCAGCTCAGTGGAGAAGGCCCTGGGAGTGCTGATGGAGGACAGTTAGCCATGTAACAGCAGTGTGCCCTTGTGGCTGTGGTCTCCTGTGGGGCATGAAGAAGAGTGTGGCAGCAGGTCAAAGGAGGTTCTCCTCCTGCTCTACACACTGGGAGTCCTGGGTCCAGTTCTGGGCTCCCCACTTCGAGAGGGACAGGAAACTACTGGAGAGAGTCCAGGGGAGGCTACAAAGATGCTGAGGGACCTGGAACAGCTCTGAGGAGGAAAGGCTGAGAGCCTGCAGAAGAGCAGCCCCAGAGGGGATCTGAGCAATGCTCAGCAAGACCTAAAGGACCTCTGGGGGAGCAAGAGGATGGGGCCAGACTCTCCTCAGTGGTACCAAGGAGCATAAACTGGAACCCAGGACGTTCCATCTGACAGGAGGAGAAGCCTGTTTGTTGTGAGGGTGCTGGAGCCCTGGAGCAGGCTGCCCAGAGAGGTTGTGGAGTCTTCTCTGGAGAGCTTCCAAAGCCAGCTGGGCATTGTGATCCTGGGCAAGCTGCTGTGGGTGTCTCTGCTTTATCAGGGAGGTTGGAAAGGATGATCTCCAGAGCTCCCTTCCAACCTCTCCATGCTGGGATTTACCTCTTCCTCTCTGATGTGCTTGGTGTGATGCTGTTCCTCTTGGCTTGGAGCTGGTGGAATACCCAGCAGCCCTTGCACTTCCTTATCTCTTGGTGACCCTGGGAGTCATGTTGTGCTGGTGACTGCAGATAATTACTGGAACTTGGCAAAGTCATGATTTATCATTTGTTGAAATGCCTTTTTGTCATTATTATTGCTTTAAGTTAAAAGTTTCTTATTCCTCTTCTTGGTTTCTTGACCTCCCAAGATGTGGCAACGTGAACTGGGCCAGAAGGTCAGAATGTAACATGTGTAACACTCCAAAGTATGCCAAGTTGGAGGAGAGGACAGGTGAGCTCCTGGTTTCAAATACTGTTTACAAACCCTGGTGTAATTTCATAATTAAAGGCTTTTGGGGTGGGTTTTTCTCTTGGTCACAGCAGAACAAGCACTTGAAGCCATGGTTTGGTCAGGGGGTGTTGGGTGACTGCTTGGACTTGATGATCTCTGAGGTCTTTTCCAGCCTTATTGATTCTATGATTCTAAGCAAAGTTGAATGATGGTCCAGGTGTGGGGTCTGCACTGCTCTCACAGTTGGGCTCTGTCTGCCTTTTTGTGTCTGAATCTGGTGAAAAACACCCTGGTGTGGACTTGGGGCTGTTAGAGCAGGTCCAGAGGAAGATGATCAGAGGACTGGGAGTGCCTCTGGTGGGAAGACAGGTTAAGAGAGTGGGGCTGCTCAGTCTGGAGAGGTTAAGGCTGCCAGGAGACCTTAGAGCCGCCTTCTGCTACCTGAAGGGGCTATAGGAGAGCTGGGGAGGAACTTTATACAAGGACTTGTGGTGACAGGACAAGGGGCAATAGCTTTGAGCTGGCAGAGGAGAGATTGAGACTGGAGGTGAGGAAGAAATTGTTTCCAGTGAGGGTGGTGAGAGCCTGGAACAGGTTGCCCAGGGAGGGTGTGGATGCTCCCTGCCTGGAGGTGTTCAAGGCCAGGCTAGATGGGCAACCTGGCCCAGTGGGAGAGGGGCTTGGAACTAGATGATCTTTAAGGTCCCTTCCAAGCTAAACCATTTCATGATGTGAGCAAATCTGTAGCTTTTGGACCTGATTGTTCTTAGAAGTGTGTGGATTGTGTGATGGTTTCACCTGGAAATCCAACAGGTACTCACCTTAAACTGCCTTTTCATGTGGTTTGGACACTGAGAGCTTTGGAAGGAGTAAAACATCAGTTAATTAAGCTCCCAGGAGCCTGTTGTCTGCATAATGTCCATCCAGAGAGGGCTCTGCAGTCACCCAGCAGGGTTTGTGGCTGTGGAGATCAGACCATTTATCTCCCAACGTGTGCTGAGGGTTGGTCACACTGTGACACACTTCAAGTTCCTCCTGAATTAAGCATGAAGCCTGTAAGTAGAGCAGGAGATGTCCTTACAGCAGGGCTGTGGCTATTTATACTGCACCTCTGCAGTGGGGTCAGGAGGAGAATTGATGTGCATGGACTAAATTCCCCTCTGCTGGGCACTGGGGAGGCCACAGCTCCAAAACTAGGTCCAGTTGTGGCCCCCTCACTCCAAGGTGGAGAATTGATGTGCATGGACTAAATTCCCCTCTGCTGGGCACTGACTGGGGAGACCACAGCTCCAAAACTAGGTCCAGTTGTGGCCCCCTCACTCCAAGAACAACATTGAGGGGGCTGGAGCAAGTCCAGAGGAGGACAACAAAGACAGTGAAGGGTCTGGAGAACAGGGCTGGGGAGGAGCAGGTGACAGACCTGGGATTGTTTAGCCTGGAGAAAAGGAGGCTGAGGGGAGACCTCATTGCTCTCCTCCCTGAAAGGAGGTTGGAGTGAGTTGGGGTTGGTCTCTTCTCCCTAGGATCAAGTGACAGGACAGCAGGAAATGTCCTCAGGTTGCTTCAGGGGAGGTTTAGGTTGGGCAGGAGGAAGAGTTTCTTCCCCTTGAGGATCATCAAGGCCTGGCCCAGGCTGCCCAGGGCAGTGGTGGAGTCCTCGTTCCCTGAGAGGTCTCAAAGCTGTGGAGGTGTGGTGCTGAGGGTTTAGTGGTGCCCTGGCAGTGCTGGGTTAAGGGTTGGACTCCATGGTCTGAAAGGTCTCTTCCAACCAAAACCATTCTGTGTGCAAAAGAGCAGCCTGGAGAGGAGCACAGAGTGTGTTAGGAAAAGGAAAAAGAATCTTTTTGGTATTGCTAATACTGTAAGGCTATTAAATAGCAATCTTCACCAGCATTTCCTGGAGGCTTTCCTATCCTCAAATCTTTCCTCTTCAAGTAAATATTTTTAATGTTTCATGAGATTTGATTCCATTTTCAGGCTCTGGTGTCCTTCAAACTAAATTTCTGGTTGCCCTGTGGGACACCTTCAGGAACTTTTTTGCTGTCAGGGTGCCAGAGTCCTGGAGCAGGCTGCTAGGACAAAGGGCAGTGGGTGCAACCTGGACCCCAGGAGGTTCCATCTGAACAGGAGGAAAGGGTGTGAGGGTGCTGGAGGCCTGGAGCAGGCTGCCCAGGGAGGTTGTGGAGTCTCCTTCTCTGCAGAGCTTCCAAACCCACCTGACCATTGTGCTGCTGGGCAAGCTGCTGTGGGTGCTCTGCTTTAGCAGGGGGGGTGGAGTGGATGATCTCCAGAGGTCCTTTCCAACTCCCCCCCCATGCTGGGATTCTGGGAATAGCTGCTGGGATTCTGGGAATTTTCCACTCACATCATAAAAAGCAGCAGGAAGGATTTTCAGGCAAATCTTGCCCAATTCAGCCCAACTCTAAAGCATTTATCCCTGCTGCTCCCTGAGGATCTATAGGAGACTTTATGTCATGGAATAATTCAGCTGTTGGAGCAGACATGGCCCAGAAGCCACCAGGCTTGCAGGCTTTGTGCAGGCTTTGACCTGGCTGTAGCAAGGCCAGCAGCTGGGAGAGTCCTCAGCCAGCATTGCCTTCATCTCAGGTTTTGGTGCTGGCTTCTCCAGTTGGCTACTGGAGGCTTTCAGAGGTGGGACTTTGTTCTTTGAGGACAGTATCCCTTGGTCTGGCCCCTTGTGCTTATCGAGACTGAGGTGGTTTTCAGGCACTGCACCCCACCAAGGCTCCTCTGGGAAGCTGGGTGCTCAGCAAAGCTAGAAACCTGAAACTGGTTGTCTTTGGGGGGTTGGTTGGGATTTGTTTGCTTGCTGGTGGTGATGATGGGGTTGGTTGGTTGGTTGGTTTGGTTTGGGAGTGTTGCTGTTGTTTTGATTTGGTTTGTATTCCCCATTCTGTTAAAGATGGAATCACAGGCTGAACTGGGTGGGAAGGAACCTTTCAGGGTCCATCTAGTCCACTAGAGCAGGTTGCTCAGAGAGCCCCAGACAACCTGGCCTGCAATGGGGCAGCTCCTACCTCTCTGGGCAGCCTGGGCAAGGCTCTCACCACCCTCAGTGTCAAATATTCTCCTCTTCTCTCCAGTCTGAACCATAGAATTGTCAGGGTTGGAAGGGACCTCAAGGCTCAGCCAGTTCCAACCCCCCTGCCATGGCCAGGGACACCTCACACTACAGCAGGTTACTCACAGCCACATCCAACCTAAATCTCCCTCTTTGATTTCAAACCATCACCCCTTCTCCTGTCACAACAGGGCCTGCTCAAAAGGTGGTTCCCAGCTGTATTCTCAGCCCCTTTAAGCACTGAAAGGCCACCAGAAGGACTCCCTGAAGTCTTCTCTTCTCCAGGCAGAAAACACCTGTGGGAACAATTTAGATTCCTCTGAAGATCACCTCAGTACCTGCTGTAGGGATGTCCTAAATCCACTGGAAGCTTCCAGAACCTCTGTGAAAAAAGTTCATCCTCAACTTGCAGACTGACCTTGACAGGCTTGGATGGCTGGGCAGAGGCCAGTGGCATGAGACTTCATGAGGCTAAGTGCAGGATTCTGCACACTGGCCACAGCAACCCCAGGCAGTGCTACAGGCTGGGGGCAGAGTGGCTGAGAGCTGCCAGGCAGAAAGGGAGCAGCTGGGGGTGCTGGTAGATAGTAGGCTGAACATGAGCCAGCAGTGTGCCCAGGCAGCCAAGGAGGCCAATGGCATCCTGGCCTGCATCAGGAAGAGTGTGGCCAGCAGGAGCAGGGAAGTCATTCTGCCCTGTGCTCAGCACTGCTGAGGCCACCCCTTGAGTCCTGTGTCCAGTTCTGGGCTCCTCAGCTTAGGAAAGCTGTTGAGCTGCTGGAAGGTGTCCAGAGAAGGGGCAACAGAGCTGGGGAGGGGTCTGGAGCACAGCCCTGGGAGGAGAGGCTGAGGGAGCTGGGCTTGCTTAGCCTGCAGAAGAGGAGGCTCAGGGGAGACCTTCTTGCTCTCTCCAACTCCCTGAAGGGAGGTTGTGGCCAGGTAGGGGTTGGTCTCTTCTCCCAGGCACCCAGCACCAGAACAAGAGGACACAGTCTCAAGCTGTGCCAGGGGTGGGTTGAGGCTGGAGGTGAGGAAGTTCTTCCCAGAGAGATTGGCCCTTGGGATGTGCTGCCCAGGGAGGTGGTGGAGTCGCTGTCCTTGGAGAGCTTCAGGAAGAGCCTGGCTGAGGCCCTTGGTGCCATGGTCTGGTTGATTAGGTGGTGCTGGGTGCTAGGTTGGGCTGGAAGATCTTGGAGGTCTCTTCCCACCTGGTTGATTCTATGAATGCACTCTGTGCTTGTTGTGGTTAACTTGGTGAAGCTGATGAGACTGTCTTCTTTTCCCCCTTGTTAAAGGCTATGGAGGAGGCTTCAACGAGCGAGAGAACGTCGAGTACATCGAGCGCGAGGAGTCGGACGGGGAGTACGATGAGGTAAGGTCTGGAGAGACACCTGCTGGGCTTGGTGGCTTGCAGACCTTTGGGTTTGGTGGGTTCTTTTGTGCTTCCTCTCTTTGTCAAATGCTTAGGAGGTGTTCAAGGCCAGGTTGTATGAGGCCTTGAGCAGCCTGGTCTAGTGGAAGCTGTCCCTGCCCATGGCAGGGGCTTGGAATTAGAATAGAATAGAATTAACCAGGTTGGAAAAGACCTTGGAGATCATCCAGTCCAACCTTACCACCCAACACCATGTGATCAACTTAACCAGGGCACCAAGTGCCTCAGCCAGTCCCCTCTTGAACACTTCCAGTGATGGTGACTCCACCACCTCCCTGGGCAGCACATCCCAAGGGCCAATCTCTCTTGCTGGGAAGAATTTCTTCCTCACCTCCAGCTTAAACCTCCCCTGGCACAGCTTGAGACTGTGCCCTCTTGTTCTGGTGCTGCTTGCCTGGGAGAAGAGACCAACCCCCACCTGGCTACAACCTCCCTTCAGGTAGCTGTAGATGACAGTAAAGGTCTCCCCTGAGCCTCCTCTTCTCCAGGCTAAACAACCCCAGCTCCCTCAGCATCTTTGATCCATCCATGATCTTCAAGGTCCCTTCCAACCAAAACCATTCCCTGAGTCTGTGAACTGAGTGTGATTGAACCTGCTCTGGTTTTTTGGGGTGAAAAACTAGGAATGAGTTGAAATTAAAGTGGTGCAAGCTGGATGAGTTGAACTTCCTTGGGAGCTGGCAAGAGCATCACTCACATAGTGTTCAACCAGGTCTTTCACAAAAGCATCCCATGGACACCAGGATTAATTAATCTCCTATTAACCTCAGATTTGCATGAATCTTCCCTGCCATTAATCCATCCATTTGATCTGAAACAAGCCTCTCTTGACAAAGCTGCTTGCTGCTGACTGATGTTTCAGTGACCCTTCTCCTTCCCCTGGAGCACCAGCACCTTGCAGCTCCATGCTGCTTTGTTTTCTTCTGAGGTTCCCAACCCAAAGCAGCTGGAGATGGTTTCTGAGTCCCTCCTCTCCTAATCCAATGTAGTTTTGTAGTTTGCAACTTGGTGTTGCTTCCTTGTCTTGTGAGTTTGCCAACCCAAAGCAGCTGGAGATGGTTTCTGAGTCCCTCCTCTCCTAATCCAATGAATCTTTGCAGTTTGGACGCAAGAAGAAAAAGTACAGAGGGAAGCCAGTTGGTCCTGCATCTATCCTGAAGGAAGTAGAAGATAAGGAATCTGAAGGAGAAGATGAGGAGGATGAGGATGAAGATCTTTCCAAATACAAACTGGATGAGGTAGTGTGCTGTTGGTTTATTTTCTATCCATGTTTTATTGCTCCAGTTCAGTGCTGGGCAGGTAAAGCTTGCTCTGGGCTTTTTAGTTGCCTTCAGAGCAGTTCAGAGGAGCAGCTCTCAGTGGAGGTGCCTACAGCTTCTCTACAGCCTGTGCACAAGCTGGTTTCTTCTCAACACCAGGCCAGCTCTTCTGGCCAACAAGGCTCCATGGAGGAGGACCTTGGAGTCTTGGTGGGCAGTGAGTTATCTATGCTCCAGCAATGTGCCCTCATGGCCAAGTAGGCCAATGGTTTCTGGGGGGGCATGAAGGAGAGTGTGGCCAGCAGGTCAAGGAAGGTTCTCCTGCCCCTGAACAATGCCCTGGTGAGGCCACATCTCAAGTCTGGTGGCCAGCTCTGGGCTCCTGCTGCAAGAGAGTCCAGTAGAGGCTCCATAATGCTGAGGGGCCTGCAGCAGCTCTGGGAGGAGGAAAGGCTGAGAGCCCTGGGGCTGTTGAGCCTGCAGGAGTGCAGCCCCAGAGGGGATCTGAGCAATGCTCAGCAAGAGCTAAAGGACCAGGGGGGTGCAAGAGGATGGGGCCAGACTCTTCTTAGAGGTGTCCTGTGATAGGATAAGGGGCAACAGATGCTTACTGGAGCCCAGGAGGTTCCATCTGAACAGGAGGAGAAATTTCTTTGGTGTGAGGGTGCTGGAGGGCTGGAGCAGGCTGCCCAGAGAGGCTGTGGAGTCTCCTGGTGTGGAGAGCTCCCAAAGCCAGCTGGGCACTGTGCTGCTGGGCAAGCTGCTGTGGGTGCCCTGCTTTAGCAGGCAGTTGGAACTAGGTGGTCTTTGAGGTGCCTTCCAACCCAAAGCATCCTGATTCTGTGGAATCACAGCAAATGGGAATTCAGGTGGTGGGGTTTTTTTGCAGGCCTTTTAATAATTTGCTTTGAAACACAAGTTTGCAGTCACATTTTATCATACTCCTCCAAGGCTGAGCCCAGCCATCCACCCAACACCGCCGTGGCCATCAAACCACGTCCCCAGGTGCCACAGCCACGTTTCTGGAACACCTCCAGGCATGGTGATTCCACCACCTCCCTGGGCAGCCTGTGCCAGTGCCTGACCACTCTAGCAAGAATTAAATTGCTCCTCATGTCCAACCCAAACCTCCTCTGGCCCAATTTCAGGCCATTTCCTCTCATTCTGTCCCCTGACACTAGGCAGAAGACACCAACCCCTCACCCACAATAAGTAGAAAACCCAACAGAAGAAAGGGCAAGAAAGCTGGGGAGGGGTCTGGAGCACAGCCCTGGGAGGAGAGGCTGAGGGAGCTGGGCTTGCTTAGCCTGCAGAAGAGGAGGCTCAGGGGAGACCTTCTTGCTCTCTGCAACTCCCTGAAGGGAGGTTGTAGCCAGCTGGGGGTTGGTCTCTTCTCCCAGGCAAGCAGCAGCAGAACAAGAGGACACAGTCTCAAGCTGTGCCAGGGGAGGTTTTGATTGGAGGTGAGGAAGAAATTCTTGCCAGCAAGAGAGATTGGCCCTTGGGATGTGCTGCCCAGGGGGGTGGTGGAGTCCCCATCCCTGGAGGTGTTCAGGAAGAGCCTGGCTGAGGCACTTGGTGCCATGGTTGGGTTGCTCAGATGGTGTTGGGTGAGAGGTTGGACTCAATGATCTCCGAGGTCTTTTCCACCCTGGTTACTTCTATTCTATCCTATTGTAAACTACCAAATCAGTGAAGTTGGTTTTTTTTTCTCCTTTGCCTCTGCACTTTTCAGGATGAGGATGAAGATGATGCTGACCTTTCCAAATACAATCTTGATGCCAGTGAAGAAGAGGACACTAACAAGAAAAAGAAAGCCCCCCGGCGCAGCCGCTCCAAGTCTCGATCTTCTCACTCGCGCTCATCGTCGCGCTCATCCTCTCACTCAAGCTCAAGGTCTAGGTCCAGGTAAACGGGTACAGGTCAAGGGTAACACCAGGCAAAATGTCAGTATCTAACTTCTTTATTTACCTTTTTGGTTTAATTATTATTATTACTCATTTTTGGATTGCTTTGACACTTCTAGTTTAAAGGTCGTTAACGGTTTTTATCTACCCAGGTAGATCGTGTCCCGTCCTGACCTCCTCCTGATCCTCAGGGAGGCTTCTTGGGCCCCATAGTTGATTTAAATGGACTTGATGTTTCTGCTGAGCCCTTCCAGTTAACTTCCAAGATGTAACTTCTTTAACAATTTGATTTTTCAGGCTGCTTGGTTCAAGGGGGTGAAGTTTGGTAGCAGCGTTGAGGTGTTGGATACCTGAGACCTCGAGCAGCGTGCTCTAGTGGGAGGGGTCCCTGCCCGTGGCTGGGGACTTGGAACCAGATGATATTTCAAGGTCTTTTCCAATCCAAACCATTCTATGAGAGAGAGAGCAGCAGAATGTTGCTGAAGTGGGAGGAGGTGGCACAAGAGGGCAGCCATAGAATCATAGAACTTGAGGTTACAAAAGCCCTTTAAGATCATCCAGTCCAACCATCCTCTACCTCTGCCAAGGCTGCTGCTAAACCAGCACCAAGTATCTGCCTCTTGTAAACACCTCCAGGGATGGGGATTCAGCCACTTCCCTGAGGAGCCTGTTCTAGTGTTTGAGAACCCTTTCAGGGAAGAAATTTCTTATAGCATCTAACCTATGCCTCCCTTGCTGCAACTTCAGGCTATTTCCTCTTGTCCTGAGGAGAAGGGAGAAGAGACCAACCCCTAGCAGGCTCCAGCCTCTTTTCAGGGAGTTGTAGAGAGCCAGAAAGTCTTCCCACAGCCTCCTTTTCTTCAGGCTGAACAAACCCATCTCCCTCAGCTGCTCCTCACCAGACCTGTTCTTTAGAGCCTTCACCAGCTTCCTTGCCCTTCTCTGCGCTCTGATAAGACTCTGGCCCCATCCTCCTTCCCCCCACCTTTTAACTTTTGCTGAGCATTGAGCAGATCCCCTCTCAGGCTGATCTTCTCCAGGCTCAACAGCCCCAGGTCTCTCAGCCTTTCCTCCTCACGGAGATGTTTGAGGCCCCTCAGCATGTTTGGAGCCTCCCCTGGACTCTCTCCAGTAGTTTCCTGTCCCTCTTGAGTGGGGAGCCCAGAACTGGACCCAGGACTCCAGCTATATTCTCCCTAGGGCAGAGCAGGAGAGCCTCCCTCAATCTGCAGGCCACACTCTCTTTCATGCCCTTCAGGAGCCCATTGGCCTTCTTGTCCACAAGGGCCCATTGCTGGCTTATGAGGCCTTGTTCTCAACCAGGACATGGCTGTGTTGCCCTCTGTGAGGACAGTGCAGCCAGCACAGACTACATTGGAGTGTAGGACCTATTTTGGGGAGTGGGCAGGTCAAGGAAGACAGAGGAGCCTCATCTGGCCATTAACTTAGTTCCTTAATTCACAAATGTCAGCAGCAAAGTCAAAGGAGGTTGTCCTAAGGGAAACTGGCTGGAAGTCTTGCAATCTCCTGGTGAACTTTTTGCTTCTAGCTACAGCTAATTCACTGGCAGTAATCCCTGCCACGTGTGGCTGCTTGTTTGTGCTGTTTAAGAAGGTTTTGGTCCATGTCATGGTTGGGTTATGTTCACACTGCCTTTGTTTGGCACACAAAATGAAAGGGACCTGGTGGTGATGCCCGCTGGGAGGTTGACAGCGTGTGGAAGATACTCTTCCTGAGGATATGATTAGGAGTTGGCTGCAGTGCTGCCTCCCTGCAGTGGCTCCTGCACCTCTGCTGCCGTTGGTAGATCCATTCTGTGGTTTGTGCTTTAAAGAAAACCATAGCATCCCACAATCATGGAATCATTGAGGTGGGAGAAGACCTTCAGGATCATCAGCATGACACAAATGGCACATAATTCTGACTAGCTCAACCAGTGTTAATGTTGTCTGCTTTTTCAGAGAAGAATTAACTAACTTTTGATGTTTGATGCAGGAGAAAGTCTTTATGAGGCCTCGAGCAACCTGGTCTAGTGGAAGGTGTCCCTGCCTATGGCAGGGGGGTTGGGGTGGAAGGTCCCTTCCAACCCAAACCATTCTGTGGATCTGTGAAATTATGGATCTGTGAATCTCTGGAAGCTCAAAACTGCTGCCAACACACTTGTGAGCCCTGCCTTGAGGAGCTAGCTAGCTAGCCCAAATTCTTTCCTTGCTCTACTTTTCAAGCAGCTTGATGGTTTTCAAGTTAAAGCACAAACCAAAAGTTAAGGCCTGGAGCTCATGAAGCAGTGAGTAGATTTGCAGTGGTTTCCTTTTGCCAGGTAACTGCAGTCCTGTTTAATTTCTCTGTCATTAAAGGCTGACTTGGTTGGTTTTGCTGCACCATCTCCCTGTCAGTTGTGTGTTTCCCAAGCGTGCTGTGGTGGTAGCTGGGGGAGTAGGAGGGAATGGTCACTTCTCCAGTAGCTCTAGGCCAAACTGTGTTGCTTCATGGTTTGTCTCTTGCTGCTAACAACTGCAGATCTTCTGCTGAATTCCAGTCAGACACTGGGAAAAAAAAAACACTTCCCTGTTGTTTCAGGTCCCATTCAAGAAGTTCTTCCAGTTCCAGATCAAGATCTCGTTCCAGTTCCAGAGAGCAATCTAGATCTCGTGGGTCGAAATCCAGGTGAATGAGGTAGCACTCTGTCCTTGCAGAGAGAACACAAGGGCAGAGGAACCAACCTCTGGTTGATTTCATCCTGGTCAAAAAAAACCATTACACAGGTTCACAGATTGCATCAGGTTGGAAGGGGACCCTCCAAGGTCATCTTGTCCAGCCCCCCTGCAGGCAGCAGGGACACCTTCAACTAGAGCAGGCTGCCCAGGGGCCACATCAAGTCTGATCTTGAATGTCTCTAGGGATGAGGCCTCAACCACCTCTCTGGGCAACCTGTTCCAGTGTTCCACCACTTGCATTGTGAAGAACTTCCTCCTGATGTCCAACCTAAATCTACCTTGCTGTAGTTTCAAACCATTTCCCCTAGTCCGGTCGCCACGGGCCCTTCTAAACAATCTCTCCCCAGCCTTCCTGTAGCTCCCTTCAGGTACTGGAAGGCTACTCCAGGGTCTCCCTGGAGCCTTCTCTTCTCCAGGCTGCACAACCCCACCTCCCTCAGCTTGTCCTCATAGGAGAGGTGCTGAAGCCCTCTGATCATCTTTGTAGCCACCTCTGGACCTGCTCCAGCATGTCCATGTCTCTCCTATGCTGGGGGTCCCAGAGCTGTACCGAGTGCTGCAGGTGAGCAGTACTCTCACCAGAGCAGAACATTGACTCCTTTTGTTCTCAGAACTGCTGGAGTCTCTGCACCAGGTTGTTGCCACCACAGATGTATTTCTTGAGAGTGAGAGGTTTGGGTTGAAGAGCTTTAGTTTGGGCTAAGGTAGAGGAGTGGACACCACAGATCTTCACTAGGAAGGAAGAAGGATTTTAGTGTTTGTGTGTTTGCCTCAGGACTTTTTGCCAGTTCTGCTTCATGTGAGAGAGTGTTAGAAAGCAGACAATGCTCCTGGCTTTGGGTTTGTGGAATCATAGAATTGTTTGGGTTGGAAAAGTCCTCTTAAGATTGAGTCCAGCCTTCAACCTAACACCACCACAGCCTCTAAGCTATGTCTCCAAGTGCCAGGGCCACACCTTTCTTGAACACCTCCAGGGATGGAGACTCCAGCACCTCCCTGGGCAGCCTGCTCCAATGCCTGACCACTCCTGCAGGAAAGGAATTGTTCCTCATGTCCAGCCTAAAACCTCCTCTGGCCCAGGGGGGAAGGTGCTAACATATCTGACCCCCACTAGATAGTGCTGCTGCTAGCTTCATAACATCTGGAAATGTCAGGAGTGAACCCTGTGGGAAGCTGCCAGCAGTCAGAGCTGGCTGATGCCGTGGAGGGAGCAGTGGCTGGCCTGGGTGGTGGAGTCAGCAAAGCATGCAAGTTCCTTCAGGTGTCCTGCTAGCAGGACATGCCTCTTGTGATGAAGAGCTGTCCCACCTCCAGGCAGGCAGAGAGTTTTGAACCTGTAAGGAAGGAAGACTTGAGTTGGGAAGAGCAAATCCCACATGCTGCCACCACGCTTTGGTGACACAAACCTGCTGTGGACGATGCCCTAAGGCTCAGCTGAGATGGAATCTGTGGGTTTATTAGGAAGAGGGAAATCATGTCTCTGCTCCCTGGGGTATTAGTTTGCTTGTTGCAAGACGTCCACCAAGTGTCCTCAGCGTGTTAGGAGCAGGACTGTGGTGTTATGTACAGTGAGAACCCTGAAAACACTTCTCCCACAACAGAAATTCTGGGATGTTTGGGTTTCTCTTAAAGACTTAATCCAACTTACTGGGAAAAAAAACCTCAATCCTGTTAGATGTTTTTCTGTCATTTCAGTTACAGGTTAGGACTTTGACTCTGTTCTTTTGGTTTTTTCCCCACCAGTAGGTTGTTTTTTTTCCCCTTGGCTTTTTAGATAGCCAAAATGATTTCTGAGTCAAGCTGCTTTGGCTTTATTCTTTGTTAAGCATCCACAGGACTGCAGTTAGAGAGGAGGGGTTGAAGCAGTTTGGTTACTTTCCACACAAATTTACTTTGAGGTTTCTAAATAGATTTTCTGAAGGGTTTTAATGTTCCACTCAGGGCTGGATTAAAAACTCCAGTGTGAAATATCCAGTGATAGGAAGTCTCAGGGTTAAATTGGTGGTTGGGTTTTCAAGCCAAGAACCCTTATTAATGGATTGATTGGGGTTACATCTGGTTTTCAAGCTCAAAGCTCAACATGCTCTGAACAGTTGCAAGGTTTTGCGAAAATGTTGAAAAGTTGGGAGGAAAGGCTGAAGAGCTTGGAGGGGGAAAGGCTGAAGAGCTTGGAGGGGGAAAGGCTGAAGAGCTTGGAGGGGGAAAGGCTGAAGAGCTTGGAGGGGGAAAGGCTGAAAGGAGGAGGGCTTGGGGGAGGCAGGGCTGAAGAGCTTGGAGGGGGAAAGGCTGAAAGGAGGAGGGCTTGGGGGAGGCAGGGCTGAAGAGCTTGGGGGAGGCAAGGCTGAAAGGAGGAGGGCTTGGGGAGGCAGGGCTGAAGAGCTTGGAGGGGAAAGGCTGAAAGGAGGAGGGCTTGGGGGAGGCAGGGCTGAAGAGCTTGGAGGGGGAAAGGCTGAAAGGAGGAGGGCTTGGGGGAGGAAAGGCTGAAGAGCTTGGAGGGGGAAAGGCTGAAAGGAGGAGGGCTTGGGGGAGGAAAGGCTGAAGAGCTTGGGGGAGGAAAGGCTGAAGAGCTTGGGGGAGGAAAGGCTGAAGAGCTTGGAGGGGGAAAGGCTGAAAGGAGGAGGGCTTGGGGGAGGAAAGGCTGAAGAGCTTGGAGGGGAAAGGCTGAAGAGCTTGGAGGGGGAAAGGCTGAAAGGGGGAGGGCTTGGGGGGGGAAAGGGTGAAAGGGGGAGGGCTTGGAGGGGGAAAGGCTGAAAGGGGGAGGGCTGGTGAGTGCTGGAAGGGGCTTTCCAAACCTGTATCGAGAAACAGTGTTTAGCAAACTTTATTAGAGGAAACACCACGGCAGTAGAGGCTTTGTTGGCAGGTAACTGAGGAGTAAGTATGAAAGCCCCCAGATGTTGATGTGCCCATGCTCTGGAGGCACTAGAGTAGGGAGCCCTCATTCCAACTGTCTCTGTTTTTGTTCTTTTCTTTTGTTCTTTTGGTTTTGTTGCTTTGTTGTGCTTTTGGTTGGTTGTTTTGTTTGTTGTTTATTTTTTTTTTCCCCTATAATTACTGCCAGAATTAAATCTGATTTATTTCTTAATCAATAAAGATCCAGCTCCAGGTCCTACAGGGGTTCTTCCACCCCAAGGAAAAGATCTTACTCAAGCTCTCGTTCCTCCTCTTCCCCCGAGAGAAGCAAGAAGAGAAGTCGCTCTCGATCCTCTTCCGCTGGCGAGCGCAAAAAAAGACGATCGAGATCCCGGTCACCAGAAAGGTTTGGGTTTCTGTAGCATAAGAATTGGCTGTGTTTGAAATGTCTGACTTGCAGTGCTGCCTCCCTGGGCTTTGTTCCTTCTGGGGCTGAAGGATTCTCGGGGCAAGAGTGTCGGGATTCGGAGCAGGTTCCTCTCAGGGCAAGAGCTGAATCCCAGCAGTTGAGATTCAGAGGAGGTTCCTCTCAGAGCAAGAGTTGAATCCCAGCAGTTGAGAGTCAGAGCAGGTTTCATAGTTTCATAGTTTCAGTTAGGGTTGGAAGGGACCACAAGGATCATCTAGTTCCAACCCCCCTGCCATGGGCAGGGACACTCTACACTAGATCAGGCTGGCCAGAGCCTCATCCAGCCTGGTCTTAAACACCCCAAGGAACAGGGCCTCAACCACCTCCCTGGACAACCCATTCCAGGGCCTCACCACCGTCACGGTGAAGAACTTCCTCCTCACCTCCAGCCTGAATCTCCCCACCTCCAGCTTCATTCCATTCCCCCTAGTCCTATTACTCCCTGATAACCTGAGGTTCCTCTCAGGGCAAGAGCTAAATCCCAGCAGTTGAGATTCAGAGCAGATTCCTCTCAGGGCAAGAGTTGAATCCCAGCAGTTGAGATTCAGAGGAGGTTCCTCACAGGGCAAGAGCTGAATCCCAGCAGTTGAGATTCAGAGGAGGTTCCTCTCAGGGCAAGAGCTGAATCCCAGCAGTTGAGATTCAGAGCAGATTCCTCTCAGGGCAAGAGTTGAATCCCAGCAGTTGAGATTCAGAGGAGGTTCCTCTCAGGGCAAGAGCTGAATCCCAGCAGTTGAGATTCAGAGGAGGTTCCTCTCAGGGCAAGAGCTGAATCCCAGCAGTTGAGATTCAGAGGAGGTTCCTCACAGGGCAAGAGCTGAATCCCAGCAGTTGAGATTCAGAGGAGGTTCCTCACAGGGCAAGAGCTGAATCCCAGCAGTTGAGATTCAGAGGAGGTTCCTCTCAGGGCAAGAGTTGAATCCCAGCAGTTGAGATTCACATCAGTGGTTGATTTTTCCCAAGCCAGTCCTGCAATTTAGAAATCAAAATTCTATTTCCAGGGTTAAATTTAGATTATATTTTTGGGGGGGGGGGGGGGCTAAGGGGGGGAGGGAGGGGCCGTGTGTTTAATGTGAACTTGATGAGTTTCCAGCGGTTTAGAGCTCTTCCTATGATCCTAGAAGCCCCTTTCTCAGAGATCCTTCCACTGTAATAGTAGGATGCAAACTACTCCAGAGGAAAAAGAAAAGGGGGAGGGGGGTGGGGGGGCTGCTGGAAGGAGCTTCCAACTCATTTCTTTGCATGCTTTCTCCCCTTTGTGTCTTGCAGACGCCGCAGATCGTCCTCTGGATCTTCTCACTCTGGGTCCCGCACGAGCTCTAAAAAGAAATAAACGTGCAAAAAGCTCACACATTTCAAACAAAAACAAACAAACAAACACCCAACAAAACAAAAGCAAACAACAGAAACCAACAGGAGAAAAAAAAACAAAAACAAAAACAAACAACCAACAAAATCCAGTCAGTGCATGAGACATTTTTACAGAGTTGGTGTCTTAAACTTGGTCAGAAGTGCTGAATCTGCTAGTAGAGGTGCATGTCTGTCCTTGCTTGCTGGAAACCTGCAGCTTTGTTCATTCATCAGACAACAACAACAACAAAAAAGCCTTGAGGTAGCATTTTAAGCCATAAACTGCCCACAGGAGGTGTGAAAGTTTTTGATTGGTTGGCTAAGGAGAGGTTTGTTAACTTTTAAAGGCTCGGTTTAAGGGGTTCCTGGCTCTGGTGTAACGTGTCTGAGCAGGTGCAGGTTGGATATGGCCTCCCACAGCTCTGCTCTTCAGGTCACCCATGGTGTCTGAGGATGCCCCCCCCAGGTGACCCATGGTGCCTGAGGCTGCCCCCCCCAGGTCACCCATGGTGTCTGAGGCTGCCCCCCCCAGGTCACCCATGGTGCCTGAGGATGCCCCCCCCCAGGTCACCCATGGTGCCTGAGGCTGCCCTCCCCAGGTCACCCATGGTGCCTGAGGCTGCCCCCCCCAGGTCACCCATGGTGCCTGAGGGTGCCCCCCCCCAGGTCACCCATGGTGCCTGAGGATGCCCCCCCCCAGGTCACCCATGGTGCCTGAGGATGCCCCCCCCCAGGTCACCCATGGTGCCTGAGGATGCCCCCCCCAGGTGACCCATGGTGCCTGAGGGTGCTCCCCAGGTCAGTATCTGAGGAGTAGAGGAAGAGCCTGTGAGCTTTCTGCATCCAACCCTTGAGCTTGTCTGATGTAGCTCGAATGGGACCACAAGAGATTATTAAGGTAGCTGCAGGGCTGGTGTCACCTTTTGGATGACAGTAGTGAGTAATTAGCTCTAATTCTTTGTTATTTTTCTGTGCTGAAGTAAAAGTAGAGCTGGATGCCCCTCTCTTTAGCTGTGCTCAGTGCAAAGTAGCTGTGAAACACCCAATCCATCCTAGGCTTCTGTAGAGTTAGACCTCATTCCTTCCAAGCGAGGGTGGTTGAGACATCAAGCACTGTCCTCTCCGCTGCTTGAGTGCCCCTCTTTAGAAACCACTTGCTGCCATCAGTGGTCCTCCCACTGTGTGGACCCTGGACTCCAGGATCCTCTTGAGGAGCTGCTCTTTGAGTGTGGGATTAGCTTCTTGGGATCAGTGAAGCTTCTGCAGGCCGCCTGCAGAATCCCCTCGGGGGGCCGGCTTAGCGCTGTCAAGGTATTGCAATTTCATTTCTATTTAAGAATAAAGGAGCAGAAAGGTTTGGCCTCTTCCACGTGTTCCTCATCAATCTCTCTTTGGGGTTTTGTTGCTTTGGTGGGTGGGGTTTTTTTTTTTCCTCCCCCTTTCAAGAGCATTTATGGCTTAAAATGCTTTCATGGACTCAAATGTTGCTAGCAGCGCCCCGCTCAAACTTTTGGCCTCTCTCGAGCTCCGTTGGGCTTTAGGAAAGGTTTTTAATCCCATCAGTGCCACCACACAAGGTAAGTATGGTAAGGACAATAATTCTCTACCTGAGGAAAGGGATCTTTTTATTATATATATATATATTATTTTTCTTGAGGAGCATTTTGATGCCCACAGTTCCAAAAACTCCATCCAGATTCTGCCTTTCTGGGCTTTGGTTTTGTTCGGACCCCCCCCCCCCAAACAACGACAGAGCAAAGCCTGAAAAGCTTCATTTCCATTGCTGGAGACACTCAGAGATGCAGGAAGGGGGGTTTGGGTGGCAGGGGGGGCTTTTTTTGGTGTGTGGGTGTGTGTGTAAAAAAATCTTTCAATAACCTCTTAATTACCTTTTTTGTTCTGTTTTGCAGCTTAAATGCTCTGCACTCTCCTCTGTCATGCTTTCATTTCCAATTCCAAAGCTTAAACCTTGTGTAGGGCTGCACAAGAGCAGGTTTTAGTCTTGTAACTGTGCCTCTTTGCCAAGTTCCCCAAGGCCTAACACACCTGTGCAAAGCAGAGCAGATAGATGCTTTCTTGTTAGCTCTTTTGGAGGGGGGGTTCATTTTTTTCTCTCCCTTTCTTTTGGGTTTGTTGTTTTGGTTTTTGGTTTGGGTTGTTGCTTTTGGGGTTGTTTTTTTGAGGAGGAGGTTTTGGGGGTTTGTTATTTTCCTCTCTCTTTCCCCTTGTGCTTTGTATTCAAATTGTTGCTGTACTTCAAGGGGGGAGAGGTTTTAGCTTTAGCAGACAGACACAAGGGGGGAGGAAAAAAAAAACCTAAGTAAATGATGGTTTCATTTGGCTTTAGATTTAAAACAAACCACCTGTAAGGCAAAAATTATTCTGTAGACAAGAAGGAAAAAAAAGTGTAAATAAAAGCTGTGAGTTAACTGTGCAGTGAGTCCTTTTCTCTTGGAGACCACCAGCAAGCCTTCATGGAGCACTGTTTGGGTTGGAAGAGACCTTGAAGATCATCTAATTCCAGCTCCTTGCACTAGACCAGCTTGCTCAAGGCTTCATCCAACTGGTGCTAATTAATTAGAATAGAATAGAATAGACCAGGTTGGAAATTACCTCAGAGATCATCCAGTCCAACCTCTCACCCAACACCATCTAAGCAACTCAACCATGGCACCAAGGGCCTCAGCCAGGCTCTTCCTAAACACCTCCAGGGATGGGGGACTCCACCACCTCCCTGGGCAGCACATCCCAAGGGCCAATCTCTCTCTTCCTCACATCCAGCCTGAAACTCCCCTGGCACAGCTTGAGACTGTGTCCTCTTGTTCTGGTGCTGCTTGCTTGGGAGAAGAGTCCAACCCCCATCTGGCTACAACATAGTTTCATAGTTTCAGTTAGGGTTGGAAGGGACCACAAGGATCATCTAGTTCCAACCCCCCTGCCATGGGCAGGGACACCCTGCACTAGATCAGGCTGGACAGAGCCTCATCCAGCCTGGTCTTAAACATCCCTGCAGGGAGTTGGAGAGAGCAAGAAGGTCTCCCCTGAGCCTCCTCTTCTGCAGGCTAAGCAAGCCCAGCTCCCTCAGCCTCTCCTCCCAGGGCTGTGCTCCAGACCCCTCCCCAGCTTTCTTGCCCTTCTCTGGACACCTTCCAGCAGCTCAACACCTTTCCTAACCTGAGGAGCCCAGAGCTGGACACAGGACTCCAGGTGTGGCCTCAGCAGTGCTGAGCACAGGGCAGAATGACCTCCCTGCTCCTGCTGGCCACACTGTTGCTGATCCAGGCTGGGATGCCATTAATCAATCAGTCTGGAGCTTCTACCTCTCAGATACCCAGCAAGAGAGTGAGAGTGTGGCTCCTTCAGCAGCTGCCAACCATTAGGGGTTGACCTGCTGGAAAGCATCTGGGAAAGGCCTGGGAGCGCTGGTGGACAGTAAGTTAGCCATGGGCCAGCAATGTGCCCTTGTGGCCAAGAAGGCCAATGGTGGCCAGCAGGTTGAGGGGAAGTTCTTCTACTCTTACTACCTTCAGGAGCATCATGTTCTGTTCTGGGCTCCCCAGTTCATGAGGGACAGGAACTACTGGAGAGTTCAACCTGGGGCTGTTGAGCCTAGAGAAAAGAAGCCTGAGAGGGAATCTTACTGATGTTCTGATAGGGGGTCTGAAGAGTGGGTGTCCAGAAGAAGGGGCCAGACTCTTCTCAGTGGTGCCTAGTGACAGAACAAGGGGCAGTGGGTGTAAATGGGAGCCCAGGAGGTTCCACCTCTAAAGGAGGTGCTGGAGGCCTGGAGCAGGCTGTCCAGAGAGGCTGTGCAGTCTCTGGAGAGCTTCTAAACCCATATGGCCCTTGTGATCCTGGGCAAGCTGCTGTAGGTGCCCCTCTTCTAGCCAGGGGGTTGGACTGGATGATCTCCAGAGGTCCCTGCCAGCCCCTACCATTCTGTGATTTTATTGCTCTGGGTGCCAGAGGTATTTTCTTTGTGCTGCATCTCTAAATTACAGGGGTTAGAGGAAGCAGTGTGTTCATCACAGCGTGATGGGCATAGGAAGGAACCTCTGGGAATCATCCAGTCCAACCCCTCTGCTAAAGCAGGGCACCCACAGCAGCTTGCCCAGGAGCACAATGCCCAGCTGGGCTTGGAAGCTCTCCAGAGAACACAACCTCTCTGGGCAGCCTCCTCCAGGGCTCCTGCACCCTCACACCAAAGAACCTTCTCCTCTTCTTCAGATGGAACCTTCTGGGTTCCAATTTGTGCCCGCTGGCCCTTGTTCTGTCACTGGGCACCACCGTGGGTTGGACTGGATGATCTTGAAAGGTCTCTGGCTACGAGGCCGGCCCCCCAGGGAGAGGACGGGGACAGCCGCGGTGCCACCCGGGGGCAGCAGAGCTCTAGGGCCGGGCTCAAGCGGCACAAGTCAACGCCGTCTTGCTGGGTAGCGGCCGGGAGCGTCCCCCCGACACTGAGAGAGCCATTCCCGTCCCTGCGGGAACCACTCCTAGTTCAGATGGAGCCATTCCCGTCCCTGGGAGACGCGACCACGTCCATGAAGGAGACCTTCCCGTCCCGAAGTGAACCATCCTGGACTCTGACGGAGCTAAATGAATCGGCCCCGCCCCTGAGGCGGGCGGCTACGTCCATGAAGGAGCCATCCCCATCCTGGAGGAGCCATCCCCGTCCCAGAGGCAACCGTCCCGCCCCAGAGGGAGCTGTCCCCTTCCCATGGGGAGCTATCGCCGCGTCGGTGGGCTGCCGGTGCTCCCGGCCCCCCAGACGCCTTCTTGGGGCCAGGGCAGCGCCCCCGGGCCGGCGGCTGAGGGCGGTGCGCTGGGGGCCGGAGCTGCCCCGCCCGTCCCCTCCCCTCGGGACGGGAGGCTCCGTCCCCCCGCACGCCCTCCGCCTTATAACGGCTCCCGCCCGCTCCTCTCCGTGCCTCCTGGTCCCCTGCGCGCTGCCCGCTGCCATGGAGCGGCTCCTCGGCTCCCCGCTGCCGCCGCCTCGGTAACCCTTTGCCATGAGCCCCTGGCAGCAGTGCCAGGGCGGCCCCAACCGCACCGAGCCCAGCGCCATGGGGCAGCGAGGCAACGGGACGGGGCGGGCGGCGGCGGCCGAGAGCTGCAGCGCCGTGTCGGTGGCGTTCCCCCTGACCATGATGATCACTGGCATCGTGGGCAATGCCCTGGCCATGCTGCTGGTCTCCCGGAGCTACCGGGCTAAGGAGAGCCGGAGGAAAAGGTCCTTCCTGCTGTGCATCGGCTCCCTAGCGCTCACCGACCTGCTGGGGCAGCTGCTCACCAGCCCCATCGTCATCTCCGTCTACTTGGCCAACCGCTCCTGGGACGCCGTCGACCCTTCGGGTCACCTCTGCTCCTTCTTTGGCTTCAGCATGACGGTGTTCGGGCTCTGCCCGCTGTTCATCGCCAGCGCCATGGCCGTGGAGAGGACGCTGGCCATCCGGGCGCCCCACTGGTACGCCAGCCACATGAAGACACGGGTGACCAGGGCGGTGCTGCTGGGCATCTGGCTGACCGTGCTGGCCTTCGCCCTGCTGCCCATCGCCGGCCTGGGCCACTACACCCTGCAGTGGCCCGGGACGTGGTGCTTCATCGGCACCGGGGGCAGCCAGCTGGCCGGCAGCCTCTTCTTCGCCTGCACCTTCGCCGTCCTGGGGCTCCTCTCCCTGGTGGTGACGGTGGCTTGCAACCTGGCCACCATCGAGGCTTTGGTGTCTCGGTGTCGGACCAAGGCGACCGCGCCGCGCTCCAGCAAGCAGTGGGGGAGGATCGCCATGGAGACGCTGATCCAGCTCCTGGGGATCATGTGTGTCCTCTCAGCCTGCTGGTCACCGCTGCTGGTAGGTCGCCTTGCCACCCATCCTCAGGTCACCCCAGACCTCCTCCCTCCCTCCCTCCTTCCTTTAGGGCAGGAGGTTTCCACCGGGACCCTCACTTCAGGTTCCACACCAACTGTACGGGCATGCATGGCCCCTGAGAAGAGAAAGCAGGGACAGGCACAGAGTTTGGGGGATATCAGGCATGGAAGGCTGGCAGGAGGGAAGCTGGGAGAGGGCCATCAGGATACCAAAGTGCAGCACGTTTGGAATATAAGGCAAAGGAACTGGAGTCAAAAGGAGGGACCTTGAGCAAAGTGAGGGTCTTGTACAGAGGAGAAAGGCAGAGTGTAGGGAGCCCATGGGTCTGGAGAGGACACTGAGGTTGGCAGTGCTTAGGGCACAGAGCCACAGGCAGATGCAGAGGGGGCCAGTTGGTGCTGGCTGCAGAGGCATGGAGGGCAGGTTATGCTCCTGCTCAACATGTTCTACCTACTCCATAGCACCGTAGAGGTCTGGAGGGGGTAGGACAGGGGGAGCCAGATCCTTCTTATTCCTCTTTTAGGGGGAATGTGTGAGGTTTATTGAGACCTTACCATGCTGGAGCCCTGTGTCCGTGGCAAACAGCCAGTGTCCATCACTTCTTTGCTCCCACTTCACCACAAAACTTCCTTTGGTGCTTCATGGCTTGGTGAGGGCCTCCTGGTTTTCACCCTGGCTGATGTACAGCAGCACTCTGAGCTTGTCAGTTCTGGTTTGTAAAGGACCTTTGCATTTCTTTGTTATTCCTCACTGAACACCATTTCTTTCTTCTCAAACTGAGCTCCTCATGAAGCTTCCAGCACCTGAAGGGGCTACAGGAGAGCTGGGGAGGGCCTTTATACAAGAGCTTGGAGTACTAGGGCAAGGGGCAATGGCTTTGAGCCAGAAGAGGGGAGATGGAGCCTGGAGATTAGGAAGAAATTCTTTCCAGTGAGGGTGGTGAGGCACTGCAGCAGGTTGCCCAGGGAGGTGGTGTCTGAGCCATCCCTGGAGGTGTCTGAGCCCAGGTTGGATGAGGGCTTGAGCAATCTGGGCTGGTGGGAGGTGTCCCTGCCCATGGCAGGGGGCTGGAACTCGACGATCTTCAAGGTCCCTCCCAACCTAAACCATTCCATGAATCTGTGGATTAGGAATAGAGGAGGCTGAATCCATGTCTCTTTCTGACACAGAATCATGGAACTGTCAGGGCTGGAAGGGACCTCAAGGCTCAGCCAGTCCCAACCCCCTGCCATGGCCAGGGACACCTCACACCACAGCAGCTTGCTCACAGCCACCTCCAGCCTGGCTGCAAACACCTCCAGGCAGGAGGCTGCCACCACCTCCCTGGGCAACCTGTGCCAGGCTCTCACCACCCTCATGGGCAACAACTTCTTCCTCACAGCCAATCTCAATCTCCCCATTTCTAGTTTTGCTCCATCCCCCCCCAGTCCTATCCCTCCCTGACACCCTCCAAAGTCCCTCCCCAGCTTTCTTGCAGCCCCCTGCAGATCCTGGAAGGCCACAATGAGGTCTCCTGGGAGCCTTCTCTTCTCCAGACTGAACAGCCCCAACTCCCTCAGTCTGTCCTCAGAGCAGAGCAGCTCCAGCCCCCTGCTCATCCTCATGGCCCTTCCAGCCCCTCCAGATCCTTCCTGGCACAGAGGCTCCAGAGCTGGACCCAGAGCTGCAGCTGTGGTCTCAGCAGAGTGGAGCAGAGGGGCAGAATCCCCTCCCTGGCCCTGCTGGCTCTGCTGTGGGACATGTGGGACAGGAGGCCAAATAGCCCATCTAAAAGGGGACAACTTCTGCTGTCAGTGGATCCATGAGCAGGACAGGGCTGGAGCTAGCTGTGGTAATTCTGAAGTTATGAGAAAGGCATTTTATGGTCAGAGAAGGATTCTTCCTCCTTGTGCACAGGGAACCTGGGGCTGAGAGAAGAGGAAGGGCTGACAGCACTAACAGCCAATGGGGAGGAGGTGAAAGATGGAAAGCAGCTTAAATTAGTAATCTCCCCCTTGTAAATGAGTTATAAATTCCACACCTCTCCAAGCTAACCCTGCCCCAAGCTAAGCCAGAGCCTGGCAGCCAACTTTCTACTGATCATTAACAGCTGGTGACGAAGGCAAGCTATGAAACCACCACTGCAGATCCAGTGGGGAGTGGAGAGCACAGCAGCAGGCTCTGCTCCCCACACCTGAGGGTTTAAGCAGCTTTCTGATGTCCAGCCCTGAGATGAGGAATTGTCCTTTTCTTTTCCCTTCAGAACCTGAGTGATCAGGAAAATTGCAGAGAATAGAATAGAATAGAATAGAATAGAATAGAATAGAATAGAATAGAATAGAATAGAATTAACCAGGTTGGAAAAGACCTCAGAGGTCATCCAGTCCAACCTCTCACCCAACACCATCTGAGCAACTCAACCATGGCACCAAGTGCCTCAGCCAGGCTCTTCCTAAACACCTCCAGGGCTGAGGACTCCACCATCTCCCTGGGCAGCACATCCAAATGGCAAATCTCTCTTGCTGGGAAGAATTTCTTCCTCACCTCCAGCCTGAACCTCCCCTGGCACAGCTTGAGACTGTGTCCTCTTGTTCTGCTGCTGGGTGCCTGGGAGAAGAGACCAACCCCCACCTGGCTACAACCTCCCTGCAGGGAGTTGGAGAGAGCAAGAAGGTCTCCCCTGAGCCTCCTCTTCTGCAGGCTAAGCAAGCCCAGCTCCCTCAGCCTCTCCTCCCAGGGCTGTGCTCCAGACCCCTCCCCAGCTTTCTTGCCCTTCTCTGGACACCTTCCAGCAGCTCAACAGCCTTCCTAAGCTGAGGAGCCCAGAACTGGACACAGGACTCAAGGGGTGGCCTCAGCAGTGCTGAGCACAGGGCAGAATGACTTCCCTGCTCCTGCTGGCCACACTCTTCCTGCTGCAGGCCAGGATGCCCTTGGCCTTCTTGGCCCCCTGGGCACACTGCTGGCTCCTGTGCAGCTGCTGTCAACCACTCCCCCCAGGTCCCTTTCTGCCTGGCTGCTCTCCACCCACTCTGACCCCAGCCTGTAGCTGCAGGCTGGCAGCAGAGTGGCTGAAAAGCTGTCTGGTGGAAAGGGAGCAGCTGGTGAGCAGCAGCTGAGGGAGCTGGGGTTGTTCAGCCTGGAGAAAAGGAGGCTGAGGGGAGACCTTCTGGCTCTATATCTCCCTGCAAGGAGGTTGGAGTGAGGAGGGGTTAGTTCCCTTCTCCCAGGGAACAAGCAACAGGACCAGAGAGAGCCATTTGCCCCATGGGAGGTTTATGTTGGACGTGAGGGACAATTTCCTTGCTGCAGGAGCGGTCAGGCACTGGGGCAGGCTGCCCAGGGAGGTGCTGCAGCCACCGTCCCTGGAAGGGTTTCGAAGCCATGGAGATGTGGTGCTGAGGGACGTGGTTTAGTGGTGACCTAGCAGTGCTGGGGTCATGGTTGGACTTCATCCTGAAGGGCTCTTCTAACCCAACCATTCTGTGCTTCCCCGTGGTGGTTTAGCAGTCAGAAGTCACAGCTCTGCAGAAAGGGTCTGTAGGAAGCGTTAATGGGAAGAGCTGGTGCAGCAGAACCTGTGCTAAACACCTCTGGCAGCTCCAGAAGGCTCCTGGGCAGCTGCTGAGGGAAGGAGAGCTCCTCAGAGCCTTGCCTGTGGCAGGTGACCTGAGTGCCTGGCAAGGAGCCTGCTGCTCCCAGTGAAAGCAGGGCCAGCTGAAGGGCTGCCTTGCTGGCAGTGCTTTGCCTGTGTGCCGTGGCTGTGTGGGGGACTCCTGCCCCTCGGGCTGCCACGGACAGGAGCCAGAGTGAACTTGGGAGGAGGTCACCTCCCTGTGAGGCAGCAGCAATTGAAAGCATGGAACTTCCCCTGTGGAGCTCTGCAAAGCTGCTCTGTCTGCTCAGCTTCTCCTGCAGTCTCTGTGTTCTGGCAACCACCTCCCCCCTGCCTCCTTTCGGGGGGTCCTCGAGAGCTGGAGGCTCTCAGCCTCCTCTTCTCCAGGCTGAACAAGCCCAGGCCCCTCAGCTCCTCCTCACCATTCCCTGGTCTCCAGACCTTTCTCTGGACCTGCTCCAGCATCTCAATGTCCTTCTGGGAGTGAGGGTCCCAAAAACTGAACCCGGGATTGGAGATGCTGCCTCAGCAGTGCCCAGCCCGGGGGCACAACCCCTGCCCTGCCACACCAGTGCTGATCCAGGCCAGGATGCTGGTGGCCTTTTTGGCCACCTCAGCACGCTGCTGGCTGCTGTGATCCTGGGCAAGCTGCTGTGGCTGTCCCTGATGTAGCAGCAGGGTTGGGCTGGATGGTCTGCAGAGGTCCCTTCCAACCCCAGCGTGCTGGGATGCTGGGAATGACAAACGTGGTGTGGTTCCCAGTGGCTCTGAGCGGGCACAGTCCCTTTACTGACTCTTTGCTGCTGCCCTTTGGGTCATGGCAACCCTGCAGTCCCCATCAGGGTGCTTGAAGGTTGGAGTTGATGATCTTAGAGGTCTTCTAAGGGCTGGAGAGCTGGAGCACCTCTCCTATGAGGACAGGCTGAGGGACTTGGGGGTATTCAGTCTGGAGAGGAGAAGGCTCCCAGGAGACCTCATTGTGGCCTTCCAGACTCTGCAGGGGGCTCCAAGAAAGCTGGGGAGGGACTTTTGAGGGTGTCAGGGGAGGGATAGGACTGGGGGGGATGGAACAAAACTAGAAATGGGGAGATTGAGATTGGCTGTGAGGAAGAAGTTGTTCCCCAGGAGGGTGGTGAGAGCCTGGCACAGGCTGCCCAGGGAGGTGGTGGCAGCCTCCTGCCTGGAGGTGTTTGCAGCCAGGCTGGCTGTGGCTGTGAGCAGCCTGCTGTGGTGTGAGGTGTCCCTGGCCATGGCAGGGGGCTTGGAACTGGCTGAGCCTTGAGGTCCCTTCCAAGCCTGACAATTCTGTGACTCTCCAAGTGAATGGTCAGGAGGTGGATGGTGCTGGGCTCTGGTGGGCACAGGAGGCAGTCTGTTGGTGACATTGCCTCCGCTGTGCCAGTGTCCAAACCAGCTGGAGGGGGCAGAGGAAGTGGGAGGGCTGTGGCTGTGTGGCTCTGGTGGCTGTGTGATGTGGTCTGGATCTGTCTCTCTCCATACTTCTCTAAGGTTGTGCCACTGGTTCCTTGCTTTCTGTTGCTCTGCTGGAGGCTTCAGCTGCTGCTATTTAGAGAAACAAAAATAATTATCCTGTCCTCTTGGAGCCTTCCAGACCCAGCTCAGCCTCTCCAAGGTCAACAAATGGTTAGTGATCTAGCACCCAGAATATCCCTTTGAATGGGAAAGTCCTCCCCCAGAGCCTCTGCTCCTGCTCACTCCTGCCCTGGCTGTCCCACTTTCAGGGGACAGCAGCAGTCCAGATGTGACCTCTCTGGCCCACAGTGCAGCCCCCCGTGGGAAAACCTTGGCTGGGGTCACCCAAGCTGGGTTGCAAGGATGGAGACCACCAGTGGGAGAGGGCTGTGAATCACTGACTGCTGCTGTGTGTCCCTCAGGCTGCTCCCTGTGCTTGCAGGACTGGCTGCCAGTGCCTGCAGTGTGTGGTAGCCCTGAGCTTGGCAGAGACACTGGGGTGGGGGTGTGCCAGAGCCACTCTGGGGAGGGTCCATCTCTTTGACCTACACAGCACAGACACCAAAACCTACAACAGCTCAGCCCTGCAGGATGCTGGAAAGTCAATTCAGTGACAGAATCCCAGCATGGTGAGGTTGGAAGGGACCTTCGAGATCATCAAGCCCAGCCTCTCACCCAGCACCATCTGATCAACTCAACCATGGCACCAAGGCCTCAGCCAGTCTCTTCCTAAACACCTCCAGGGATGGGGACTCCACCACCTCCCTGGGCAGCACATCCCAAGGGCCAATCTCTCTTGCTGGGAAGAATTTCTTCCTCACATCCAGCCTGAACCTCCCCTGGCACAGCTTGAGACTGTGTCCTCTTGTTCTGGTGCTGGGTGCCTGGCAGAAGAGACCAACCCCCACCTGGCTACAGCCTCCCTGCAGGGAGTTGGAGAGAGCAAGAAGGTCTCCCCTGAGCCTCCTCTTCTGCAGGCTAAGCAAGCCCAGCTCCCTCAGCCTCTCCTCCCAGGGCTGTGCTCCAGACCCCTCCCCAGCTTTCTTGCCCTTCTCTGGACACCTTCCAGCAGCTCAACAGCTTTCCTGAACTGAGGAGCCCAGAACTGGACACAGGACTCAAGGGGTGGCCTCAGCAGTGCTGAGCACAGGGCAGAATGACTTCCCTGCTCCTGCTGGCCACACTCTTCCTGCTGCAGGCCAGGATGCCCTTGGCCTTCTTGGCCACCTGGGCACACTGCTGGCTCCTGTGCAGCTGCTGTCCACCAGCACCCCCAGGTCCCTCTCTGCCTGGCTGCTCTCAGCCACTCTGCCCCCAGCCTGTGGCACTGCCTGGGGTTGCTGTGGCCAATGTGCAGCCCTGGCACTTGGATGTGTTCAAATCTCCTGCCCTTGGCCTCTGCCCATCTGCCCAGCCTGTCGAGGTCCCTCTGCAGAGCCTCTCTGCCCTCCAGCAGATCAACTCCTGTCCCCAGCTTGGTGTCATCTGCACATTCACTGCTGATGGACTCAATGCCCTCACCCAGATCATTTCTTATCCCCAAACACTGCAGCCAAGGTCAAGCAGAAGCAGATTACTCTCCCCTCAGAGCACCAAGCAAGCAGAGAAGAAGTCAGAAGAGGGAAGATTGTTGTGGCACAACCACTCCTGCAGCAGATCTCTCTCTGATGGAATCATCTGCAATGGTCTTTGGTTTTCCTTTCCACACCCAGCAGAGATTTATTTGCATTTCTCTACTTTTCTGCTCAAAATCTGTAACCAAATTTGAAAGGCACAGCCTAACACCACCCCCACCCCCCCCAGCTGTGGCACTTTGGGTGTTGGGGGAACCAGACTCATAAATCCCTCACCTTTCACTGGGGGGGGAGCTCAGGGGGGGGCTGGGGAGAAGGAAATGTAGGTCAGATGGCCACAAAATGCAGTCTGTGGCTTTCAGCAGAAGGAAATGTGGAGGCTTTTTGTTGACTTGGAGAGATTTTTCTTGCCTCCCAGCCCAAAGCTCCTCTGCTCAGCTGGTTTCTGTCCCCCCCCTTTCCATTTGGCTCAGCTCCTAACCTTAAGCTCCAATTGCTACCTTCAGAGTTCATGGAACAAAGCAGCTTTTGAACAAGAGAGGATGTTTTTAGGACTGGAAATACATTTTGCTGCTCAAAACATCCTCCTGAGGAGCTCAGCTCATGGGGAGTAATTCAGCTCTTCCCTGTGGCTGTGGTAATGTGAGCAGGAGGAAATGAGGCTCTTCAGGCCGGTCCTGCAAGGTCAGCCACTCCCCTTCCCAGCCAAGGTCCTCCTTCGCTGATGCACACAACCCTAGAATGGTTTGGGTTTGGAAGGGACCTTCAAGATCATCCAGTTCCAACTCCCCTGACATGGGCTGGGACACTTCCAGCTAGCCCAGGTTGTCTGAGACCTCATCCAACCTGGTCTTGAACACCTCCAGGGTGGGGGCATCCACAACCTCCCTGAGCAACCTGGTCCAGTGTCTCACCAGTGTGTCTTGAAGATCTAGGACCCAGCACACAGCTTCCTGTGGTGGATCAAGCAGAGAAGGGCAAGAAAGCTGGGGAGGGGTCTGGAGCACAGCCCTGGGAGGAGAGGCTGAGGGAGCTGGGCTTGCTTAGCCTGCAGAAGAGGAGGCTCAGGGGAGACCTTCTTGCTCTCTCCAACTCCCTGCAGGGAGGTTGTAGCCAGGTGGGGGTTGGTCTCTTCTCCCAGGCAAGCAGCACCAGAACAAGAGGACACAGTCTCAAAGCAGTGCCAGAGGAGGTTGAGGCTGGATGTTAGGAAGAAATTCTTCCCAGCAAGAGAGATTGGCCCTTGGGATGTGCTGCCCAGGGGGGTGGTGGAGTCCCCATCCCCTGGAGGTGTTTAGGAAGAGCCTGGCTGAGGCACTTGGTGCCATGGTTGAGTTGATCAGATGGTGTTGGGTGAGAGGTTGGACTGGATGATCTCAAAGTTCTTTTCCAGCCTGGTTAATTCTGTGTTCTGTAAGCAGGGACACAGCCTCTGCTGCCTTCTCTGGGCATGGGATCTGCCAATTAACCTGCTGACCCCTGGAAGGTGCTGTGGTTGTCTCTCCATCCCCACGCTGAGCTCCTCTGATCACACTTTCAGTGGGATGAGAGGGGAAAGAAGTTTCTTGACAACAAGATTCTTGAGAAGTGGCTCAGCACTGCACCCCAGCAATGTGCCCTCATGGCCAAGAGGGCAAATGGTCTCCTGGAGAGCATCTCTGTGAGGAGGAAAGGCTGAGAGCCCTGGGGCTGAGAGCCTGCAGAGGAGCAGCCCCAGAGGGGAGCTGAGCAATGCTCAGCAAGAGCTAAAGGACCTTTGGGGGGCAAGAGGCTGGGGCCAGACTCTTCTCAGTGGTGCCCAGGGACAGGACAAGGGGCAATGGGCACAAACTGGAACCCAGAGGCCTCCACCTGAAGGGGAGGAGAAACTTGTTTGGTGTGAGGGTGCTGGAGGCCTGGAGCAGGCTGCCCAGAGAGGCTGTGGAGTCTCCTGGTGTGGAGAGCTCCCAAAGCCAGCTGGGCACTGTGCTGCTGGGCAAGCTGCTGTGGGGGCCCTGCTTGAGCAGGGGGTTGGAGTGGATGATCTCCAGAGGTCCCTTCCAAACCCCACCAGGGATGTGCTGCTGTGATTTTGGCTCTGCATGGAGTGGTACACAGAGATCAACATCCTTTTAACTTCTGTCTACTTCTTTCCTCCTCCCTTCCCTCAGATCATGATGCTGAAGATGATCTTCAGCCGCACCTCCTTTGAGCCCTGCAGGCGGTTCTCCAGCGGGGCCCAGAGCTCCGAACTGCACAGGGAATGCAACTTCTTCTTGACGGCCGTGCGCTTGGCCTCGCTCAACCAGATCCTGGACCCCTGGGTTTACCTGCTGCTCAGGAAGATCCTCCTCCAGAAGTTCTGCCAGGCAGCCAGCGCTGTCTCCAAGTGCTCCAACAGCGAGTGGAAGGAGCGGTCCGTCACCCTGTCAGAGCAGATCCGCCGGCCGGCCGCCTGAAGGGACACAGCTCTGCGGGCAGGGCAGCTCCTCCTGCCTAGCAGCCCCTTGAAACCTTACTGTGAACTGGGGGGGTCCTCTGTAACGTGTCAGCACCTGCAGAAGAGGCTGCTGCAGCTCTGTGAGGAGGAAAGGCTGAGAGCCCTGGGGCTGCTGAGCCTGCAGAAGAGCAGCCCCAGAGGGGAGCTGAGCAATGCTCCGCCAGTGAGGAAGGACCTGTGGTGGCAAGAGGCTGGGGCCAGACTCTGCTCAGTGGTGCCCAGGGACAGGCCAAGGGGCAATGGGCACAAAGTGGAACCCAGGAGGAGAAACTTGTTTGGTGTGAGGGTGCTGGAGGCCTGGAGCAGGCTGCCCAGAGAGGTTGTGGAGTCTCCTGGTGTGGAGAGCTCCCAAAGCCAGCTGGGCACTGTGCTGCTGGGCAAGCTGCTGTGGCTGCCCTGCTTTAGCTGGGGGTTGGACTGGATGATCTCCAGAGGTCCCTTCCAGGCTCCAGCAGTGACAAATAATCCTTCCTCCCCAGTGCAGCAGATGGGATTGCTGCTGTTGCCAGAGGATCCCAGAGGTGTCTCGGTTGGAAAAGCCCTCTGAGATCATCAACTCCAACCAGCAACCGACCTTCTGCTCATGACTGAGCTGCCAAATGTCACAGTTTGGGGCCTCAGGTAGAGTTTGGAGATGAAATTTCATGTTCTGAGGTAGGAAAAATGGGTTTCCTGCCAGGGGAGACCTGGAACAGATTCAGGAGATTAATTTAAAGAGACTGACACTGGCACAGGTTGCCCCGGGGGGTTGGGGATGTTCCCTCCCTGGAGGTGTTCAAGGCCAGGCTGGATGAGGCTTTGAGCAGCCTGGGCTGGTGGGAGGTGTCCCTGCCCACGGCAGGGGGCTGGAACTTGGTGATCTCGAAGGTCCCTTCCAAGCCAGCCCATTCTGTGATTGGATTCTTCAGAGAGTCCTTCTTCCTCCAATTAATTTTTCTGGAGGGACAAGGGGAGAAAGGGCCAAAACTGACAGTAGAGGGAAGACAGAATTAGGAGGCTTCACTTGGATTTCAGTGTCTTAACCCTGAGAAGATTTTGTTGAGCCACTGCTGGGCCCTCATGCTCTTGGGAGACCTGGGGGTGGCACGGGTCTCACCACGTGGGTTTGGCCTGATTAATCCTCCCTCTGCATGGAGCTGAAGCAAAGTCAGCTGCTGAGGAGGATGTGGCACTGGGATGAGCAGCAGAAGTGAGAAAGCTTTGACTATTTTTGATGCAGCAGCCTGTAAAGTACCTTCCTGGAAGGAGCCTGCTGTGACTGTGGTGATCAAATGACTCTCTGCAGATGGAGAGAGTGATAAACAGGTTGGGAGAGGCCAGCACTGCTCTTCTTCCTGCTTTGACAGCAGTTGTCTCAGTTGGAAATGCTCCTGCCCAGGACTTGAATGAACACCAAATGGTTCTTAAGCAGTGGAGATGCCTCTCAAAACTTCTTCATGGCTAACCTGTCCGACAGTGTGGCCAAGTGAATACCCCCAAAAGAGTTTGTTTCTTCTGTCCATGGTCGTCTTCAATGACCTTCAGAGGTTCCTCCCAAGCCCTACCATTCCATGGGGGAGTCATCCCCCCAGAAGGACCAAGCTGAGAGATATGGCAGCTATGGGAAGGTTCACAATGAGCCAGGAAGGGTGGCCATGAGTCAGGTCCTTCCCACAAGGAAATTTCAGGTTTACAAGGAAAACTCAGCTCTCAGCCAGCAGGAGCAGGGAAGTCATCCTGCCTTGTGCTCAGCACTGCTGAGGCCACCCCTGGAGTCCTGTGTCCAGTTCTGGGCTCCTCAGGTTAGGAAAGCTGTTGAGCTGCTGGAAGGTGTCCAGAGAAGGGCAAGAAGGCTGGGGAGGGGTCTGGAGCACAGCCCTGGGAGGAGAGGCTGAGGGAGCTGGGCTTGCTTAGCCTGCAGAAGAGGAGGCTCAGGGGAGACCTTCTTGGTGGTGGAGTCCCCATCCCTGGAGGTGATGTGGAGATGTGGTGCTGAGGGCCATGGCTTAGTGGTGACCTGGCAGTGCTGGGCCCATGGTTGGACTCCATGACCTTTGTTGTCTTTTCCAAGCACAATGATTCTGTGAGGCTAATACCAGAGGGAGGGTGCTGAACACAAAGGTCTTTTCCAACCCAAATGGTGTTATGATCCTTTCCACCCCATGTAGTTGTCCACCAGAGGCTGTGTGCCACGAGGTGCCCAGCTCAGGAGCCTCGAAGGCATAGTCCTGGACCTGCTGGAGATTCCCTGCCCCGAGCTTGCATTTGCCTCCTCTCCCTTTGTTTGCAGAAGTCTCTGCTCAAACAAGAAGCTGGCTGCTGACTTTCCTTCTGCTGCTGCTGCCTCATCCAAGTCCTTATCTTCAGATCAGCCAAACAAAACTAATCCATCTGACAGCAGAAGCCACTGCCTCCATCCAGCTCATTTTAGCTGGGTGGCCTTCAAGTGCAAGCTAAGAGCTTGTGGCTGCCTTCCATTCACAAGGCAGCCACCAACCACAGGGCTACAACATCTCAGACTCTGCCTCTCAGTGCTCATGGGCTGAAGGAAACAAATCCTGTTGGCAGTGCCCTGGGAGCTGCTGGAGTCACCAGCCCTGCAGACCTCCCAGAAATGTGTGGCCATGGCACCTGGGGGCAGGGTTTAATGGCCATGGTGGTCTTAGGTTCAAGGTTGGACTTGGTGATCTTAGAGACCTCTTCCAATTATCTGGTTCCAACTCATTCCATTGGTCCACCACCCTCATAGGAAAGATCTTCTTCCTAAGGTCCAAGATCTTCTTCCCAAGTGTCCAAGATCTTCTTCCCAAGTGTCCAAGATCTTCTTCCCAAGTGTCCAAGAACTTCTTCCTAAGTGTCCAAGATCTTCTTCCCAGCGTCCAAGAACTTCTTCCCAGCATCCAAGAACTTCTTCCCAGCATCCAAGATCTTCTTCCTAGCATCCAAGAACTTCTTCCCAGCATCCAAGATCTTCCCAGCATCCAAGATCTTCTTCCCAAGTGTCCAAGATCTTCTTCCTGAGTGTCCAAGATCTTCTTTCCAGTGTCCAAGATCTTCTTCCCAAGTGTCCAAGAACTTCTTCCCAGTGTCCAAGATCTTCTTCCCAGCATCCAAGAACTTCTTCCCAGTGTGCACATGATGTCTCTAAGAAGAAGGAGAAAGCCACTGAAAGAACAGACCTGAGTCTGTCTGTCCTGCCAGAGTGGTCAGGCACTGGAGCAGGCTGCCCAGGGAGTCCCGTGCCTGGAGGCGTCCAAGAAGCATTGTGGCCACGGCACCTGGGGACATGGTTTGGAGGCCATGGCGGGCTTGGGTTGAAGGTTGGGCTCTGTGAGCTTGCAGGTCTCTTCCAACCACATCAGTTCTGTGTCTCTGTGATTCTATGACTGTGTCCTTCAGCCTGGGGAACCACACTTGGAGCCACACCGTACCAGAGCCTGCACCTTGGTGTTGCTGCTCCCCAGGTTCATTTGCTCCTCAGCACTTTGGAGGATAAGGTGACATGAAAGCAGCTTCCAGGAGGCAGATTGCTTCAGACAAATGGTTTCAGAAGGCCAAATGAGCCTCCTCTCCTGCCTGGGGGAGTGGCATTGTTCAGTGGATGTACACAAGCGTCCTCAAACCACCCAAGCAAGCCCAGCCACTTGTAAAGCCATGTCAGGATGACCTCAAGCACCAGCCTGAGTCACCCTCTGCCCAGGCAGCTCTCAGCAGCAGCACTCAACAGAGCCTGCAGCTTCTCTGGGATCCTCCATGGACAGAGAGGGAGAGCTTCTTCCAATCACACAAGGCTTACGCTGGGAAAGCCCTTGCAGATCATCAAGTCCAACCAAGTCTGGTGCTAAACCCTGTCCTCCAGCACCACATCTGCACAGCTTCGAAACCCCTCCAGGGATGGGGACTCCAGCACTGCCCTGGGCAGCCTGGGCCAGGCTTTGAAGGGGGAAGAAATTGCTCCTCATATCCAGCCTCAACCTCCTGTGGTGCAACCTGTGGCCATTTCCTCTCATCCTATCACTTGTTCCTTGGGAGAAATCTTTCCTTCTGTCCCCCCTCATAGCAGCTCTTTCCTGGCTCCAAGAGGACAGTGCTGCTTTGTCTTGTAGAGTCCAGAATGGTTTGGCTTGGAAGAGACCTTAAAGAACATCGAGTTCCAACCCCCTGCCACGGGCAGGGACACCTTCCATGAAGCCTGGAGAAGAGGAGGCTCAGGGGAGACCTTCCTGCTCTCTCCAGCTCCCTGAAGGGAGGTTGAGCCAGCTGGGGGTTGGTCTCTTCTCCCAGGCACCCAGCACCAGAACAAGAGGACACAGTCTCAAGCTGTGCCAGGGGAGGTTGAGGCTGGAGGGGAGGAAGAAATTCTTCCCAGCAAGAGAGATTGGCCCTTGGGATGTGCTGCCCAGGGAGGTGGTGGAGTCCCCATCCCTGGAGGTGTTTAGGAAGAGCCTGGCTGAGGCACTTGGTGCCATGGTTGAGTTGCTCAGATGGTGTTGGGTGAGAGATTGGACTTGATGATCTCTGAGGTCTTTTCCAGCCTGATTAATTCCATTCCATTCCATTCCATTCCATTCCATTCCATTCCATTCCATTCCATTCCATTCCATTCCTTTCTATTCTATTCTATTCTATTCTATTCTATTCTATTCTATTCTATTCTATTCTATTCTATTCTATTCTATTCCATTCCATTCCATTCCATTCCATTCCATTCCATTCCATTCTAAATCAGGTTACTCAAGGCCTCATCCAACCTGGCCTTGACCACCTCCAGGCACGTGGTGATGAGAGAAGAGCTCCAACCAGACTCTGCCCTGTGTCAGCTGCAGGAAGGCATTTGTGTGGTTCCAGAGGAACTGGCCATGACCTTGTGGTTGTTTCATGTCAGGGCTGGTTTAACTTTATCCCACTTCAGATCCCTTGATTGCACCATGCCTGTCTGGAGTGAAGCAGGACACTTGTGTTTGGCAAGAGGCGCTTTGCCCATCTTTGGGTGGGGGGAGCTGAAGAAGCCACTTGAAGGCTGCGCGCATGGGGCAGAACGGCTGCTTTGCACTTGTTTACAGAGGGGGAGGTGAAGCACTGTGCCAGCCATGGGGGCCACCAGGGGACATGGCTGGAGGAAAGCACTTTCAGACACGGATTCCAAGCGTTCCCAACCTGTAGGACAGCCCTGGCCTGCCAGTGAAGGTGTCTTTGTGTTGCCTTTTGTGTTCCAGACCCACCAGAGCAGTGTTGCTGGGTCTGATCTGTTGAGCTTCTGGCTGAGATCTTAGGGGAAATTCAGTGCATGGAAAAATTATTTTGAGATCATTGTTTGCCTTTCAAACTGCCTTGTTTGTGTGCCAGGCCCTTGTGTGTCCTGTCAGTCAGAATAAAAGTTCAGCAGAGCAGCAGCTTGCCGTTTCCTTGGCTCCTCCTGCGCAGGACACAATGGCACCACCACAGCCCACCCCTGGGCTTTGAACTAGATGGCCTGTGGAAGATCCCTTTCAAGCCTACCCAGTTTGGGCTTCTGTGATTTCAAACATCTCAGACATAGCTAGGGGTGGGAGCACAGCCCCCAGCGCTCACCCGAGACCCCTCACTGGGATCATCCATCCTGGCAAGCAGAGGGTGTTTCCTCTTGCCCCCTTGTCACTTGTCCCCTGGCAGAAGAGGCCAACCCCCACCTGGTTCCAAGGTCCCTTCAGGGAGTTGTAGAGAGCCAGGAGGTCTCCCCTCAGCCTCCTTTGCTCCAGGCTAAACCACCCCAGTTCCCTCAGCTGCTCCTCCCCAGCCCTGTTCTCCAGACCCTTCCTCAGCTTCATTTCCCTTCTCTGGACCTGCTCCAGCCCCTCAATGTCCTTCTTGGAGCGGGGGTCCCACTGAGTGGTGAGGATTCACTGCTGGCTTTCCAGCTGTGCAGTGACAGCCCAGGTTTAGAGCACTTAGCTCAAGGTGGGTTAGATGTCATCAGCTGCCGAGCGCTGACCTCAAGCTTTCCATCAGCCTGTGACTGTTGACATTAAGGCCCAGGCTGTGCCCCAGCTGCAGGAGAGGTTTGCACAATAAACAGGTTTCTGCCCTTGGGCAGTCACCCATGGGATACTCCAGGGAGTCCTTTAGGAAGGACTTGTTTTTCCTGGAGAGCCTCCTCGAGAAGAGGCCCCGAGGACAGCTGTGATTTGGAAGAAGAGCTTCACTGGGTGTCCCTCAGTCAAATGTGGCCTCACCAGGACAGAGCAGGGGGAGAAGAACCTCCCTCAACCTGCTGGCCACGCTCTTCTGCATGCACCCCAGGAGACCCAATATTGGCCTTCTTGGCCACAGGGGCACATTGCTGGCTCATGGAGAACTTGTCCACCAGCACTCCCAGCTCCCTCTCTATGGGGCTGCTTTCCTGCAGGTCACCCCTGACCTGGACTGCTGCAGGGGCATCTTCCTCCCCTGCTCCTGCCCATGTTAGACTTCATGAGGTTTCTCACCCCACTCTCCAGCCTATCCAAGCCATTTGCTGTTTCTTCCAAAGGTCTTTGAACTTGGCCTGGAGAAGAGGAAGGCTCAGGGGAGACCTTCCTTGCTGTGTACAACTCCCTGAAGGGAGGTTGTAGCCAGCTGGGGGTTGGTCTCTTCTCCCAGGCAAGCAGCACCAGAACAAGAGGACACAGTCTGAAGCTGTGCCAGGGGAGGTTCAGGTTGGATGTTAGGAAGAGAGAGATTGGCCCTAGGGATGTGCTGCCCAGGGAGGTGGTGGAGTCCCCATCCCTGGAGGTGTTTAGGAAGAGCCTGGCTGAGGCACTTGGTGCCATGGTTGGTTGCTCAGATGGTGTTGGGTGAGAGGTTGGACTGGATGATCTCTGAGGTCTTTTCCACCCTGGTTAGTTCTGTACTGTGTACTCAGCCAGAGGTGTGAGCAGGGGGCAGGTGAGTCAGGCAACCTGCCCCCCCCCGGTGACGCAGCGGAACCGAGCTGCCGCCGCACCGTTCCCACAGGCACCGCCTGGGAGGGCAGGCAGATAAAATCTGAGCTCTGCAAACCTGTCGAGGCCTGTTGTGCTCCACCAGCTGCTGCTGCTGCTTTGGCAAAACTCAATTAACCACCTGCTGGGAAGGCTTCTTGCTAAACAATGCTTAACGGGTTGGGACTGCCCACCTCCAGCTCTGCGGGGAAGCATCTGGGAGCGCTCCAGGGCAGCAAGTTCTCCCTGAGCCAGCAAGGGGCCACCGAGCTCCTGGGGTGCATGGGGGAGAGTGTGGCCAGCAGCAGATCAAGGGAGATTCTCCTCCCCCCTCTGCTCTGCCCTAGGGAGGCCACAGCCAGAGTCCTGGGTCCAGTGCTGGGCTCCCCAGTTCAAGAGAGACAGGGAACTACTGCAGAGAGTCCAGGGGAGGCTCAGAGATGCTGAGGGGCCTGGAGCAGCTCTGGTTGGAGGAAAGGCTGAGAGCCCTGGGGCTGAGAGCCTGCAGAAGAGCAGCAGGGCACCTCCAAAAAGCAACCCTGGCCTCAGAGAAGCTCTCCTTGGTGGAACAGCACCTGCAGCACGCTACCCCTGAGCACAGCCCTGCAGCACAGCTCCCTGCAGCTCCTGGCCCTCAGCCTCCCAGCAGCACCAGGATGAGCTCTCCGAGGCTCTCTCCAAGGCTGTGCTGCAAGCACCACTGCTGCTCCTGGTTGAACTGAGCATCTTTGAGGTCTCTTCTGTGGTTCTCTGATTCTCAACACAAATGCCACACACCATGGCAACACCACCTCAGCACCCAGGCCCCACAGCACGTCTGCACTCGCCTTTCACCAGCTCATTTGGTCTCCCTTTAAAAATAGACCAACCACCAACAGGGAAACTATGAGAGGGCTCAGCCAAGTGCTCGAGACCATTAGAGGCTGAGAAGTGGAAGAGATGCAACCGCAGAGAGCCAATCTCTTCTATCTGGAAGAGCAGCAGGAAGAACATCAGCCTAGAGATCTGGTTGCCCGGTGACAGCAGGAAGCTCCCCCAGAAGGCTGCCCAGGTCAAGCCTCCCTTGCCCTGCTGGCCACACTTCTGCTGCTGCAGCCCAGGATCTGATTGGCTTCCCGGTCCCAGCTCCTTCCTGGGCACGGTTAGTCTGCAGCCACCCCCCAGGAGAGGCAGGGGTTGCAGATCAAGCAGCTGCTGCTTGCCGGGGTGGCAGCTCTCTGCGGGCGGAAGCGTGGGCGCTGCGGCGAGCCCCGAGCTGCCCACAGCCTGTCCTGGGGGCAGGAAGCAGTGGGGAGGTATTGCCCCAGCGCCGGGACACCAGCCCAGCCTAGCACCTGCCCAGCCTCAGCACTGCTCTCTCTGAGGGCAAATTCAACCCTTCCCCAGCACTGCTTCCCAGCAGGACTGAGAGGGTTTATGGTCATCCCTGCCAAACTCACCTTGGATATCCAGAACCAACCCCCCCCAGCTTGGTTCTCCTCAGGGGTTCCATTCCTTGGCAAGTGCAAACTCAAACTGTCCATTTAACTGCTGGGGGGGGGGGAGGAGACCCAAGATTCAGATCTTTCAGGGATGAAGTCGAGAGGAGAATTAATTCTGACTTCAGAATCTTGGAACCCCCACAGGGAGGGGTTGGAAGGGGCCTCTGGGGATCATCCACTCCAACCCCCTGCTGAAGCAGGGCAGACACAGCAGCTTGCCCAGCAGCACAGTGCCCAGCTGGCTTTGGCAGCTCTCCACACAAGGAGACTCCACAGCCTCTCTGGGCAGCCTGCTCCAGGCCTCCAGCACCCTCACACCAAACAAGTTTCCCTGCTCAGGTGGAACCTGCTGGGTTCCAGGTTGTGGTGGATGCCTCTTTTCCTGTCCCTTGGCACCACTGAGAAGAGTCTGGCCCCAGCCTCTCCACAGGCTCTTTATCTCTTGCTGAGCATTGCTCATCAGCCCCAGGGCTCTCAGCCTTTGCTCCTCCCAGAGCTGCTCCAGGCCCCTCAGCATCCTTGTAGCCTCCCCTGGACTCTCTGCAGTAGTCCCCTGACTCTTTTGAACTGAGGAGCCCAGAACTGGAGCCAGGACTCCATCTGTGGCCTCCCCAGGGCAGAGTACAGGATAGAGGAGCCCAGGATGACCCTGGCTTGGCATCACCCTGAAGTTCAGAGCAGCATCACTGAGCCCCAGCGCTGATGCTCATGGGGGAGGCACAGCAGCTCCTCTCCCTGCCCTCAGCCCAGGGCAGGAGAAGAAAGAGCAGCTCTGAAGATGAGCTATGGGGGAGATCTCGACATGCATGGTGCTGAGGACAATGCCTTTACAGTGTGGGCCTCTGTGTTTGATGGGAAGCCCCAGCTCCTGGGATTTATTGTAAACACTCTGATGTCAGAAAGCTTCTCCACCCACCCTTCACAGCCAGGCTGTTTGCACTGAGGGCAGCCACAGCCACTCCATGCATCCACCAGCAGAAGAAGTTCAGCAGCCCCAGTGGCTCTTGGGCTTGTAGATGGAGAGGAGAATCCACCCTGCTTCACGGGGACTTGATAGGATGGAGCCTTGGGCAGTGCAGATGGGGAAGGGTCTGGAGAGCAGGGCTGGTGTGAGGGGCAGCTGAGGGAGCTGGGCTTGTTCCAGCCTGGAGAAAAGGAGGCTCAGGGAAGACCTTCTGGCCCTCTAACACTCCCTGAAAAGGTTGTTGGAGCCAGGTGGAGTTTGGTCTCTTCTCCCAGGGAACAAATGGCCTCAGGTTGCCCCAGGGGAGGTTCAGGTTGGGCATGAGGAACAATTTCCTCCCCTTGAGGGTTGTCAAGGCCTGGCCCAGGCTGCCCAGGGCAGTGGTGGAGTCTCCATCCCTGGAGAAGTTGCAAAGCCATGTGGCTGACAGACACAAGGTCTAACAGTTGTGTACAAGGTGATGCTAAGTCATGGCTGAACTTGAGGAGCTGAAGATCTTTCCAAGCAGACAGTTCTGTGACCAGATGTCAACAGCTTGTGGTTCATGGGGAGACTGCAGTCAGCTGGATTTTGCCTGATGTCTTTGTCATTCACTGGACCTCAACATCAAACAACAAAGCTGGGGAGGGGTCTGGAGCACAGCCCTGGGAGGAGAGGCTGAGGGAGCTGGGCTTGCTTAGCCTGGAGAGGAGGAGGCTCAGGGGAGACCTTCTTGCTCTCTCCAACACTCTTCTCCAGGCTAACCACCCCCAGCTCCCTCAGCCTCTCCTCATAAGGCTTGTGCTGCAGCCAGGCACCACACAACAGGAATGTCTCCTTACTGCCAGCCTGACAAGATGCAGCTGGAGCTTTCTAATGACAGTATTTTATCCAAAGCACAGTAAAATGAGCTCTGCTTTGGTGGAGAAGCGCCTTGAGGCTTGGTTGGATGATGGACTCAGCAGCAGTCCTTGACACCCAGCCAGCACCACGGTCAGAGGTGCAGTAAAGCAGCTCAGACCTCCAGATGAATTTATATCCTGAAGGGTAAGAAGTTTGTCCTATCTGTCCTCTGCCGAGGCCACAGCCGGCTCCCCAAAGGTGACAAACAGGGACAGAGGCTGGAGGACTGCTGAAGAACGTTGTGCTAGTGGTGGCAGCTGCCAGCAGTGCCCAGTCTGGAGGACAAGGAGTCTTTGAAGGCTTCCTGCTGGGCATCTGCCTAAACCTTCTGAGGTGGACATCAACCTTCTTCAGCAGACCAAAGGCCAGCTCAGCCTCTACAGAGCCCAGCAGCAGAAGTGCTGCATTGCCATGGCAAGTCTCCTTCTGTGCCCATGGTTTAGTGGTGACCTGCACTCAGGCACGGTGCTCACCTCCCACACCCCCCCGTGGCAGCTGAGGCTGCAGAAGCTGTGGTGGGCAGCAGGACAAGCCCCAGGTGTCCTGCTCCTTCCCCCAGCACTCACAGCCTGGGTCTGGAGCACAGCCCTGGGAGGAGAGGCTGAGGGAGCTGGGGTTGCTTAGCCTGCAGAAGAGGAGGCTCAGGGGAGACCTTCTTGCTCTCTCCAGCTCCCTGAAGGGAGGTTGGAGCCAGCTGGGGGTTGGTCTCTTCTCCCAGGAACCCAGCAGCAGCAGAACAAGAGGACACAGTCTCAAGCTGTGCCAGGGGAGGCTTAGGCTGGAGGTGAGGAAGAAATTCTTCCCAGCAAGAGAGATTGGCCCTTGGGCTGTGCTGCCCAGGGAGGTGGTGGAGTCCCCATCCCTGGAGGTGTTTAGGAAGAGCCTGGCTGAGGCACTTGGTGCCATGGTTGAGTTGATCAGATGGTGTTGGGTGAGAGGTTGGACTGGATGATCTTGAAGGTCTTTTCCCACCTGGTCTATTCTATTCTATTCTATTCTATTCTATTCTATTCTATTCTATTCTATTCTATTCTATCCTATTCTATTCTATTCTACTCTTCTCTACTCTACTCTACTCTACTCTACTCTGCTCTGCTCTACTCTAGTCTATCAACAGGTTTAATGACCAGAGACAGAAAATGTGCCTAGGAACTCTTTGCCCACATCTAGCAAGGTTTTGGCAGCACCTGCCCATGCAGGCATGGTGACAGCCTGTCTCTCTCACTGTGAGAGCTCTGCAATGCAGACATCACTGGAGGTGTTTAAGGAGAGCCTGGATGAGGCACTTGATGATCTCTGAGCTCTTTTCCAACCTGGTTAATTCTGTATTCTATCCACCACAGCCCCGTGGAGGTGCTCTGTGCTTGCTGACCTCTAGCACCATTCAGAGCCTGGCAGGGCTTGGTTCCAAGCACCTGCTGTCACCTACAGCCTGTTTGTGACACCTCATTTATCAGCTAGGCAGAGACCTGGCAGCTGCCATCACTTTGTCTACATTTACCTGGGGAGAGACTAAACCCAAACCGGTTTGGGGGCTGACAAGTGCCAAGGAAGCTCCTTTTTTCCTGCCCCCCATCTCCTCCCTCGCTGTCAAATCCCCAAGCCACCAGGGTGGGTGGCTGGGACCCATCCCCCTTGTCCTCTCCCAGGTGTTGACACAGCAGAATTATCAGGGTTACTGGAAGTGGACCATTCAGCAGCTATGTCAATAAATTAGGCTGATTACAGGAACAATGTGGAAGTTAATAATTCAGCTGATGGCTTGCTGGACCACACAGTGGCTGCCTGCTGCCCATCAGCTTTATCTGGTTGCTTGGTCTCAGGTGGAGACCACTTCTGCACTGAGCTCCTCGAAACACATGACAAGGTGGTGCTGCACCCTTAAACCTGCCCTTAAAGCTCTGCTTCCATGCTTCTGCCATCTGCCACCAGAAGGTTGGCTCTTCCAGAAGAAAACATGCCCTTCTCCCAAGGAACAAGGGGCAGGACAAGAGGGAATGGCCTCAGATTGCACCAGGTCAGATGCGGCTGTAGGTTAGATGGAGGTGTTTGCAGCCAGGCTGGAGGTGGCTGTGAGCAGCCTGCTGCAGTGTGAGGTGTCCCTGCCCATGGCAGGGGGTTGGAGCTGGCTGAGCCTTGAGGTCCCTTCCAGCCCTGACAGTTCTGTGATTCTGTGAGGAACAATTTCTTCAAGGCCTGGCCCAGGCTGCCCAAGGCAGTGGTGGAGTCCCCAGCCCTGGAGAGATGTCAAAGCTTTGGTGCTGAGGGCCATGGCTTAGTGGTGGACTTAGGGTTAATGGTTGGGCTCCATGGTCTTGAAGGTCTTTACCAGCCTCCATGATTCCATGATTCAATGACTCTATCATGCAGCTATGTTGGTGCAAATCCACCTCAGCTCTCAGTGAGGGCTTTGAAACCCTCCATGGAATCACAGAATCTTCAGATATGTTTGGTTGGAAGAGACCTTGAAGATCATGGAGTCCAACCATGAGCCCAGCACTGCCAGGGCACCACCAAACCCTGGCCCTCAGCACCACATCTCCATGGCTTTGAAGCCCCTCCAGGGATGGGGACTGCAGCACCGCCCTGGGCAGCCTGGGCCAGGCCTTGCCAACCCTCAAGGGGAAGAAATTGCTCCTCATGTCCAAGCTATGTTGTGCAGCATCTGCTGCTCTGCAGCACTCCCCAACCCCAGCACAGCCACACTGGCAGGGAAGGAGACAGGTGCTCGAGGTGGAGAGGCACTCTTGGGACATCTTTGATGCTTAGATCATCACTGAAGCTTGATGCTTGGAGGATGTCACACAGGCTATAAACAGAGTCATCAATGAAGGCATCTTCAGGGCCTACCAGAGACCTAAAGAGCATCTTGAGAAATGATGTTCCAGGTCCTAGCATGGACCCAAAGAGCAGACTGAGAAAGGATGTTCCCTGTTCCACCACTGAGCTAAAGAGCATCTTGATGTTGTTCAGCCTGCAGAAGAGGAGGCTCAGGGGAGACCTTCTTGCTCTCTCCAACTGCCTGAAGGGAGGTTGTAGCCAGGTGGGGGTTGGTCTCTTCTCCCAGGTAACCAGCACCAGAACAAGAGGACACAGTCTCAAGCTGTGCCAGGGGAAGTTTAGGGGAAGCTGTGCTGCCCAGGGAGGTGGTGGAGTCCCTACCCCTGGAGATCTTCAAGAGGAGCCTGGCTGAGGCCCTTAGTGCCATGGTCTTGTTGAGTGGATAGGGCTGGGTGCTAGGTTGGGCTGGGTGCTAGGTTGGGCTGGGTGCTACGTTGGGCTGGGTGCTAGGTTGGGTGGCTGATCTTGGAGGTCTCTCCACCTGCTTGATTCTATGACTCTACTGCAAATTCTTGCCATCCCCAGGGCTGTCTGCTGCATGAGGACATGGTGCCAGGGTTGCCAGGCAGATGGCTAGGCAGAGCTGTCACCAGTGTCACCAGCATCCACAGACATCCTTCTGGGACAGCAGCCAGTGTTCCCCACCAGCAGTGATCTTGGGTAGCTCAAAAACCAGGACAGATCACAGGACCTCAGCATGGCTGGGGGTGGAAGGCGCCCGAGGAGATCAGCCCCTCCAGCCCCCCTGCTCATAATGAACTTGCACACCAGCACTCCCAGCACCTTCTCCACAGAGAAGCTTTCCAGCAGCTCACCTCTCACCCATACTGGTGCAGGAGGTATTCAGCCCAGGCAAGCAGCACCAGAACAAGAGGACACAGTCTCAGGCTGTGCCAGGGGAGGTTTAGTCTGGAGGTGAGGAGGAAGTTCTTCCCAGCCAGAGAGATTGGCCCTTGGGATGTGCTGCCCAGGGGGGTGGTGGAGTCCCCATCCCTGGAGGTGCTCAAGAAAGGCTTGGATGAGGCACTTGGAGCCATGGTTCAGTAGTCAGGAGGTGTTGGGTGGCAGATTGGACTTGAAGATCTCTGAGGTCTGTTCCAACCTTATTGATTCTATGATCCCTATGTGCAGGACCCTGGTTGAACCCCATGAGGTTCCTCACCTTACCCTCCAGCCTGGCCAGGTCGCTGAGGATCTCCTGGGGCTGATGGTCTGCAGCTGGGTGATGAGCCCTGTGTGTGTGTGAGTTAAAGGGCTGCCTTTTTTCTTCCTGCTGTCTGAGCAGCAAGTGATAAGCAAGCAGAGCGCAGCAGCTCCATGAATGTGTCCTCAGCTGTAGGTGCTGGAAGGGAGGGTGAATGCTGGGAAAGTCTTCCCAGGCTGAAACCCAACCAAAAATTGGATTTCAGTTCCTGTCAAGGGAGAAAACCCAAATCTGCAGAGAGCTCTGAGTGCTGCAGCAGGATGGCAGCAGGGAGAGGAACAGCTCCTGGCAGGGTTTGTCCATGGTGTGCCATGTCTGCCCAGGCACCCTGGAGCTGCAGGACCCAGTGAGGGGAAGGGGAGCTGCTGGGTTTGCCTCCACCATCCTTCAGGGATCATGCAGCCACAGACTGGTTTGGGTTGGAAGGGACCTTCAAGATCATCTTTGAGGTCCAGAGAAGAGCAATGGAGCTGCTAAGGGTCTGGAGAGCAGGGCTGGTGAGGAGCAGCTGAGGGAGCTGGGGGTGCTCAGCCTGCAGAGGAGGAGATCGAGGGGAGACCTCCTGGCTCTCTACAGCTGT